>VZDJ01007747.1:10514074-10549199 GCA_008694505.1 Cyanoderma ruficeps
CAAACCAAACCAAACAAAACAAAAAACCCCAAACAAACAAAAAACCCCACCCAAATGGTGACCAAGAAATTACCTCTGTTTGCTAGTTTCAAAAGGGTTTTTTTCCATGGGGTAATGTATATTACATTTTGCTTACTTATGGGGACATGTCATAAAAAGCACAGCTGCTAATTTGCAATACATACTGGCATCATGGAAAATGGCAAACATTCACCGTCTTTCCAAACTCAAGTTGTGTCACTTAATAGTTTTGAAACTGAGATATAACAAACAATTAAGAGATTATGGCAATAAAATTTTATAACCTGGCTTCAATGAGAAAAACCAAATAAATGAAAGACTGAGCATAAGAGACTAGGGCATTTTACATTTTAGATTGCTGTTTACTGTAATGAAAACAGGAAAAATGGAGCAACATTTCAATTCATTGCATTTCAGAAGCTTTTAGTGCCACAGAACTTTAAAAGCAGTACTTTATCTTGAACTTTACTCACATTGACACAAACCTGAGTTCATATGCTACCTTATTCTTCACTTCCCCTTTTAATCTTCTATCACAAAAACTGCATTCAAGAAGTGTAAACAAATTACTGTCCTTTCAGATTGGTTTTATTGTATCTTATCAAACCTTTATTATTTATTTCATTGTGGAAGTTTGATTTTACAATATTTCTTTTAACTGCAACTATAGAAATAATTTCTGAAATTTGCATTTTCTCTTTCTTTTAAAAAGGAATATTTAATTTTAATATTTTAATATTTTTAATTTTGTTCACCTAATTTTCAAACTTTCGTGAACTTGATCTTCATTTCTTAAAAATAATCCCAGCACATACAATATGCAATTTATCCAGTAGAAAATTAGGCTGTGCCTTTTTCAATCTGATGAATGAATTGAAAGTAAAACAGTAATCCTAAACTAGTTCTGTATTTAACCTCTTAAGTACATACAGTCACACCTTTCTGAAAGCAGATATTGTGTGCAAAACTAGGGACATACAATAAATTCTTCTCTTTGTTAAAAAATTATATTAAACTATTCCACGTTAAAAGCCTACATTAAACTGTTCAAGAAATGTAGTTTAAATGTCTTTCCCTTGCAGATGAAACAGACTTCAAATAATTTTTGCATAAGGTTATGGGGAGTTCAGCAGTTGCAAGGGGCTGTGGGTGTTATACTGTCACAGTTCTTCAAAGCCGCACTGATCAGAGCCTCTGAAGTAATTTATCCATGCCCTGCTGATTCCAGGAGCAGCCAGCTCAATATGCATCCCTTTTCCATGTTCGTATGTCAGGGTCTACAAGAGTGTCTCTAAATCAGAATAATCCACCCTTGTCTCTACTTACGGCATCTGACAACAGTTTAGATAGTATCTTTTATCTCAAACTCATTTTATTCTCTTGCTGCATAGAAAAGACTTTGGTCACTCTCCTACTCACTAATGAAAGGTGTGATGTTTGGGCGTTGGGGATTTTGTCTTCCCCAAGTATGTAAATGCTGCTCTGTTATACTGGAAGTCACTGCTCTCACATAACAAGGTTTTTCAATAAGGTATAAAATTTTCTCTCCCACTAAAAACTCCTTGCTATTCCTAAATGCTCTTTCTCTGAAGTTTCTGTTCGTGTATAGCTTATTATTGCAGCCCAAATGCAGCAGCAATCTACTAGGTGAACAAGTGAGTACTAACTGATCCCTGCATTTTTTTTAGGCAAATTGCAAACGATTAAAAAAAACCAAAAAAACCAAACAAACAAAAACCAAAAAAACACCACAAAACCAAAGGGAAACAGACACATGGTAGGGAAGATACATGCAAATTCAAATGTTACTGATTTAATCTTTATAGGCAATTGTAATTAATTTAATAGCCCTGCAGTAACAATGACAACATACACCTGTCAATCAGGTTTTACTCAAAAACAATGCACATTCATTATTCCAAAGATGACAAATGGATCAGGTTGGATTGCTACTTCATTTTACTTTATTTAGCTCTGGAGCAAAACACCATTATCTCAGGAACATTTAACAACTTCTGTGGCAACAATCCAAATGTAAAGTTTGACCCTACAGTGATCAAGTCTGTGTACCTCAACCTTCAGCATATGCTCAGAAATCCAGTGATGTCTTTCAGACCCATAATGCACATGTGACCTGGAAATGTACTGCAGGTGTTGTCACTCATACTTTGAATAAAGTGGAAAAGTACCAAGTTGTTACTAGACTTTTTTAATATTGAGGTAAAAATTATTTCAATGCTTCCCAATTCTGTCAAAATGTTTCAGGAAGAAACTACTGCTGAGACTGACAAATGCATTGATGCTGTCACACACACTGGAAAAGAAATTTGTAAAAGTTTCCTGTCCTTCAGTAGTTTGTAGGTGAAGACTGTTAATCCTGAAAATTTAAAGTACTGTATTTGATGGAGTGAACAGAATAGATATAGAACTGTCTCCTGAGAGTTTCGTACCTTCGCAGTTTAAAGCACAGTTATAATCTCGCAGAGCACTCCACTTTGGCTCAAATCATCTCTTATCTTACAGCATTTCTAAGTTTAACTGACTAGCAATTACCTTACAGAGTTTAAGGAAGTGAACACACTCATCACTTCTTTCAACAGTAAAATGCCAAGCCAAAAATCAACTGTCAGTGCAATTTCACTGACTTCCAGGCATGCATTTGATATGCTGTAAAATGCCAGAAAGGAGCTAGAGTTCTCTCACAATTTTTAAAGGTTTAGCTTTTAATATCATCACTAAAATTTTCTTACCTTTTTCCTCATTAGTCCTATAATGTGCTGAAGATCTCAAAGCATAGTTATTTTATTAAAACCTTTGTATAGGAGGCAAACATCACATCAATACCATAAAGCAAAAGCTGCCCTCAGGCTCAAGATCTCCCTTGCTGCAGTTCTGGAAGAAGATGCTCCTGATTGATACCTTTTGCACTGCCAGCAGGTGGGATAAAGCAATGAAGGCAGACAAGGCTTGCCCTGCCAAGAAGATGGCCAGATGTTGTCAGAGATATGGGATATCACGGATTGTTTTATCCATTGTTAAACCTGGCAGTCAAGCAAAAACTAAAAGCCAGTTCAATCACTCATATGATCCCAACTGCACAATCCTGCAGTGCATATAAGTGCAAAACTGGCACAAAACAAAGGAAAAAGAGCTCATAAATCAGATGGGCAGGTTCATTTGTACTTAGATTGACCCACTTTAAGCTTTTCCATACACAACAAATCTTGCTTTTAACTCAGTCCACTTCTAATATTCCTTGCATCTTTGCATTATACCTATTTAATCTGAAATACCCCCTTAATGGTACTTTATAGCATGGTTTTAGCATTGCTTGTGATGCTCCAAGACTTTCCTTGACAATGGCTGCTGTTGTTCCCTTGGTATAAGAAATTATTGCTTTATTTGTGTGCTCAACATACATTTCTATTATTTGAATAAAAAGCAGCAGTAAACAGCAGAACATACCTGAACAGCAAGCATTGGCTATGAAGGGCAGACATTTGCAAGCTGCTAGCAGAAGCAAAAAACGAAATTGAAGAGAAGTAAGTCCAGCAGAATACCTGCAAACGACAGACAGAGCTGTTGTCAAACAACTTGCAGTACTGAAAACACACAGAAAACAACTTCATGTAATGCTTTGAATTCAGCCACTTGTGTTTCTGTCATCACTCTACTGACAATAAATATAAATGCTTATTAATCTGTTATCACAGAAAAAAAAGTGGAAAAAGTTGTTCTTGACAAAAAAGGTGGAGAAAAGTTTAAGATTCATGAGACACCATGAGCCCCAGTATACAGCTGGTAAATTAATGCATAACCATAAATTCATACAATCCCTTATTAAAAACGATTCAGAAATGTCCACATTTGAAGTGCAATAGACAACTAATTTTCAGTACTTTAATACACATAATGAAATACTATAGTAAAAGTAATTTATAGATACTTCTCTTCAGCTTTTGGCTTGCTCCTTTTCTGATGGATCTGTATCTAAAGCCCATTGTTACTAGTTCCAACAGTGTTGTAAGCCATAACTGCAAGAGAAGAATCTAGGGACATTTCACAGAAACCTTAAAAGAAAGGCTAAAAGGTTTGTAAAACAAATTTAGCTGAAAAAAAAGATCAGAATCTCACGTAAGGAATTAAACTGATACCTTCAGAATCTGTTAGAATAAAATGCCATTGATTCTAATTGTGTGGCACTATTTTTGATTTGCAGATTAATTACTTCTCTTCCTGTAGCTGGAGCTATGTATTTGCACACCCAGACTTTTGCTGGAAGTGAGAGTACTGAAATATGACCTACGTGACATTTGCAGTAGGAAACTCATTTATTACATCAGGGTCCTGGAGAGAAAACCTCATATTCTGAGGTGATGAATAATGTATTTTATTGAATTTAATCATCTTACAGAAACAAATAACAAAAAAATATTAACTTCAAACATGATAGACTGAAGGTAGTGGGGTGAAAAATACACAGCATAGACTGAAGTTCATTATGTGTAATGAATACAATGAAAGATAAAAGGGAAGTATAAAGTTGAATACGTGGCATTACAAACATTTATGGAGTTTGAATTTTGACAAAGTGGACTGTAGAATATGCACATGGCTTTATTTTTATTAAATTAATTTTAGACAGCTATATCACTACAAAATAACTGTCTTGAGAGCACTGAAATATGATTTTGAAAGTTGCAAGGACTCAACATTAAACGTTTGGACTCCAACATAATTTTTCTCCTGATTATATCATTAGTCTTTAAAGGAAGAGGAAAGCTTCTTCTCTTGTAAAACAATCAGTTATAGTACTCTAGACTATCTTGTTCTGCATCATACCCTGCTAGGATGAACAGGGAATGTTCTAGTCAATCACATGTAACTTGAACCCTAGAGGAAATTTCTGTCTTTATGAATCAAAGGATTAGTGAAGCCCATAAGGACACCAAGAAACACAAATGTGAGGGGAAAAATGCAATTCTCAGTAGACATAAACCACTCTTGACTCAGAACTTGAATTTGAGCTTGCAGTCCTTTCAATGAATAACATATATTTGATGTGTACATTAGATTGTCAGCTTTTTTACTAGAAACTTCCTTTCCTGGACATTTTTTCTTATTTTGAAAAATCTATATGGATAGATTATGATGAATAGGATGAGATACCATAAACAAATGCTCCAGTTAGATGTTCTAATTTGATTAATACTTGTATCAAACCAATCAAAGTCCAAGGAATTTTAAAGCTATTGAAGAAGACAAATGGATTTATCAGGAGTCTGAAATGCTAAAAACAAGATTTAATAGTGTAAAATTTTCTGCCTATTTTTCTGATGATAAAATCCCACTGAGCCCTTAAACTTTCAGCTGGTTTCTTTTGTCAAAAATATTTTTCTTTTTATTTAGATCAGCTAGAAAATAGATGTATATTTTTTCAGTCTTCCACTCCTTATTAATTTCCTAAATATTTTCATATCCCAATTTGCACTGAATTATATTTCATACATCTTCAAATTCAGAAGTTATCACATCTTTCTTTCTCTTAACTAGCTTTAAATGCAAATCAACATTGATGCATTAGAGTAGCTGAGACTCCCTAGACAGAAATGCAGGCAAGGGTTCTACCTCAGGCCCCCAGTATGGCATTGGAGAGCCAACCCTGTCCTGGGAGGCATCAGGCACAGCATCATCAGCCAGGCAAGGGCAGGGATTGTCCTGCTCTGCTCTGAGGCAGCCTCGAGTCCTGTGTGCAGTTTTGGGTGCCACAACATAAGGCATTAAACTATTAGAGCATGTCCAAAGGAAGACAACCAAGATGGTGATGGTGAAGAGCCTTGAGGGAAAGCCATATGAGGAGTGGCTGAGGTCATTTGGTCCATTCAGCCTGGAGAAGAGACTGAGGGGAGACCTCACTGCAGTTACAACTGAGAGTCTACAGAAGGCAGAGGGGCAGGCAGGGATCACCTCTCTGGTGACCAGGACCCAAGGGAATGGCCTGATGCTGTGTCAGGGGAGGTTTAGATTGGATATCAGGAAAAGGTTCTTCACCCAGAGTGTGGCTGGGCACTGGAACAGGTTTCCCAAGAAAGTGGTCACAGCACCAAACCTGGTGGAGTTCAAGGAGTGCTTGGACAATGCTCTCGTGCACATGATGTGACTCTTCAGGATGGTGCTGTGCAGGGTTGGGAGCTGGGCATGAGGATCCTTGTGGGTGCCTCACAACTCAGCTTACTCTGTGATTCTGTAATTAAGAATGCCAGTAATACCTATAAGCCACATCCTCTTTAAGTAAGATTTAATAACGATAAAGATCTGTTAATCTTATATTTGCATTTTAACCAAATAAATCCCATGTTTTGCTAAAAAAAAAAGTATCTTCTTTTTCCATGTTATTGAGCCTGTAGAACAGTTTATTAACCTCTCTGATTTTATTAGACGCTATTCTTCGTTATCATCTTTCTATCACCTATCTGGCTTTCGTTCTTTATCCAACAAAACTATAACCAATTTTTTATACCTCCTTTGAAATCTGTAAGAAACAATAAGCTACTCATTAGAGAGTTCCAAAATATAACCATCATCAAAGTACACAGAGTTATTCAGAAACTGAAGAACATGGAATGAACGAAACCTCAACAACCAAATACTGCCCCAAAAAGACCCACAAAGTTTCTCACTCACTAGAAAATCAAGCATCAAATTTTAGACACAAAACAGCAATTTACTTCAGTAAAGAAGTGGGAGAGACAGAGCACCACAAGCATCGCAGGTTTCTCACACTCTTCCTATTTTCTATTACATTTTAAAGGATTTCTCCCAAGGCATCTTTTTTTTATTAGTAGTATTTCATTGTATTCCCAAGGGCATAAGACTTCAGGCTGGCTTTATAACATGCTTCTTACAGTTTCTTCTTTCTTTCTTGAGCATTTGAAATATAAGCATAGCTAAAATTGTAAATCCCTTTCTTTACCATGCTCTGGCAGTGCCTCAGCAAGAGAAGTGGAGGAAAGTTGTCTGGGTATCATGACAGAAAGGAACTACAGTACTCCAGCTGGATATGAGGGCTGTGGCAAGGTGTGACAGTGTTGGCAAAGGTGTGCAGAGTGTGTGACAGCTCTTCCATCAGAGCTAAGGAACAGGAAAGGACACTATTGGAATTCTGGGAATTGAATAGCATATCTGTAGTGCAGAAAAATAAATACGCAGTTACAGAAAAGGAAATTCATTAGATAGGAAAACCAAATCTACCACACGAAGCAGAAAAACCAGGAAAGAGAGGCATCACAATATAAAAAGAGTCAACAAAATGAGGAATCTGTACATTGTAAAAAGATTTCCATCAATTGAATTTTATTCCTACAGAGACCATTAGAAGCTTCGATCCAGACAAATCAGAAATCATACCTTTTGGATGAGATCCTCCCAGTGTGTCATTATTTGCTAGACATGAAAATTGAGGAAAATTATGTTATTACATATGTTATGTTATTACAAATTATGTTATTTACAGATTCATCCTGTTGTTGCTTTTCTTAATATTTCTTTTGATAGCACATTTGAAGTATGTCAAAAGAATGAAAACTTGAGATTTCTTAAACAGCTAGCAACTTTATTCACTTGCAAATCAAATACTGAAAAAAAAGCTTCTATCTGAAGAACAAAATACTGTGACTGATAAGCTGGTCTCAGTAGTTCAGCAGGAAAATTAGTCTTTCTAAATGTGAAGGCCTCCTTCTGTCGCACCTTGGATAGAAAGAAAAAAAATTCAGACAGAAGATATTACTTACCCATCCATGATGACAGTGGTGAGTTGATTTTAGCATTTGTCAAAAGAATGAAAATAGGATGGCACCATTCTCCAAAGCTGATGATCTGAAAACTACTACTGGATCTCCCTGGCTGATCACCCAAGACATAAATATACTCTAAAAAACAATTTATCAAATATAAGTAGACCTTAAAGAAAAGACTGCAATGACTTACACCAGAGATTGTAAAAAGAAATATGTGCTCATGTTGCTGTGCTTTATGCATTGCTAGAAGGATGAATTTACTACAGGATTTACATTAAACCAATACCTTATAATAAGAATAAAACAGAGCAGAATGTTCCCCACGTTTCTGTTGTCCACAGAGTAATTTTTGCAGCAAACTGATAATTATGTACTAGTGATTTTTCCCCTTAGTTCTCCCTGCTTTTAAAAAATTACATGTTGCTTTATTTATATTATTACTCAATTACAATTGTGTATGTAGTAATGTCAGCTGGTACTTGAGATGATCTTTCTACTAAGATGGAATCCACATTAAACCACTTTTGCTAATAGTGTGCAACACTATGGCAAAAGAATAAGACCCCAAAGACTCCTGGCACACCATTCTATCTGTATGTTTCTGTATCCTGAAAGCAACTACAAGGTGTTCTTTGGTAAATCATATTTTCACAGAAAGATTGTTGACAAATAAGAGATTATTTTTGCTTAAGCCCTTGTCTGTGGTAATAAACTGTGGAAACTTGCCACTTTTTAAAAGTTCTGCTGACAAAATATGGGAGAGAGAGGCTCTAAACCTCTTCCTAGTCGGTGTTGTCTTTAGATTGAAATACATATTTTCCTGTTTCCATCAGTCAAAGTGACAAGCAGCGAAAATAAAAGCAGACATTACATTGCTAAGATGCCATTCCATAGTTGCTCATGCTCAGATAATGTATTCCAGAGAGAAAGACTAAGATTAGAGAGAGATTTATATTTCTCTCCTGACTGCCTCCCAGGAGTAGGTACAGTAGACAAAAGATGATTAAATTCTATCAATTACAGGAAACTACATAAGCCAACCTTACTCATACAAAAAAAAGGTATTTTCAAGGAATTATAACTTTTCTTTCTAACATGAACTGAGATGAATAGCTATAATAATACTCTGGACCTTGCTGAGATAGATTGTGTAACTTTTCTCATTTGAATTTTATCTAGCACATAAATATTGATCATTTTAATATGTGAGTCAATTACAATGCCTCTTAATACTGTATTTCTATATCCTGGATTATGGTGCAGTTTCTTATCTGTTGTATATAGCTATGAAATATTTCATAACCTTTCCTTCAGAATACTTCAGGCTGGACAGGCTTTTCAAAGCTTATCTCTGATTCAAGGTTTGTCAAGGGGAATTGAGCTATTTTTTAGTGTATTTCTGAAAATTTCTACCTAACACTCTGTTTCCCAAGTCATAAGTTACTGGAAGAAACATCAGTTGAAATGTGACAGCAGAGCTGAAACGTAAAGTTCTTTCACTGAACTGCTTCTTAAGGACCAGCCTGTAGAGAAGTTGAAAATAAAATGTATGAAGCTTTTGCGAAAAAAATTGAATTGGCCCTAGTGATCGTCCCCAGTGATTTAGAGCTGTTTATTTGGATTCACCTCGGTCATGTACCAATATTCTCTTCTATTTTTATGCTACCTACTTTAATAAATGTTAGTAGAAACATATAAGCAAGTTGCCCAGTAAACACAGCAGTGCCTTCACACAGATAAAAGCTTTTTAGTCCAAATAGGTTGAGTTAGCTGAGATGAAATAATATAAAAAGTAAATTAAAAGGGTATAGATGGGATTCTATCTTCTATTAAAAGACTCCAGGAAACTGTTTCTGTCCCAGAATAAAATGAATTACTTCAACTGCAGGCTGAACTGAACCACCAAAAAGGCCAGTTCACTCATCCTTATCTAAAGAGTCTTGTTTTGCAAGCGTTTGAACCTCTGGCGAGCAGCCCGATGCAGTACTAATCAAAAGGTGTGTGGTTTCCTTAGATGTGAAAGATGGAGTTTTTCTGAAACTCTCAGATATTCATTTCAGCCTCAAACTGCCAGTAATAGACTGCCACTAGCCAGTAAAAAGTTCACCATAAAGAATTATTTGCCCTTTCTGTCCTTGGTGACAGTTACTGTGTTATCTACAGTAGGCAATTTTCTCATGTGTTCTTCAGAAGGTCATTCAAAACTCTCTTACTTAGCAAGATGATGGGAATCTAAAAATATTATGATCTCCAGGCATTTAGCTTTAGTTAAATTTCCCAGTGTTCAAAACGAGATGAAAGTCAACAAGAAAGGTTAAATTCAAACAATCCAGTGCTTATAATTTACATGATATAACCAGAGCCCAATTTTGCAATTTTGACAGGAGTCTGAACAGTCATCATTAACAGAAGTACCAAGGATACAATACATACAGTCCAATAAATTCCTAGACTATACATGCCTCTTATATATAATTCTCTAAATGCATATCATTTGTATTTTCTAGCTTAATTTTTCAGTAACCAAAAAGGCAAATATCCTGGGAACTTGAGTATTCATATTTCATCTCTAAAAAGATGCCCTAATTATGTACAAATCCTACTGCTTCTGAAGCATACACAATAACCTTGGAAAAATTATATATGGAAAAAAAAAACCCAACAAATTTCCAGAAATATTTGTAGAAAAAGGCCTCAAGCTGTGCAAGGTTTTATCAAAGGTTTGATGAGGTTTTTGGGTTTGGTGTTTGGGTTTTTTAAGACCATGATTACAATATATGTATGGTACAAAAATTTCAACAGCTGAACCATTCATATTCATTCACGGCTTCTTTTAAATAACTATTCAAATTATGCCTTGATAAATCAGTTAATGTATTTCCCTATTTGCACAGAAATGGACAGAAATGGCTTACATCCAGTTTCCTTCTGAGTACACTATTGTCGAGAGCAACAGCTTTATACACAAGTTCTAAACTTACAACTTTACTACCTCTCTTGGGGCCAGGATAAAAAAAAAATCACTGTAAGGGAAGGGATTCTTACAAAGACTTGCTTCAGGTAATGAGGACTAAAAGAAAATGAGAAGGAAGGATTTGCATTTTCCCAGTCATCTGCCTCTTTTTTTTTTTTTCCGATGAATTCTCTTCTGAAAGAGAGATTTTACAAGATACAGTATTTGAGTTCTTTATACCTGGTAGGAAAAATATAAAGGAAGGAGAGAAAAGATAAAAACAATATAAGAAGTAAGAAGAGCATATGTAGCTGTTGCTCAACTATCAACAGCTATTATACGCCCATCCTTTAATCTACCCTCTTGGATTACAGTCTTCAATCTTCAGGAAACAAGTGTCTGAAATTTGTCTGACTTCAGATTTTAGGGTGCTATTGGTCTATAATTTTGCTGGTTAGCTGCAGGGCAAGGTTTATTATCTATCTAATGGGCCCCCATAAAGCAGAGAACCTAGTAACCTCCTAAAGCTCATCAGATAAAAGGATTATAGATCCTCTTTAATGAAGCTCAAGAGCACTGAAGCCTTACTTTCTATGATGCAAATTGGGCTTGGGCAGGGAAAAGAGCCCTGCACTATCCAGCCTCTGCCATTTAGTGATGGACAAGTGGAGAGACCAGGCTATCCAATGTGGTCATGAAACAACTGCTGTAGATAAAAAAGATGCTTGCGGGTTTTGATCAGTTTATAATTTCTCTGGCAGCATCAGTTGAAGACACAGTCCTATTAAATATCATTGCTATGAAACCGAATGCTGTCACATTTCTCCCAGAATTGTCACAATACTGATGTAAAAACAGCACCATAGTTTAAAATTTTCAGCATCAACTATTTTAAGGAATTCAGTTTTACTGCGGCTTACAGATGAATTTTTAAATTGTGCATAGTATAAAACATGCCTGGAAACACCTCCTCTCCTCAGGCCACTCACTCTAAGAAACAAAGGAAGAGTCAAGACAGAGGAAAATTCCCAAATGCAGTCAAATTGAGTTGTCTGTGACTGGACTTCTGAGTTACGTGCTACTAGCTCCACTTTCCCAAGTGAGCATACAAAATTGAAAAATTCTCTATTGCTAGATTAAATACACTCAGCTTTGACTAAAGCAGGTGAAGAATGAGGAGACAGTGGACAAAGGGAAATAAAAAATCCCCTGATAACTAATTGAGCATCATCCTTATCCAGTTCTCCCAGTCTTCACTCTTCACATCAGTTCTGCTCAAACTAATTGCTAAGGCAAAGCACACTTTCAAGGATTGATAAAATAAATCTGTTGCAGCAGCTCCCCAAAGTCTTTCATGCATTCTGTCCTACTAAGATCACCACAATGAACCATACAATCACCCTATTCAGTCAGCATTGCCATAGCTCACTTTATTCAGGGACATATCGTGAAAATAGTAGTCAGGATCCTCTGTCTGCATTTCATCCAGCTGCCTGCTGCATCATTGAGCCAAGTGACTGCAAGTGTATACCTCAAGTGCCAGTCTTTCCATTATTCTCTAAGTGTCAGTCTTTCCATGGATTCTCAGTGCTTTTCTATTCTCAATTCAAAATCTTAATTCTCCAAGTGATCCATGGATCAGTTTTAGCTACTCAGTGATAGTGATTTCAGCAAAGCTTTTAGCTTTGCGATCAATAATACAATATGAGCTTTAGTCTGAAATTTTGTGTTAAGCACAGTATAAAAGGCAACAATAAAGTGATCTTCTCCCTTAAAAGGATATGAGGCCTTATAGTGCTTCCTAAGGAGATTAAGCTAACTCATATAGTAGAAGAAACAATTTCGGCAGAAGAGTAGAACTATAAAAATTAAGGGATTTTGTAAACTGTCGAGTATGTATTAGCACAGGAAGACTGTAACAGAATGCCAAAATTCACAGAAAAATAATTTAAATATAACATTTGTTTAACATTTGACAAATACATTTAAAAGGAGAAGAGAACTAAAGAAACCCGAACTGCTTTGAAGAAAAACATTAGTACTATTTTGTTGGGTTACTGTAGATAAAACAAAAGGCTTTCATGTATTTTGATGGGGTTTTTAAAATATCCTAATCACACACAAGAAAAACTTTATTTGAAGAAGTTCAAGCATTTTCTACAGTTTAGCAAAGTGTCAATGAACAAAATATGTACGAGTAAACTAAATGCTTCCATCCTCATGTCTAGCTTCACAATTTTTAACAGCAAAAACTATCAGTTATTTGTTGAAACATTTCATAGAAAATTAAGGGAAAGAAAAAGATACTTCATTTTCTCAAACAGGATTGCAAAAAATGAAGTTAATTCTCACCTATTCTCTTTCTACTCTACTTCAGCTATGTGTACATGAGATAACTAAGAGAATAAATAAGACAGCTGCTAGTGTGTGGAATGAATGTTTCCCATTAAAATAATGAGGAAAAGAGTATGTCTCAAACCCTAAAGCTTGTATAAGCTTTTAAGTATAAGAATCCTTGGAGTCATGATAAATGGCCTGCAGGTGGTCCCTCAAATGGCATTAAGCACACAAAAGTTCAGATTTAAAAACAGTAACTATGTAAAATCATGCAATTTGGGAATCTTACTTATGTCAAGAAGAACTCCACCTACAAGGAGTCAACTGAAAGAAACGCTGCAGTATTTTACAAGGAAACGATCCTGCTTTGCAGTTTTTAGATGACCGATGTGTTTCTCACTAGGAACATCAGTGATATGGAGTAGAGTGGAAATAACTAGATAGAGTACAGTGATCATATAATTATACAGAGTGGAAGAATAATAATTTTTCCAGCCCATAGTCATGAATGCTTTCTAAGCATTTGCCTTGAAACAAAGAGCCATCATCTATGAGCTTACATTCAAAATGTAGATCTCCAGCATTTCATTAAGGTCTCACAAGTGAAAAACACCTTTCATGAGGAGTTTTCAAAGGGCTTCGAGGGGCTTTTATAGTGATTAAACCCACCACACCTTTGCATTTTCATTCTCCAAGATAAGACAGTTATTTTTTATTATATTTGGTTAAAGCTATTAGTATCCAAACATGGAAATGGTAACTGGGTGAATCTTCATTATATTCTCCATACCTCTACCCTTCAAAAATCTTTTTTTCCCTCCACTATTGCTCCCGTTTGACAGCTCCATCTCTTCAGCACTCAGACCGTGCCCATCCCCTTTTTTCCCTCTCAGCTCATCCCTTTGCTTTGCTTTCCATTAATAAACAGTTTGGCTTGTTCACTTTATCTGCATCTCTGTGGAGCTGAAGCAATGCAAATCCTGAGCCCTGGGACACACAGGCTCCTCCTGCCGCTCTCCTCTGCACCGTGTTTTGTGCACAGACACAGAGGAACTAGGGCAGATCAGGCGGGAAAGGTCCCTGTGCTGAAGGTCCAGTTCCAGAAATGGGCTGTGTGGGCCAGGCAGTGCTGAGAGTCTTGGCTGATCTTGGTGTGTCCTTGGCCTCAGAAAAGGAAGGTTTGCCTTCCAAGGTGTCCTGCTCATAGGGTCATCCTGTGCATCTTGGAGAGAACAAGGTAGGTATTTCTGGCACGTGGGCATTAGCAGGCCTTTTTGCAATGTACTCACATGTTTGGGGTTTTTGTCACACTGTGTGGACTGGCATTCCTTGAGAGCTCTTCTTCCTTAATAGAAATAGGATATCATCATCCCGTCATCAAAAACCATTTGCAAACCAAAGAACGGCCCTTTAGTTTGCCTCAGTTATTTTTTGTAAGCGACTCTAAAAGGATGACATTAAGGTAAATAAGTTGCTGCTTTGAGATGGGAAGCAAACATCCAAACCTTTCACATTCTCTGCCCATCCCAATGAATTTGGGAAGTCTGCAACTCTGTGGAACTACTTGAGTTGAGCAATGGGGAAGTAAAGCTTTCCAAAATTAACGGTTTTTAAATGCCAGATTCTTCTGCATCTTTGCTGCCAAGGTGATTTTGTGCTGCAGGAAATTACTTCAATGAAAAAATAATTCTAGCATGGAGTAAGAGCTTCTGGCAGAGACCAAGTGTTGCCAGCAGTTGCTCCAGGCGCTCCTGCCAAGAGTCACCTGAAGGAAGGAGCACAGCCCGCAATGCACATGGCTTTGGCTGTGCTCTGGCACAGAAGCCCCCTGGGGACAAGGGGTCTCAAGGGCAGGAGATGGAACCAGCGATGCCAAGGCTCGGGGGGCTGGCAGGTCTGCTTGGGTGGAGACAAGCCAACAGCTACTAACTTAAGTGTTCGCCAGGCCCCAGGGCTCACAACAGCATTTGTGCTCTGGCCCAAACGTTCCTTGTCTGTGTCACACCTGCGGTTTCAGGATGGCCACCAGCCGGGACGTGGCCCAAGGAGGCCATGCCAGCTTCTGCGGAAGGCCCCTGCCCTTCCTGCTGCAGCTGCGTCGGCAGCCCTGGGGGCTCCTTCTGCTGCCCAGAGCCCGCAGAGCAGGCCAGCGTTTGCTGATGGCTTCAGCCATCAAATCGTTCAAGATCCTGCTGGGCTGTCTTAGACGCTTGGGGAGAGGGACTCCTTCCAACCTGGGCCACTTTGGGTGGAGCGGGGGCAGGGCCAGGGCAGGTGGCAGGGTGTGCCAAGGCCCCTTTATGACACGGTGCATGGGGACCGGGGTGTCCTTTGTGACGTGTGGTGACACAGGGGCTGGTGGTGGCAACGCAGCCACGCCACAGTGCTCGGTGCACGCGACGGAGCAGGACACGCCAGAGCGGTGCTGTGAGGAGCCCCCACACAGCGCACTCGTTCGTGTCTGAGCCGGAGCTTTTCCGAAGCGTTCCTCCTGCAGCTGACCTCGCGGCCAGACTGCGGGACTTGGTGACTCGGAGCCTTTCCGAGTCATCTCCCATCCCTGCGGTCGGTGCCATTGTGGCCAGACCGCGGGACTTGGTGACTCGGAGCTTTTCCGAGTCATCTCCCATCCCTGCGGTCGGTGCCATTGCGGCCAGACCGCGGGACTTGGTGACTCGGAGCTTTTCCGAGTCATCTCCCATCCCTGCGGTCCGCGCCCTCGCGGCCAGACCGCGGGACTTGGTCTGGACGAGGAGTCTCCTGTCATTGGGACAGGAGCCCTCAAGACCAGAGGGCAGGACTTGCTGTCCTCCAGCCTTCCTGAGGCTTCTCTGTCGCAGGTGCCTTTGAGGCACAACTGCACGACCTCCTGCATCAGAGCCTTGCCGAGGCATCCGTCTGAAGGTGCCCCCGAGACCAGACTCTGGCATGGCGGCCAGATTTCTCGGTCTCTTCAAGGTTTGCGGGAGGAAAAGAAGTAAAAGCCCTGCAGATGCTCCAGCACAACACCCTGAAGAGCTGGAGCAGTTCCAGCCACTGCAGGACGGTGAGTGGCAGAGCCGGGCGACAGGGCCGACGGCTGTGGACAGCTTGGCCCCATCCCATCCTCATCCCATCCCATCCCATCCCCATTCCCCATTCCCATCCCACCCATGGACGGGATGGAAGAGGGACCGAGGCTTTCCCCACAGCAGCTGTGCTCCATCCCCTGGGGCATCCCAGGGCTATCCCTGCCTGGGGAGAGCAGGGCTGGCTTCTCTGGCCTCTCCCGCAGCCCCTCAGCTCTGGCCGTGCTCGCTCTTTGCCAGATGCAGCCATGGACGGGACACAAGAGCAGAAGCCCGCCCGTGGCCGCTTCCGCAGAACGCTGAAGGTACCTGCAGCCATCCCCACCCGGGCTGGGCCGGCTGTCACTGCTCAGCCGAGCTCCGCGCTTGGAGCACTCCATGGAACGTGCCTCTCTTCCCTGACCTTTGCTCTCCTGCAGGCGGTCCGGAAGTTTCTCTGCCTTCGACGTCGGAAGACCAGCACCACAGCAACTGAGAGCACAGCCGAGCCTGACTCCGGGCTGACTGAGCTCCAGGCAGAGCCTGCTGTCAGCCCAGCTTCCACTCAGCGCTCAGAAGACTCTGACAGCGCATTCAGTGATGATACGGCAAAGCCGGAGACGGCAGTGACTGCGGACGTGGCCATCACAAACGCCAACACCGGAGAGACTCAGGGCATGGCAAATACTGATGCCATGCCCACTCCCGCGGTGATTCATGCTCCCACTGTGGAGTTTTCCAAGGAGAGCGCTATGTCTTCTCAGCAGCACGTAAGCAACTTGGGGCCAGGGCTGGAGGCCCCCCAGCATCGGGTGCCCCCTCAGGCCACGGCCGCTGGGCCACCTCAGCCTTCGAGGCCAGCAGAGTGTGGAGGGAAGGGAAGCACTTCCTGGGGGAAGCTGGGGAAGCTGCTCCCTTGGACAGCGCTCCAAGTCTTCCCCACATCTCCTCCAGGTGCCAGCCGTGGTGAAGAACATTCACCAGAGACTGGCGGCGCGTGTCACCGTGGATGCCAGGCTGCGCCTTAACTTTCTGAGGTTGGCTGAACAGCAGCCTGCTGACGTGGCTCTGACCCTCCTGCGCTGTGCCCCAACGTGTGACATGTACGGGGCCCACCTGCCTTGAGAGCTCAGGGCTCAGCAGCCTTCAGGGCCCATGGCCCTGCACAGCCTGTCCAATGGGGTCTGCCAGACAGGCAGAGCGCTCCACGACCCTTGGGCCCCTCTCTTTCCCGAGCCTGCTGCCACACTCCCTCCCTGCCCCTCAGGGCACCAGGCCTCTGTCACCTGGGCCTCCGCAGCTGCACAGGCAGGGCTACTGTCACTGAGCTGCCGCTGACACAGAGCTCCAATCCCACAGAGCTGCTGCAATGATGTGGAGAGCCATAGGCTCGTCGGCTCTGACAGTGGAGAAGGTGCTGCCAACGCTCATCAGTGTGATGGAGGATTGGCCACTGCACAGAACGTTCACCTCCGACGGGGACAACGAGGACGTTTTTGCCCTGGCGGTGAGTTTCTGGAACTGGCCTCTGCTCGCTCCCCGCTCGCCTCTCCATCGGCTCTCCATCCTCTCCCTGCCTCACGCACTGGCTTAGGCCTAGGCACAGGGGCCATCAGGCCCGCTGCTCCCCCTGCGTCTCCCCTCGGGCCCTTGCCACACGGACATCTTAGCACCGAGCTCTGTCTCGGGCTGCTTCTTTTGCAGGCAACTCTGGGGCTGTGGGAGATTGTCCAGGCGCCCGAGTGCCACGGGGCACTGCTCCTTTATTCGGCCCGCCTATTTGTGGCTCTGCTCTTCCACATTGTCATCACCACACAACAGATGCCGGAGGAAGTTGCGAACTACTGGAGAGCGTGCCGGCAGGAACGCCGCCTTCCCAGCAACCCCAACAGGTGCCGGTCCTCCTGTCTGTCCAACGTCCTCGTGGCCAGCGCCAGTGCTCCCGGTGTGACCTGGGCTTTGCTCTGCACACAGGTTTGCAGTGCAGGCCATGAAGGCTCTGTTCAGCCAAATGTGGTGGGACAAGGAGCTGATCGCTATGGAGAGCAAGCACGGCTGGGACACGCTGCTCTCTGCTGACACCCAGCACTATGCCGTGGGTCTGCTGGCCAGGTGACAACCCCTTCTCTCCCACGTTTGTGCCCTGTGCCCGGGGTGCCCCCTGACACAGTCCCTGTGGTCATGGCCATGAGGGCCTCGTCACCGAGGGATGGCCAAGCAGACTGGAAAAGGCTGGGAGAGGAGGGTGCCCGGAAGGGGCTGCCTCCCAAAGCGCCCACAAACCCCCTCCAGGGATGCTGGGCAAAGACCGGACCTCTGTGAGTCAGTCCTGCTAGAGGACTGTGTGTCCCCCCCCACACCTCAGGGTCTTGGTGCCCTTTTCCCCCCGACAGGGAGATGCGCCGTGACTTGGGCCAGATGTGTTCCCAGATCGCATGCTACCTACTCCAGCTGCTAAGCAGGGAGGAGCCGCGCTGGGATCTGCCCTTCCTGGCATTCCTCGTGGAGGTGAGCCGGTGCTGCCCTGCTGAGCTGCCTCCCAGCTCTCTGCCCTCTCGTAGCTGCAGCTGCCCGGGCCGGTGCCCGAGCCCTGTGCTGCCGCCCGGGCCCGGCCCTGTGCGGGTCGGGGCTCCTGCCACTGGGGTCCCCTGTCACTGCCCTGTGCCTTTCAGGTCCTCAAGTGCCTGGACTTGCGGGAATGCGCAGCCAGCGTCCTGGAGGTGATGTCAAGGCACCTGTGGCGCGGGTGCAGGCAGAGACGTCGCCTGGCGCTCAGAGGCCTTGTGTTGCTCAGCGAGGATCCCTCGATGGTGAGAAGGGGGCAGCAGCGGCTGAAGCTGCGCTGGGGAAAGCAGCTCCTTGGGCTGGCTGGGCTGCAGGCGCTGAGGCAGCCGCTCCCAGCTCTCCTGCCTCCTGCTCGAGTGCTTCGGGACGGGCCTTTGGCCTCTGGGCCCCGCGGCAGCAGGCTGGGGTTGCAGTGCCAGGGCGGTGTTGGCAGTGCAGCTGTTGATGCAGCTTCCCAGCACAGCCTTGTGTCCCATGCAGGCCGGATGTATACGCAGCCTGGTCCCAAGCCTTCTGGAGCTGCTGGGCGATGCCGATGCAGAGGTGGTTGGCATGTCCCTCTCTGCGCTCACGAATGCCTTCCAGAAGAAAGACACGGCGATAGGCAGCACCGCTGCCCTGACGCTAGCCGAGCCACTGCTGTCCCTCTTTGGAAACGTACGGCTCTGTGCCTCGGGCACTGCTGCTGCTCAGAAACTTTGTACCCAGTAGAGTTTTAGGCTTTTGCCCAGCTGGGCTGGAGAAGTTGGTGCTGAGGTCTCTTCCGCTTCCTTTCCTTCAGGACAACAGCCACGTGCAGCTGCTCTCCATTCAGCTCTTTCAAAAGGTGATGGGCTTGGTAGCGGATGAGGGAAAAAAGGCCCTGAAGAGAACTGTGAGCCACAGCCTGCTCCCGCTCTTCTTGCACTGCCACGAGGTGAACCGGCGCGTGGCCCAGGTGAGGTTTTGTGCGATGCTGCTGCACCCTGACAGGGGGCTCGGCTGCCTCCTGCCCGGGCACCTCTCCCCGTGTTGCAGCCTCCTCCTGGCCTTGGCACAGGGACGCAGCTCCTGTGCCCTGGGCTGGGCTGCGCTGCCAACATCTCCCGTCTCTGCTGCTCTCCAGGCCTCTCGGGAAACGCTGCATGCTGCGGCCGCATTCCTGAAGAGGAGCGATCTCGAGCAGGTGCTCAAGACGCAGAAGCTGTTGAAGTTCGCCGAGCGTCTGGTAAGGACGGCCTGGAGAAGCCCCCTGACCGCGGGGCTCGGCGTGCGGGGCTGGCAGCTGTGGCGCCTGCCCAGTGCTGCACGCAGGGGGCGACAGCCCGCGCCCCACACGCCGCTCCCTTCCCTGGGGCCGCGCAGCCTCTTCTCCAGGCTCCTGTGGCCCCGAGCCGGGGCTCCCCGGGCAGCACCCGGCCCTCTGCCCCCTCCAGAGCCCGGCGCCAGCGGCTGCTGGCCGGGCCTCAGGGCTGTGCGGGCAGGGCGCAGGGAGCGCCCGGCCGAGGAGGGGCTGAGCCCGCGCCAACCCGTCCCTCCTGCCGCTCTCTCCAGCTGGTAGAGGACGAGAGCCGAGCGGCCGGACACCTGCGCCGGGCCCTGCCCTACCTGGAGAGCCCACAGAAGCCCCTGCGACAGGCGGCCATCAGCCTCATCGGTGAGCCACCAGCCCGGGGTCCCCCCCAGCCCCGGCAGCGGCATCCGCGCCCGGCGCCGCGGAGCCGCGCCTGTCCTCGGGGCCGCTGCCGCCCTCCGGCGCTCGCGCCCTTGGCCGTCAGGAGGCGGCAAGGGCCCGGGGCTGAGCCCTGCCGGGGCAGGAGGGCCTGCGCCCACAGGGCCCGCAGCGCCGCTGGGACGGAGCTGTGCCGCTGGGCCCGTGACCGCCTCTGTGTTCCCAGGGATCGCCGGGGTGCTGCTGATGGGGCAGAAGGAAGAGCTGCAGACCCTCAGCCAGGGTGAGTGAGGGCAGCGGGCTGTCAGCGGGGGCTGCCGGGGGGAGCCGCCAACGCCTGGGCAGGGGGCTGCAATCCCTGCCCCGGCTGCGGAGGGCTTCGCTCCCTGCGTGGACAAGGGGCGGTCAGGGCGGAACACAGAGAGATTTCAGGGATGCGGGCGGGGCCATTCGTGGCCGGCACCTTGCGGCCAACCCCGTTGGCCCCTCCTCTCTTGTGGTGGCCACGGCAAGAGCTGGGTGGGATGGCCCTTGGCAGGACAATCTCCTCGCATTCCCGCACCTCCGGGCTCTGACCGGGGCTCTGTGCCTGTCTCTTCCAGCTCTCCAGGCCCTGAGAGAAGACGACAGCCCCTCTGTGATCAACCTCTTTGTTCAACGGACATTCGAGGGGCGAGCTGCAGAACTACGGTCATCTGCTAGCTCAGAAGAACCGGTGTCCTTAGAAGACCTTCAGGCACCGTAGAAGATGAAACCACCCGGAGACCAGAGGAGCTGCAGACCAGCCGGAGCTCCAGGCACAGCTGATGATTGGCACAGCGGAGCCTGTGGGAAGCTCGCCTGGCCTCAACCCTGCCTCGCTACACTGTCCATCCCTCTTCCCTCCACTATTGCTCCCTTTTGATAGCTCCCTCTCTTCAGCCCTCAAAGAAATAGAGTGTTTTTCAAGCATTAATCAACTGCATTTCACACCATTCTCTTGAGATACATAAGGAATAAGTAAACAATTATGAAGCGTAGTCATAAGTATGATCATAACCACAAGTATAAGCAACATACACGTGTTAGGTATGAACTTTTGTTTAAAAAGAATGCATAATGAACTGAAGCACTATTTCAGGCAAATAATTGTTTTCAGTTTTGGGTTTAATTTTTAAACTTATCTTTGGATTAGTTTATTTTATGGAAGATACTCAATGCGTGAAAAAATTCTCATTTCAACATCCCAGTGGTATTCTTAGAAACTCTGATATCCTTAATAGATATTATTTATATCAATGCAGGTTACAAACATAACACCTTGATCTAGTGAAGTCATTATAAGGAATAATGCAATTGGTCTTCACAGAATTCACTGAAAGTATGTAAATTTCATTCTGTCCTGTAAGGAGTTTTTTTTCTATTTGTCATAATGAGATGGACCAACCTGCTCCTACATTTGGTGTATTTTAATATGAGAAATGACTGGCTTTATAGAAGGACTCGAGGAAAACAGAAGATGCACAGAGCAGAAATTCTTTCACCAGAAAGACAACTTACAGAACAATAAAAAATAGTTCTGCTGTTGTTGATTGGAAAAGTTCAAGGAAACCAAAAAGCATCCTATCAATCTCCAGTCACAAACAGTTTGTCTCCTGAAACTGGAACCAAAATAATCAAATGCACTATATTCTATTACTGTAGTTATTTTTGAATAATTTTAAGCCTTTCTGCCTTAAAAAGAACCCAAAAACCCCAAAACATAAAACCTCTTACTTACGTTTAGTAAGCAGAGGCAATACTTGCTAATTAAAGCCGTAATTAATTGCTTTGGAAAATCTTTTTTCCTGCTACAAAACCAGGAACACCTTTTCTCAGTCATTAATAGGTAATGTCAACTGGAAATCAAGGAAAGACACATGCAGTGGTATAGGCTGTACTAACTAAACAGGCCCCAAAACACCAAATAAGGGAACAGTATGACTCATCTTATGTAACTCCATGTGCTGTAAGAATTAATTTTTTATTGGATTCTTTGATGAGACACCTATTCAAATAACTAACCTACGAGTATCTTCAAAGATGATGCCTCCTATCCCAGTCAAAATATATTTAAAATAATTTATTATGGATCAATGGAGGAACAATCTCCCGCTAGCTCTTCTCGTTGTAACTTCACATGCTTTGAAAGTGCGAAAAAAGGATTTAAGTTTATCATTGCTCATTAAACCTGCAAAAGGCTGTGTTAATTGGATGTCACCATAATTCACTTACATGTTTCCTGACAATAAAGACCATGTGATTTAAGTTCAACTGATTCTAAAGTCTTTATTTACTGACTTCACTGAAGTTTATAGCCTGAAGTTGAATCAAGAGTGGCAAGAACTACCCCTTAGAAAAGAAAAGGATCAAAGAAACACAATTACTCTAAATTAGGGGGGGGGGGGAAGGTGTAGAACATACACTAATAACTTTAGTATTTTTAAAGCCATAATTCAATATCATCACAAATAAAAATCATGCAATATTTAGTAAATCTCACTGCTAGAAAAAAAAACAAAAATCACTCTGAAAGCTAAAGTTCTTTTTGACAAATTGAACACACCATTTTGCAGTAGTGAACTACATGCAAACTCAAGCCTTTCTAAAGCATTACAGTTTAACTCAACCACACATAAGGGAACTGATATTTTGATCAACATACTGAAAGACTGACTCTATCATATGGCCTAATAATTAGTAAAAAAAAGAAGATGCATATATAAATATACATACAAGACAAAATTTAAAGTAATTAGCAAGTTACTTAAGAGCCATGGATAATGGGAGATATTACCAGAAAAGCATTACCAAACAGTGTAGAATTATTTGGGGGATACTGCAGTGCAATATAAGGTTTGAAAGAAAACCAAACAACCATTAGGTGTGAAAAGGATTGCTTAAAGCAAGTTTAAACCTGAAAAAAAAGATAATAATAGGGGGAAATATATGCCATGCTTCTAGAGGTTTTCGTGAAATGATCTCAAAACCTAAATCTTTCTCCGGCACAAAGCAAACTGTCAAAAATCACACCACAAAAATGAGTCATGGTTTAAAGCTTTCCTAACTTCTAAGTGGGTTAGCACTGCAGTTGACAAGATCCAATCTCTTTCTCTGCTCTTGGCAGGAAGCAAAACATCTGAATTCACTTGCATATATAATGCAAACCATGGACTTCACGTTGCTCATCTCCTGAGCATCAGTAATGCTGAAGACTTAGGATTATGTTATCGAAAAGGAATCATTCAATCACTGTTTTGTTTCACATTGAAATTCACTTAATCTGTAATATTAGATATACTATGTCTGAAATAAGCAGTAAAATGGACAATAATCCTTTGACTACCTGAATTTCTGTAAGAGAAATGCAAGCTTTCCTTTCCACTCATGTCCTTTGTCAAGAATAATCTTTTTGTTGCTTTATAGAATAAATCCAACATACGATTAATAAATTTATAATTGCTCTATTTTGTATCTGGTCACTAAAACAAGAAAGAAAAAACATCAGAATAAGCACAAAATTTTGCATGATCCAACTCACTCTGGGTTACATTATGAAAACAGCAGACTTTTGCTGTCTCCCAACCTTAGGGGGTTTTTTTTGGTGGATTTTTTTTTTTTTTTATTTCAGCATAGTCTTTTATGGACTTGGTTTTCATTCTTAAAAGAAAACCAAATATGTGGACACTCAGTGATTAAAACAGACCAGGAAATAATATCACAATTTAAGGCACCCTAAATGAAAACAATGTGTTCTTAGCAAATAAGGGCCATTTAGAAAGCATTGTTTATGATACTTGCCATGGGCCTCTAGGTACTAAAAGCAACAATTGTTTTAAATTGTTGCTTACACTTCTGATGTAAACAAGATGTTTTGCACTATTTTGGTCACGCATGCACATCCAGCCCTGCTCCAGGAAGAGTGAGCTGGGGGGAGGTAGGAGGCAGGGACTGAGTAGGTGGAGCAGGATTTTGGCTCCACCTATGCTAGACCCTCTCTTCCGCTCACAACTTTCCTGTCACAACAGTCAGAACACTTGAGACAAAATATGCTTAGATCTGGTCCTCTGCACCCTAATTATGTTACTGTTTCATTACAAAATCAATTATTGATCTGACATGTTAGAAGCTTTACAAAGCAAACCAAACTATTTCTATTTCATTTTTAAAATAGTTGAAAATATTAGTGAGATGTTAGTTTTAGCAGCCCTGTGTTACAGAGATGACGCAAAACTCTTCTTAGATTAAGACACATCAGAATCTTGACCAGAACATCCTAGAACGTTTATCTGAAAAAGACTGACCAATGAAAGAACAGTTTCCAATGTGAGATGGATATTGAGGGATTATCCTGTACACATTGCACTACAAAACAAGTCTTATCAGAGGCAGCTGGGATTTGATGCAAATGCATTGTAATTGTCTGCGGGTATGTGAGTGACAGATGGCTGAATTGAGTGGAGGGATAGAAATAGTGTATTCTATTTGGGGGTGAAGGAAATACAATAAAAGTAGAAGTGTATTTTTTTGCAGCTGCAAATGGTTTTTGACAGCAATTTTCTTCCGATCACTTTCAAATAACACATGACTAGGACAGTAAACATCATTAAAATAATTGACTAGTCATCAGGAATAATAAAGTAATAGAATAATTTATTATTCACACCCATCTATTCCTAATGTAGACATCTAAAATATGTGGCCAGAGACAGCACTCTGAACGCTAACTTGTCAGATGTGATACTGAAATCCATTCTTTAGTGTGTGGCTTAGACAAGGGTTTTAAGACAAGAAATAGTACTGGAAAGAGCAGCAACTGGAATAGCTTCCATGGTATTTCTCAATCATTTGCCAGTGAATTTCATCAACGCACTGTTGCTAAAATGAACTTTTCAATTACTAATTTAAATCAGATGTTAACTTGAAGTACTGCAAGCATAATATGAAAGAATGTAGAGCTTTACAGATAACGTGTATGAAAAATATTATGTATTAATTACCTGTAGAAAAAGGTTTAAATCTAATTCTGTCCTTCCAAGGACATTTAATACACAGCTGCTGATGTCTCAGAGAACTCCTTAGTCCATTTTAAGCAATTTAATAGAGTAATAATTTTATACAGGAACAAATCTGTATTCACAGGGCAGTGGCTGTCACTGAAGTACTGGTGCAGCCCAGCAGTGGTACTTCTCCCTCCTGTCACAGTGGCTTCTGCATACAGATGTGCACAGGATGATCTTTGGTAGAAGTCTATAAACCTGTCCAGCCCAAGGGACCCTTAAATCCAGGCTGTTGCCGTTTTCTGTGGAGTAAATAAAGTGAATGTCTGCTTGAGAAGAAAATGCTGCAGGACAGTAGTATGACTCTGAGGTTGACCATAGACCCCCCTCATAGCCTTTTCTCTTTTCTGCAGCAGCTTCTTCAATACCAGTTGCCCATCTCTGGTGCTCGACCACAAAATCACCAGCTACAGGCTTTTGTGCTTTTCCCATGCTGAAATTAAAACTTCATCTGGCCAGATAATGGAGATTACCTTAAAGAGATCAACTTGTCCACAGCCCCATGAAAAAAACAAATTTGCATAATAATATCCAAATATGTTTATAAACAAAATCGGGCTAGATACGGTACTGATCAGCTATGTTATAAATCCTCAATAACAGCAGTAAGATCAGCATGGCTTTTGAGGCTGCTAAAGAATCATTAGCATGCATCACAATGAACTTCAAGCATGCAGGGTCTCAAAACCTAGTCTTCATTCACACATTACACAGATCATTGCGAAAACCAGTCATTGAATTCAAAGGATGGATGATTTAATAAAGGAAATTTAAAAGTTTCTAGGGACCTCTGCATTTTATTCTAACATGTCAAAGGTATTTTTCTTTTGTGCAAGAAGAATAAAACATTGGCAGTGTCACTTTCTCATTATCTTTTTTTAAGCTTTAACTTTCTTTGTTTAATTAATTACCTAAAACAGAACTAAAATTTAAAAACATATAAGCAAAGCCAAAGAACAAGGAAGGCACTATGCCTATTTTGTAAATCTATCCAGATTTCAAAATGCGTACTTTGAGTACCTTTCTCTCCAGTGAAATCTTGCCTGCCCATATTCTGAATATAAAGTGGAAATTTAATTCCAAATTTAAGTTATTAAACGTATGTTTAATTAGTCTAGGATCAGGTGGACATTATGGAGCTTTACCACGACAAGAGTTTTGCTTCCATTGGGAAAAACAGTGTTTTCAGTTTTCATTACAGAGGATCACCAACCTCCAGACATGAAATTCTCCTTACACATACATCTCAGAAGAAGCAATGAATTATTTCAAATAAATGAAACACTATACTCATTCTGTCTTATTTAAGAATATGTTTTTTCTACATGGGTCAATGAGTTATATTCCCAAGACTGAGATGCAAATACAAGAAAAATCTTCAATATTTGGAATGGATTTTTTTAAAATGATCAAGCGATAATAATGACTGAAACAAAAAGCAAAAATACAGTCTTAAGTAATTTTATCCAGTTAGTTGTCAAATATACCATAATGCTGCTCTCTATTTTTTCACCTGAAAAAATAAAAAACCAACCCCAAACTGGAAAAATACTTTTTTGTGTCTGTTTGTACTTAGGAAGCACGAACAGAGGTCTGAAATAATTGTAACTTTTTTTAATGTCATTAACAAGTGATTGAAGAGCAAAACAGACTTTGCTAGCCATTATGGTGGTTACTGCTCTCATAGTTTTTTGGTTTGGTTTTTTTTTAATGTTACTTCTGTATGTATAAATAAATATGCAGCACAATTCCTTTTGGACATTAAAGTGAGTGAATATTAACTAAAAATTCTGAAAGGTGTATTAAAATTATCTAGTGACTGTTCAATATTTCACTATTACTTTTAATACAAAGGCTAAATCAAATCACTTTGAGCATATTCCTCCGATTAAAAGCCAGTATCACCATGAAATTAGTTTTTGTCATGCAAGTAAATCAGGTCAGTTATTTTTACATTCTCATGCCTTATTGCTAATTTGAAATCTTCGGTGTTTTAGAGATTTTGTTAAAGTACTTTTAGTAAATGTCAGTTAATGAGAATTTGAGAACATAGTAATTTTTCTTAAGAAAGAGAATAATAATCAAAGACTAACTTATTAAGATTTGAAAGATTTGCCTGTTTTCAAATTCAAAATGCAGAAAACTACAAATAAAAACATGTTCTGTTTCTTATCTTGATAAATTCATCTTAGAACACTAAGTATGCAATGGCTAAATAATAATTAAAATATCAATTAGATTGAAAATAAAAAGTATGAAGATTGGGACAGATATTGCTATAATTATCAGCAAAGTTTAATATTAAATAACTCTGTGACTGTAGATACAAAATAAATATAAAATTCAATATAAGACCAATTTTATCTGAATAACAAAGCCAGTTTAGGGGCTGACATCTCAGACTGAGATTCTTGATACATACTACCTTTATTTCACAATCAGCATAGACGAAAGATACATGACTAATTAAGTGGATGTTCTCAAATCCTCTCCTGTACAGAAAATGCAATTTAATTAAGGCATTCCTATGAGCACAAGAAACCTTCTTTGCAAGATTGTTGTGGTTTTAGATACTTGTTTGATATTATATCTGGCCATCACAGACATTTTCCTAATCTTCATAAACCTTAGAATCTCTGTGAATCACGATAATTAGGGCTCAAGTCATTTACCCTACACAGGCATGAAATGGCATCTGAAATGCATCCAGATACCTTAGACAACCTCCCCTGTCACTTCCTGAAGTCAACAGCTCTCCTACAGGTCCTATGTCACATTTACCAGCTACATCCAGACGTCCTAGAAGATCTCAGATGACTCCTCTGAGCTGGCAAGAAAAATACAACACATTACTGCATTCAAGAAGCATGAAACCTTCCTGCACCATAAATGTATCGGATATAAATGCTGCCAACACGCTGCCCAGCACATTTGAGGGGATTCTCAGTTCCTCAGACCAGGTCTCAGAGAATAAACAGGTATTTTAATTCATAGAATTTCTTGTTAAAAATTTTAATCGTATTCATACAGTAAACATGAGTGTGTCCTCAGCTGCTGTCTTGACTTTTTTTACACCCATGACAGACAGGGCGTCCAGTGATATGGAAGAATGCACTCAAGGAAGGTAAATCTCACAGCAAGACCGAGGAGCAGAGAGGATGGTCTCCTGAGCCTTCTCTTTTGTCAGCAAGCACATGAGCCACCAACTAACTGAACAAAGTACCAGATGCCATATCAGCAATCTTAGGAAGAAATGAACGTGAGCATCCAGGACCTCAGAGAAAGTCTTGCTGCTTTTTGTGCTAAACAGCCACCAACTCAAATAAACACCAAAGTTCTGTTCATCAATTCCAGATTTTCCAATACTTCAGGTATCACATTAAACCAGGCTTCATGTAATAATGTGGAAGAGTTATTCATAGCCTGTTTTCTAAAAAAAACCAAACCCCAGTAGCAAAGACACACACAATGGTCTACTTATCTTCTGTGACAAAAGTTCTTTTGTCCTCCTTGGCACTTTGTGAAATGCACTTGGAGTGCAGCAGCTTAAGACTTCACATTAAGACTTTCAGATGAAAAGTCTTTGATCTCCTCATTAAATTAAGTTCTGAGGCAATGCAAGACAGATAAGAGCATACAGTGAACTTCATATTACATCTGTTTAACATGTAGACATTCAATATTTTGCATTAGAATTCTCTCTTGCTGCAGAAAAGGACCATGATGTCTCAGCAGGAATTCCAGCTGGTCATTCCAAGGGTATTGGCTGTGTATGAATGTCCAAAGCGAACCCTAAGCCTAATTAATTTAGAAAATTCATTTTTCATTGAATTTACAAGGCAGAACCACAGACAAAATAAATAGGTACATTCAGTGTATACATCAAAGCCCCTGACACTTCAAATGCCTTGTTTTCACTATTTATAATGCATTAGTAGCACAAGACCCTACAGTGAGCACTACAGTTGGGTGTGCATCATGTGTATTAGTGACTTTCAAAGTCGCCATGCCCCTGAGTTTTTGCTAATTTAGTTCTAAGTTTTCTTGCCTTCTGTGTGAGCCCACACAAGTCAGTTTCTCGTGTGCAATCCAGAGACTGCCAATGCACATACCCTGGAAGATCTAGCAATGTAACCCAAAGAATATATGAGAATGGATCCTTCAACCAAACCTGAGATGGCTTTTGGAGGAGTTTACCATAGACGGTGTTTCACCTGAATAGTGAATTTAGCTGCCTTTAAAGAACAGTGTAGACAGAAACTATCAATGAGAACAGAGGACAGCAACTGCATGGGAGAGTAACCCCTAACTAAAGCAGAAAGAAGGTCAAATCAAAAAGTAAGCCAAAGCAAGACAAGGTCACGAATCAGATCATTGGAGATCTGCAAATGCAGCCAAATGGCCTGACTTTTACATATCTAGGTCATGCCACTTCTGAGTCAATGAACAGATAAACCAATTATAGATATTTCTTGGAATTTTGAATCATTAATTAAGGGATCCAGAATATAAAATCCATTTTCCTCAAGTAGAAATTCCCATAAGAAGTGCCCTACAGTTTCCTCACAATTAGGTCATTAAAATATGCTGTGGCTCAAGACCCTGACATTCTTTCCTCTAGAAATTTAGAAGGGGAACACCTTTCAGAAAAAAGTATCCAGCTTCAGATATACTACCGCTATTTAAAACAAATGAAATTTTATTCTGTAAATGAAGCATTTTTTTCACAGTTGCTACCTGAATCCTCCTGTCTCATGATTTATCACCTACTGCCTTTGTATTTGTCATACTATTCTTTATCACTAAAATACAAATGACCATCATCTCTGCATCAATAAGTCTAAGACCCAGAGTTTTTCAGCCCTTAGAAATGACAGATTTATTAATCAATATTTTCCTCACTAATATATATCCTTTATTCACTACTTTTTCAAAACAAATATTGTAGGTTTCAATAGTTCTTGCAAAGATTTATTAGTTTATCTTTCATTGGCTGTTTCTAATATGATTAGTTTTTGTGTGGATGAGGATTAAACAGCAAACAAATTTGTCCAAATATCTTTACAGAGCCAATCATCTCTCTCAAAGTGTACAGCAGCTTACATTATTTATATGTTAGTGGTCAGGGTCACACTGCAAACACATCCTTAAGTTCTCACTCTCTAAAAGAAAAAAAATGGAAGCATTAAATAATTCAGATATTATTGAAGAGAAATTGGAAGTGTTGTTGGGCAAATATCAAAGTAATCTAAGGCTGGTATGTGTAGAAGACATACTGTGCAATGACATGAGCAGAGTTATTATTTTCGGAACACTTCTGCTTGCACTGCAAAGTTTAATAGACCACTGACTGTGAAATGAGATGTCTTCTACTTACATTTTTCTTCCTTATACCTCTTTGTAACTCTGAGACTTCCTCTTTTGAATAAAAATTCTTAATTATTATTTGGCTTTACTAGCCTCCCAAGTGCAATTAAATTAAATTGATACAAATTCACAGAAAGATACACATTCAAATGATGTGCAAAACAATGGACAAATATGGTGAGAACAAATTGCACAAGAACCCTGAACTGAACAGGGAGTGCATGCTTACTTGTAAAACAGCATGGTATAGTCCTAAAGACAGTATTTCAAGTCTGAAAAAAAAGCCCAGGAGGGAGGGCAGCAATACTGTAATATAAAATCTTTTGTTCTCATAAAAGATTATTCTTGATGGTTTTTAATAACATCCTTATTAGCTGCAAATTTAAATTTTCTTGGGGGAGGTATGGGGGGAACTAAGAAAAGAAAGCAAGTAATTTTTTTATTATTTCATTCTCAGCATTATGCTGAGCCTGACCTCAAGATGAGACACTCTCCTCTCCTATGGTGTGTCACTTGGAGTGTTCATGTGTTAGTTTGCCTTCACCACGACCTTAATTGCAGAGTCTTTGACTTCACCGGTGCCAACAAAGGCACAGGTCAGGATATACAACTTAACCATTTTACTTTCCAGCTCTGTATGATAGAACAGGGTGTGATAGAAGTGACCTTAAAGAGAATCTAGTTCTAATCCTCCTGCCATGGACAGGGACACCTGCCAGTATATCAGGTTGTTGAAAGCCCCATCCAACATGACCTTGAGCACTTCTAAGGATGCAACATCCATAACTGATGATTTCAGTGCCTCACCACCCTCAGAGTAAAGAATTTCTTCCTATTATCTAACCTAAACCTATTCTCCTTCAGTTTACAGCCATTCTCTCTTACCCTGTCACTGCAAGCCCTTATAAGAAGTCACCTCTGGCAGGCCCTCTTTAGGTGCTGGAAGGCGGCTCTAAGATCTCCCTGCAGCCTGCTCTTCTCCAGGCTGAACAACTCCAACTTTCCCAGCCTGTGCTCATACAGGAGTTGCTCCAGGCCTCTGATTATCTTTGTGGACATCTTCCAGAGACAATCAAGCAGCACTATCTCTTTCATGTGCTTTCTTATATCTTCATGTTCTGCTTCTCCGGATGATCTGATCACCAGTTTCAAGACCAAAGGCACTGGGAGGCCTGTTTAGCTATTGGCTTAGGCCAATACAAGGCCTACTGTTTAGATTCTTCACTATTCAGCTTTGTTCACAAGCCAAAGGAAAGCATGTGATCTTCCCAATGCATAGAAAAGTTTAGGTACTACTAATAAGAGTCAGAAAACAGAATGATGAAGGACTTGCTGCCTAAGTGTCCACCAGAACTGATGAAATTCAGAACCCTTAGAAAAACCAACCAACCAAAAAGCAAACAAACAAACCCCCCAAATCAAAACACATGCATTTTCAAGATAACTCTTTCTTCTGCAGATACATCTCAGGACTGACACCCAGAAAAAATATTGTGTCTACATTAAGTAAATAATGGAATTTTTGTACAGAAATGGAGGAACTGTGACAAAGCCTATCTTTGTCATATTTTTATTCTCTATACACATGGACAGATTTTTTTTCTGAGGTAGGTAGGATGACAAGATTCAAACTCCTCTTCTATTTTTCTGGATAAAAACCAAAAATTACTCTAAATCTTGGATTAAAGGGGAACCTGGACTCAAACACTTCTTGGTTCTTCTGTTGAAGGTGTTGCCTATGCAAACATACCACGGGTACTCAACAGCCCTGCACAGCAGGCCAAAAGAGATAAGCATGCCTCCTCTTTTGAGGCAGTCCAGCTTTTCATCTTTCCAGGCTGTAACTCCACAGATTAGCACAAGACAACCTTCAATGTGTAAAGTAGAATAGCAACCTCTCATATCCCCTGGAAGTTTCCTCAAGACACTAACAGAAAGGCCAGCTGGTGATGTTACATGTTTTGAGTTCAATAAACTGTACACTTCAGGAAATTACTACACTAAAATGGATGGTTTTCTGCTCCTAGTGCTGACCATATCAAAAAGGAAAATGCTAGTAGTCCTGTCTCATCAATTTTGTAATAAAATTGCTTGCTTTGGTAACCTTTAGCCTTACAAAGAGCTTCAAAAATCTCTCTCCCATGTTTTCCCCTCAGTAATAAATCTGACAGTAATAAATGGGCCCTGTTTGCTGTCCACAGTCTTTTAAATCATAGTCCTAAATAAAACAAAAGGTTGGGCTAAGGAAGTAAGATTCACAGAATGAAGTGAGTCTCATTTTAAAATTAAGTAACCACAGCCTTTTTTTAAGTGGAAGTCTCTAGCACACTATAGGAGACTAAAATTATCATAAATACTTACACCATTTCTTGGGAAGCCTTAATAAATCCTTTGTTTGCAGCAGCTCTTTGAAAATTATGCAGCATAAAAGAGAATAATAATGAGCCTTTTACTCCATATTTATTTTTTAACTTTCAGGTATAGAGGCTTGGTGCTGTATTCAGGTGAGTTAGGTTTATAAAACTGGGCTAATGCATGGTCTCACAGTTCTAATAATATGACCCGGAGCTTTTCCACTACACATTTTTCTGAATAACCACATATTTCCTTTTCCATACCTGGCTCCCGACCTTTACATTGAATTCATTATTTCAGTCTGGGGACATCTAATTCCAGATACTTTGAGTCACAAAATTTTTGGCTACTATGAGGGGAAGACAAACTCAAGTTTTATTCTTAGAGTTATAACACAATTGCACCTGGCCAGCCTCTATCTTCCTCCAGTAAGTACTTCAAGCCTAATAGAAGCATCTCTTTCCATTAGTCTATTTAAGTCAAGCTGAAAATGAGGAGTTTAAACCACTTTTGAAAGCATAATTTCATGTAAGACCAGACAGCTCACCAGCCTGAGTTGTTTTCAGTAACTCGTATCCTGTATTGCATTCCAGAAAATTAAAAACAAACATAAAACCTTAAAAAACTTTTCTCCTTCTCTGCTATATCCTTATTTTTTCTGTGAGAAAAGGCAAAGGCTTCACATCTTTGAGGATTTAATGTGTGAACACAGACATTCACAAATGAGGTTTCACTTGTATGACCTGTGAGTTTCAGCATCAGTTGGTCAGCCAGCCTAACCCTGGGACCTTTACCCTCCACTCTTCATCCTCTCTACTCCCACATTACTGATTGACTGCTTTCCTCTACAAATGCATGAATGCACAGATTACTGGGGAGATTTTTGCCACCTTACAATTCTGCCCAGAATTTATACCCAAGTAAGTCCTCTGTCAGCTTTAGAGCTAGCAACAATTAGAGTTCTCACTATTCATCCTCTAAAACTTTCAATCTATTTTATCAATATAAAAGTCTATCATCTTTGCAAAGACAATGAAAGTTCATTAAAAAAACTTCTAAATAAGGCACCACAGCATGCAAAGAAAATCCGCGTTCCCTTTGCATGGTAAAGAGATTTTGGCATTGCGGTAAGACAAACCAAGTAAAAGCTTTCATAAAATTAATCAGTATTTAACATGATGGAAAACCATGTTGATAAATCTGTACTCTAAAATAGTACAATCATTTAAGAATAAAATTCATAACACTAATTTTACACCAAGAAGCAAATCAGCTCAGTTTAGACCTACAGAAAAGTAGAAGAAATGTTAAGGTTGCATTCTAATTAAGCACAGCTATCCTTATGCTCTATAGGAATTTACAGTAATACTGCACATAGTAAACGTTGCAACAATCATTCATAAATTATGAAGTACTTCATATCAAAACTATATGCATTAGAAGTCTGATATCCTTTCTCTTCCCTGGTCATAATGATGCTTTCATTGCATCACCATTTCCTAGATTTATTTTTCATTTTAATAAGGAACATGTCACTTTCTCTGTAGCAGAGATACTGGAACAAAGAGAACGAACATTTCTGCTAACCCTTACACAAACAAGGTGTGTTACACTTAACTTTTCATGTAAGAATCCTTGTGACTATGGAAAGAGAATTCTGGGAATAAAACAAGGATTGAAATTTTGATAATTTGCTAAAATTAATAAGATCACAGGAAAGAATCCATTTACAATCTGGTCAAGTAGGGGATGAAATGCAAATTGTTTCTGGAATGCTTCTCATTGTCTTGCCGAAAAGGAAAGTAATAGCACAGGAAAGTACCCCACATTCCAGATACAGGGTGAACACTACCTTATATGGATCAAACATAAACCTGTGAGAAGTTGCTACACAGTTTAGGATTTTGTCTGAGAAGTAACTGGCGTTTTAACATATGTTCTTTGAAAACTGATTT
>VZDJ01007747.1:10549358-10659592 GCA_008694505.1 Cyanoderma ruficeps
CGGGACACCCTGCCCTGCCGGGACACCCTGCCCCTGCCTGCCGGGACATCCTGCCCTGCCGGGACACCCTGCCCCTGCCTGCCGGGACACCCTGCCCTGCCGGGACACCCTGCCCTGCCGGGACATCCTGCCCTGCCGGGACACCCTGCCCTGCCGGGACACCCTGCCCCTGCCTGCCGGGACATCCTGCCCTGCCGGGACATCCTGCCACCACAGCTGCCGGCCCGGGACTTTGCACCGTTCAGCCTGGTGTTCTGAGAATTCCTGCAGGGACACCGAGACCGAGCTCCCCTGGGTTTTTGTAAAGCAAAGCCCTCGAGGTTCTTGGTACTGTTTTGTTATTAATGCTCTATTGTTATTTTTGTTTGCTTTGTTATACATACTAGTAAAGAACTGCCATTTCTATCCCCAAATCTTTGCCTGAAAGCCTCTAACTGGAAATTTATAATTGGGAAAAGGGGAGTGGTGGTTTACATTCTCCATTCCAAGGGAAGCTCCAGCTTGCCCTGGCAGATACCTGTCTTCCCAAACCGAGACACTCATTCAGTTACAGTAACTCATTTAGTAACATTAAGCACTATGCAGGAGAATTAATGTGTTAATATTTCATGAAAACGTGTGGTTAATTAGGAATGTGTTGCTTTAGGGTTGGGGTACTTTCCGTTTCATCTCTGTGTGCAGGCTGTGAGCAATGGTTCCTGGGAACTGCACTCAGTGCCATGTAGCATGGGCAGAGCAATACTGGACACCGTGATGGTTTTGATGTTTATATAAAGCAGCTAGACCAAGTGCTGATGTGACTGTCTTCTAATGTACCAACAAACACAGATTACAACATTTAAGCATGATAAAGGGTATGAGCTAAATAAAGTTGCCACTCTTACACACAGCTGACTACATTTACATTCACTAAACTGCTCCCTGATGCTTACATTCACACAACACTTCCCTGATCCTATGTAAGCTTATCCCTTACATAGGATAAGCCTAGAGAGCCCCAAACTCTGGTTACAGAAGTCACCTGCCATGCCCATCCTAGCAGAAATTACTGGCTATGCACGTCAATGATGCTGGCAGAGGCAGAAACCTTTCCCTTTGCTGTGCAAACACAGCTCAGTCACTTTGTAAAATACTAAGTGAGCAGAGAAGCTTCAGCAAAGAGCAGCTACGAGCTGCAGTGAGGTCCATAAACCAGGAACACCCAAGAGTGTTCTAAGACTCTGTTACCATGCAGCATCACAGTCCTTTACACAGACTGCTGAAATCACTTGATTATGCTGACTCTCTAAAACAAATAGTTGACTTAGTAGTCCTCTGATTTTTCTTTGCAATTTCTTTTCACTTGCTTATTCAGGCACGGTGAAAATATAAATCTTCATTAAAGCCATCATAAACAACATTTTTAGCCTGACCCCATTAATGAGCTCTTCATTTCTGCAAGGGATTGCTAGGTGGTAGTGGTTTATCAGGAAGAATAAAAAAGTGATTGCTTTAGGGGTTCTACAATCCAGCACAAAGAAACACTGGTGAAGGTTTTCTCCAAAGTTAGACATTTTAAAAACCCAAAACTTAAACAAAGTGCATTTCTGTGTTTATGCGTGTGTATTTGTATGCAATGGTAGTAGTAGGAAATACTCTCAAGCACTGAAATATACATATCTAGCATGCATAAATTAATGCTATAGAGCTTTTGTGTACATGCCAGGAATGGTACAAGCAGGAAAAATGACATTAATATGTTTTATTTGATTAGTATTGGCATAAAAGCATCACATTAACATTTGTTTCCTTTATGAAATCCAAGACTTAAGTGGAAATGTAACATAATATATTTACACCCAAGGAAAGTAAACACGCAAGTTAGCACTAAAATAACAGTTACAATAAAAATTATAACAAAATACCCTTTACTCTGAAATATTATCTGCAGTAAGAATAATTTTAGGGAAAATATGCAAAAAGAAGGAAAACATGCTCTCTGATGAAAGCCGTGATTTTAATCCCATCTGTTTATGCAAGATGTCAAAGAAGTTATTATACTTGAAAAAGGAATATAATTATTATATTTTAATTACTCTATTACTTTTTTCCTCCTCTGTGTACCATTATGACATTTAGATAAATATTAGATTATTTTAAGCACGACTAATATTTCATACAAAAAAATTATTTAATGCAATGCAGAACACAAAATGTAACATTTCCTCCAAGTATCTTCTGAAAACAACCATAATATCACATTAATATTCACAGCTCTGACATTCAGTATTCAACCGTTTATGTCCCTGCTTTGTTTTTCAAAAGCAAGGCATAGGCTCCTGCTATCTTGCCATAGCACCTTGGACCCAGAGTGACCTCCCTTCACTCACATGCCACCACTTCACACGACCACTGCAGTTTGTTTACTGACACTTCTCTCCTGTACACTGGGCATCCTGTCGACCTGGCTACTCACCTTTCCAAAGGCTGCAAAACCTCACGCTTCAGACTAAGAAAAACCTGGCATACACTGCATTTGCAGTCCTTCAGACAATTCAGTTTGTCTTCATGTAGTACTTTTTGCATGCTAGTTTAGCCTTATCAACAGAGCTCAAGAAGTTTAGTGGAGAATTCCTTCTCCTCTTTGACATATGAAAGAATAAATAAAAATGTTTAATACTTCAAAAAAGTGTAGTCTATATACTAAAACCCAGAAGGATTTTAGCAACCTATTTTATACCTTTATATTGTTGTTAATGAGAATCAGCATGGAGAAAAAAAAAAGAGAGGCTCATATTTTTAGCCAATTAGCATCTGACAGATAACACAGGAGGAATTCAGTTTGTGGCCCTAAATTGTAGCAAAGAAAGTGTTTTTGACATCAACATCCCTGAAATAAGCCTCTAGGCAAAGTTAATTTTTAACCATAGTTAAATCAGATGCTAATATATAAAACAGTGCATGCCAGATATTGTTTTTATTATTTTAATCAAGCTACTGCCCTGACAAAAAGCCTGACAAGTAAACAAGGTTTGTGGTTTAGAAATTCTAATTTTTAAAAATGTTCTTCTTGCTAGTGTATTTTAAATTCCTTTCAGTTCTGCTGGCTGAATACATACAGGACTCAGTATCAATGAATTCTTTCTACAGGTTAGACAATTCATTTTTCCCAGAAAAACTGAGAAATTATAAGAAACAGAGTACAGGCCTATATTAATCTGCTAAATAAGGCACACTAAAAACAATGACGTATCAGATGCTTTTATACACAGAATTATTCTAAAATAGTGCCCTCAGCCAAACTGAAGGCTGGGAAGAGGAAGGAAAGAGGATGATAAGCCCAGAACTTCAAGCTTTCCATTTCAAGAGAGTAATTAATGTAGAGGATACTATAAACATTCCAAAATTCATTGCACACAGGCTAGATACACTAAGAAAAAAACACCATGTAAAACTATCCAAAATATCTGGCTCAGATACAAACTGATTTATAATTAGATCTCAGTGATAGTGAGACTTTTCTCTGTGATCAGAGGCAGTGTTTTCATCACAAATTCAATACTTTGTGTTTTCTATTTTAAAAATGGTCCAACCAAGTCTGTATTGAGTTTGCATAGCCGAACTTTGGTAGCAGAGGAGCTACAGGGCTGCCTTCTGTGAGAAGCTACCAGAAGCTTCCTCTATGTCCAGCAGAACCAATCCCTGGCAACTCCAAAGACAGACGTGTCCAAGGCCAGGCCAATTAGAGATGGTGGTAAGGCCTCTGTGATAGCAGACTGGCCTTCTCCTGGGCTTCTGGTGGATTTCTGCCTCCCCATGGTCCTGCAGGGGCTGCAGGGGCACAGCTGCTTCACCACGATCTTCACCACAGTCTGCAAAGGAATCTCATCTCTGGTGCCTGAACCATCTCCTGCCCCTCCTATTCCACCAACTTTGGTATCTGCAGAATCTTTTCTCTCACATTTTGTCACCTCACTCTTCTCTGGCTACAATTATATCTGTGCAATAACTTTCCTTTGCTTCTTAAATCTGTTATCACAGAGGAGTTACTTTCAATTCCTGATTGGCTCAGCCTTGGCCAGCAGTGGGTCTGTCCTGGAGCTGGCTGATATTGGCTCTGCTGGACGTGGAGGAAGCTTCTGGCAACTTCTCACAGAAGCCACCCCTGTAGCCTCCTGGTACCTAAATCCAACACAAAAAACAATACAACATATAAGAGCAAAACCAAAACAAGATAAAGGTTTGGATATGCCATTAAATATTTCCAAGAAGTATAGGCTTAAGAAAATCTGCTAGCTCAGCTAACCCATTTTCCATTTTCTACTGTGTCTCCCTTCATTTTAGGGTAAATCAATAAACTATCTTCAGCTAGAATACTATTCCTGCGAAACAGAAATCTTAAAACATTGAACATCTATACTAAAACGAAAACTCTTAAATCTATTTCATACCTGAAACTGCAATTTTCAAGAGCTCACAGCTTGTTTTCTCAACATGCAGAAACAATTTTCATCCATTCTTGTTCCTAAACACATTTTCAAGAGATACACAACCTATGCACAGCTCAGTTCTACTATTATGACAGAGCATCACAGAGTGTCACTTTATACCAAGAGCTGAGATCATAAGTTTTCACATAAATGCTTAATTGGAAGCCCCATCACTGTCAGGGAAGAGTGTTGGCTTAAGAGAGAGTTATTTACTGAGCAAGTGAAACCTAGAAACAAACACGTTGTTCATTTGAGTAGGACTCTTTGGAGCAGTCTTTTATTTTCAATAATATAAAGGAGTGTACTCAATGAGTAATTCATTCTCACAGCTCTGGATTTATAGCTATCTCCATTTATTATCCTGTTAATAAGTACACTGCAGCAATGGTCAATGTTTTATTTGAATTGGGAAGCCCTTCTCAGTGAGATATATATCCCAATAATATCATCCGTACTTCATTCGACTGGTTTCTGAAAGGAGAAGTCATTCTCAGAAAAAGTTCAGGAATATTTCCTTAGCAGCTTACTGTCAGGTATAGTAATAAGACTTGATGAGTACATTTAAAACAAAACTATTGATATTGTGGTCACATATGTAATCCCAAATACAGTGTGTCTATCAACATTCTATGTCACATTCTGACTTAAAAGCTAACAGTGTTTTGTCACATTTCAGTATTCTTTATATGAAAAAATCATATAATTAAATATAGCTTCTAAATACTTAGGGAACACATAACACTGGCATAGGACAAGCAAGAAAGATGTAAGCTTAGTCAGGAATACACATTGCATCTTACAGACACAGCAAACGTAAACAGACTGCTATATTCTGCAAATTCCATGAAGTTTATGTGCTTTTAATTGCTAAACAAAATAAAATCATCTAAGAATATATGCTGATAAGGTTCATGCAGGCTACAGATAAAATATTTTGCCTCAACCATTGCAGTCCTAACTGGTGGCTACAGATAAAATATTTTGCCTCAACCATTGCAGTGCTAACTGGTGGCTACAGGATCTCCTGCTGGTCATCTATGAAAATAGTGAGAAGAATGTTAGACAATATAAGCAGCCTGACATGTACCTCGACTACTGAAACAATTAAATAATCCCACTTTCCTTCAAAGTAGGGACTGTTCTGAATAACTCTGCTGCTTAGGTGTATGACATTCACTCATGACAACAATGTTCATACACAACAAAGGTGTATGAAATACACATTTAGTTTACCAAAGGCCTGACTGAACCAACTCTGTCTCACCTGGACTGTCCTCAACACTGGGCACTAAAAAGCTCAAGAATGTGATCATGGAAGCCAAGAGAAGTAGTTCTTGACCAACATACAGAAAAGAAGGCCACTCTTGTTGAATTTTCCCTTGCTATTTTTTCAGTATTTCATTATTTTGCGGTCAAAGGTTTGCCTCCAAGACTTTTGAAATGGCAAGTTTCACTTCCATTAATCTATTTGAAAAAAATGGTGTGTTAATAGTTTCATTAAATTACATTAATCATACCTACAGTGAATGCAGACATCAAAACACTAACAGAAAATTACCTAAGAAAGATTTTTGCTTGCCTTTTTCAACATTGGAGTGTGTTTCCTTAAAGACATATTTTCATTTTACAGACCATACTGGATATAGTAGTAAACATCTATATACTGCCCTTAAGTCCATTCCTTCCTTGCCAATTCCATCAAACTGTTCAAGGAAATATGCAACGTAAGCAAGAAATATTAAGTTATTAAGTTTCATCTTGCCAGGCAAAGCCCTTTCTCACAGGTATAGATGTGTATGTTGAAGGAAGAAAGAAGATTGTCTTGGAACTATTCCTTATCTCCTGCAGCCAGAGCTACAGTTAAGGTGATTTTGAAAGTATTAAAAAAAAAAAAAAAGATAGATGAGAGTCTAAAATTAACTTTGTGGATTACTGTAGGTCTTTTTTTTTCTCTTTACTGAGCTGTTCTGTGAAATGCAACAGCACAAAATTCCTCATGTTTGCACATCATGATAAACCACAGAAGAGGTTTTCTTTAAATAATTTTTTGAGGGGACAAAACTTAGGTTGGCTAATGCTTGAGCACCTGCTTCTTCTGTTGCAGTCAATAACTGCAGGTGTCAGTGTAGTCCTAGCAACAGCAGCTACTGACTTCTCCATAAGAACCCACAAATAAAGCAAGCAGAACAGGCTAAAGCCAAAAATTGACTACAGTTTTAATTCTACCTTTACGTGCCTCTAGTACTAGCAGAAGTTCTCAAACAGACATGTATGGAAATATCAGTAGTCCTGACCAGCAAGAGTGCAGCCCACTGATCAAGGTAGAGTGGCTCTTCTCCTCTTCTCAGCATTCTCGAGGACACAGAAGAGATGGAGACAGATCCTTCTTGATAAGAATGGTGGCAGGATAAGGGGCAATGGTCACAGACTGAAGCACACTAGGTTTCCCAGATGGGTTATGCAGTCTCCATCTTTGGAGATACCCAAAACTAGAAAACAGGGCCCTGAGCAGCATGATCTGATAGGACCTGGGTTGGACTAGATCTGCAGTAGAGGCTTTACCAGCCTAAACTTTGATTCTGTGTAATTTGCTAGCAAAAAGCATGAAGACACACCAATGGTGAAGCAAACTGTTGCCTAGAAAAGGGAAACCCAAGATAGAGCAAAGGTGGTTGATTGGGAACTCATAGACATTATCGAAGATTGTGTTGGGCAAGACAACAACGTGAAAGTAGGAAAGAGAAAAGCAGTTACCACCAAAGGAAGAATGGTGTTAACATACTGTTCAAAGAGAGTATTTATTGAATAGAAGTATAGATAAACTCTTGTAGAGGCCAATATGGAAAAAATAAAGTAGACAACAACAATGCAAAAACATGGTTCAAAACTATCTGGTTTTGCACTTCTATAGTGATGCTGAAATAAGAATGCTTGTTGTTTATAACCATCCTGTGACCAAGTGTGAGTTTGACATTTTACTGCTAAAAATATATGCATTTGTTAGCATCTTTCCTTTAAACTTCTTATTTGCCACACAGTGATTCATTTTGGGATTGAAATTGAGACATTTTAAAATTCAGATGTTTCACTTTTTTTCCCCCACTTCTGTCCATCTGTACATCTTCATCACTTATTCAGCATCATCAAATAAAAACAGTAATTCCAGTCAAGCAAAAATTTTTAAAGGGAAAAGAAAAACAAGAATGAAGAAAAAAATCGTTGACAATTAAATAAAATAAAGGTTTCTAAAGCATTTTTATCTTCATATAATTTTTAAAAAGTTTTAATTCTTAACATTTTCATAAACCTTTTACAACTCAGCTTCCTAGGCAGCTTTTTCTGTGGTGTTGTGAGTTGGTGTGTTTATCCCCCCTGCACAATGTTTTGAATCTATTGGCAAATTTCAGCCATATTTGAAGTAAAGCACTTAGGGTTAGATTCCTGTGACAGTCTTCCACAGCACAGGTCTCCACGGCCACATGAAGCCGTGGAGCCTTGGCTTCTGGGAAGCTGAAGATTGCACAGTGTTCTGCTGAGTGGCAGCCAAAAGGTGGGAGCCAGTTTGTGCACCAGCACGCTCACATAAAGTAATGAAGACACACTTATTTATGGCCTGCCAGCAACAGAAGCTGGGGAACAAGATTCTGGACCAACCCTAAGCTCAGAAGTGAGATTTTACTTCTTGAACAGCCATTTATGAGCCCAAGTATCCAAAATATCTGCAATTTGAACAGCAGCACCTTATCTGTTTTGTACAAAGAGAAATCATTATTAGGAATCTGTCTCCCAAACTCTGGAAAAAAAAATAACCAAAAACAGTCCATTCATAACTGGAATGTCTGCTCTTTGTACATGACATGTAATATTCAACCTTATAATTCCTTAAATTATGTGCCTCAATTATTCTCTTTCCATGGACACATCAAACTGTGATCATAACTGTGCAGCAGAATTGAAAATGTACTTCCTTTACAACTTGCTGTAGATTTTTAACAGTATTATCAGAAAACTTAAGTCTACCTGGACTTCCATTAGACCATATCTACCTCTGCAAATGTTATTATTATGATGTGTAAGATTATGCAATCAAGTAAATTATAATTACATTGGAGAATAATAGCATATGGCAGTTTCAATACCAATAGTATTTCAAAACCATCCATAATACATTTCTAGACATAATCCAACTGATTTTCTGTCTTTGAAAAAGGATTTTCTTCTTTCTGAAGGTGAAAAAGCTATTTCCATTTTTTAGGTTTAAAACTGAGTTATACTGTATTTTTTATGTAATTTGTTTTCTTAGTATAATTAAAACTATATCTTCCAATAAATGCATTAACAATGCAAAATGAGGGATTTATTAACATATTAATCTCCAATTATGTCTTTTCAGCCACAGTTTTTTCTCCTCCTAAGTCATCTGTGAGGAAAATACATTCAATTGCATTTTAAAATGCCCCTAGAGCTGGCATAAGTACAGAGAATCCTATTGACAAAAGCAGAACCTTTCTGTAGTTCTGCTTATTTTAAGATCCTGTTTATTAAATTACTCCAGTCCCACAACATTAATGACTTGTTAATTATGGTCTTCTTTTGGCTTCTACTCCACTCCCGTATTTCTGAATTCAGGCCACTGACAGCCATCCCTTTGCTTGCATGAAGAGCTCTCCATATGGAGGATCAGGGAAAAAAAATCAGTGACAATGACTTTGTGTTGGTTTTGGCTGGGCCAGAGTCAATTTTCCTCACAGAAGCTGGTATGGGACTGTGTTTTGGGTTTGTGCTGGAAACAGTGTGGATAACACAGCGATGCTTTCATTATTGCTGAGCAGTGCACAGAGTCAAGGCCTTTTCTGCTCCTCACCCCACCCAGCCAGCAAGAAGGCTGGAGGTGCACAAGAGTTGGGAGAGGACACTGCAGGGACAGCTGACCTGCACTGACCAAAGGGATATTCCATACCATATGGTGTCAGGTTCAGCATATAAAGCTGGGGGAGAGAAAGGGGAAATGTTTAGAGTGATGGTGTTTGTGCTCAGAAGTCGGCATTACACATGATGGAGCCCGGCTTTCCTGGGAAACCTGCCTGTGCATGGGAAGTGGTGAATGAAACCCTTGCTTTGTCTCCATGCACAGCTTTTGCTTTACCTATTAAATTGTCTTTAAGTCAACCTGTGAGTTTTCTCACTTTTACTCTTCCAATTCTCTTGCCCTTCCCACTAGGGATGCGAGCAAATGGCACTACAGGACTTGGCTCCTCTCTGGGGTTAGGTCACATCAGACTTCCAGAGAGTTTCAGAGGTATATGTCCATTCATCTTGCTGATTTCCACCTTCAGTATTAGTGAGACAAGCACTTTAACATTGTCTTATGTTTTGGGATTTGTAACAAGCATTCTGGGTTTTACAGCACCAGGCTCAGCATGCCCTACTAAAATCCTTGAAGTAAAAATACATATAACTTTTCCACAGGAAATAAGTCTGAAACAATCTATCAATCTCACACAAGAACTTCAAAAAAGAAAAGGCAAGTATGACTAACTCTGATTTTCTGAAGTCTCATGTTACCCAAGCATGATTTATATATTGGAAACAGACAGCATAAGCAGTATTGTCTGCATGGAGAAGTAATTATTTTACAGAGAACAAGCTGAAATTTTTACCAACTATCCCATATAACTTCAATCTTACAACTGTTCTAGGAAAACATAATAGGTCTTACTTTATTGAATTCACTAGTTCTGCTAATACTGACTCTTTAATGATTTGTCTTTTTAATAATTTAAAGAAGCCTTTACTATTTGTGAATCCTCTTTAAAGCTACCAACCACTATAGAGAGCCATTTCTACTGGCAAATGACTGATTCTCAAGGCAACTTATACAAAATTTTACGTGAGTTTTTTATCTACTTACATGATTTATGCTTTATGATTTGTTTTGCAGTCTCTAAACTGCTGTAATAAAAATGAACAAGACTATTAGGATCCTTGGACTATACAACAAAGCAGTTCTATGATGTGCTAATCTCAAAAAGGTGTCAAAATAACAACAGAGAAAAAGATCTACATTCCCCTTTATGAGATACTAGTGAAATTAAAAAATATTTCTCCAGCAGTTTCTAAAAATCTGTGCTGACTTTACAATCATCAAAGAGTATTTAGAATAAAAGTTCCACAAGTGAAACTCCAAAGCGCCTTTGGATATCTACGCAGCTTCCTAGCTTGGTGTTTCTGTGATGCACTGAATGATTCAAAATGCTACAAGGAGCTGGGAATGCTAAAGAAATCCTCTCCTATTCTAAATATATCTGATTCTTTTAAAAATTATGACATAGAAACCTTTCAGTCTTCTGAGGCAATTGGCAGAATGCTGAAAGTTTTCATCTAGTTACTATAGAAATCCAATTGTCTTGGTAGGGAATTTTATACTGAGCCCTTAACTCTGTTTTGCTAGTCTGTACACTTTCACATTTATTTTGTTATATGCAGATCAAGCACACTTTTTTCTCTCCCTCCCAGATGTGTGCCATACAACTACAGCTTATCACCAACACCATCTCTACTTTGGTGAGATACAGAAACTGAAATCGTCAACGAGGTCTTTCCTATGTTAGTCACTGCAACCATGGAGAAACAGCTTATCAGCAATAGAGTTGGTCATACTCAGAATAACTGTTATGGAGTAATCTATTACGGAATTTTTACAACTCTTCTGAAAGTCAGGAGAGGTACTGAAACATCAGAGTAATAGAAAGTTTTCACTTATGCGTTGCCTCAACATTTATATGACACACTCATACATTTCCATGAAATTGTATAGGAGCTGTGAAGTGCTGTTGATCACAGGTGTCTGTCCTACAGGACAAACCCACAATGTGCTGCTCTCCTGATGTATCCCACAGGCACCAAAGGGCAGACCACAGTGAAATGTGGAAGCAATTCTGCAAGAAATATTGCCATTAGGAAACAATGGGGCATTTCTCTGTGATACCATAAGGTACCGTGGGACCTCTTTAAGCACAAGCTAATCTCAGAATGACAAAAAAATCCCAGTTTCTCAGGAAGTCTTAGAGCTATTTTGTTTTTTACCCAGTTCCACACAAAATCTTATTGCTTCTATTTCTAACAGCATAAAATTTATTATTATTCTTCTATTTCAAACATCATAACATTTATTATTTTTCTTTCAGAAAAGGACATGTCCACACTCTTCATTATTTGTTTTAAAATATTTTGAAAGCAGTAAGACTTATGATTAAATGTGTGCTCTGGGACAGGGCTTTATTTTAATGAATGGAAGGAGGAGGTTTTCTTTGTGTGAGTGTCAGTGATAGTGAATGCAGGGAGCAACATATTGTCACTTCAAATTACAGTAATCCAGAGGTATTTATAGACTTCAGTCTAAGTGCTTTCACACACTAAGCACCTCACAATTGCAAGATTTTCTGCAGTATTAATAGTATTCCCCAGGGCCTTCCTAATTGTGTACTTCAAAGGTAAAAGTTTCTCTTAATTTGCAGCACACTTTTGAGTACTAGATTAAAACCAGGTCCAGTTCATGTCTATTTACAACCTACTCCAACTGATCTTTCTAATTTCTAACACCTACTATAATAGACTGTGTGTTACATCATGCCCTAACCTCTATTATTTTCAGCTGTAGAGTAGGAATTGTCATCAGTATTTTACTTTGTATTTTAACTGCATGATTTGACTGAGTTTCTTAGTCCGTACTCTTCATTTTGCCTCTGAAAACAAAAGGTATAAAAGGGATTTTAGGAAGGGATTAAAGTATTTAGTCTTCCAGAGAGCATTAAAGGTAATTTATCACTTTAACTCATGTGAAACTCAAACATCTATAAATCTTTCACCATGTCCCAAAGCACAAATAGTGACAAGAGACAAAATTAAAAATCACCCAAACTACCACAAAACATTTTATCTCAAACTATATGTGATGCAATGTCAAATACCTCATCTACTATGTTATCCACATCAGCAACTAAATTAACCAAAGTGACACTAAACTCCAAAGACTTTTCCACACAGAACCTGACACACCAGCCAGTGCCAGAACTACAAACACAATTTTCTTCAATATTATTGGCATGTATCTTTGTCTTTTTTTGGACAAAATATGATTTTTTTACTATCTAGATAGCCGAATTTATAAGAAATCTCAAGTTATAGTTTACTGGTTTAGAAGTTCTTATCTTGTATGCCTGTTATCTTTTTCAAGGTATCTATTTTCTTTGAAATTCCTTTTAGGAGTTTTTGTGCAATTATTCTTGCAGGAGATAAGCCGCATCACAGTTTTTTAATATAAAAGACTACACTGAAATTAATTTTGTACATTGAATGGTGGGTATTCATCACAAGTCTTTGCTTTACAGCAGTATTTCCTCTTCTGACAAGGAATTTGTTCTTTTCATGACTATTCAACAATGGCTAATGGAAGAAAAACTGGTTGAGAAATTCCAAAAATTGGCTCTTTAGCTAAAATCAGAGCATTTACAAAAACTGGATTATGTGGCAATTCAAAGTAGGTAAAAGGTTCTGGTCTTTCACTGTCAAATCATTCTTTGTTAAACATCACCAGTTTGTATAGTAGTGTTACAAAAAGCCTAAATTTTAACATAAAACACTGATTTTTTTAAAGAATGTACATTTTGATTATTCTAACTTAAAAAAAAAATCTACATTTTCCTAGCAAAAAAAACCTTAAAATGTTAGGACTTGTTCATTGCGGAGGCAGGAGGGGCTGGAGAGGAACAAACCAAAACACACTTCAGTGTCTTCAGGTCTTTTCAAAAATTTCCCTTCTCTCCCTGTGTTTAGCCTGTTCTGCAGATATGATGGTAAAAGAATTATGTTAGGACACAATTTAAACAGTGTCTTGCAAAGTGAGTGAAAGGAAAAGAAATCCAGTGGAAATGTCAGACAGCTCCAGGAAATCAAGTAACACAAGAAACTATTTTTGAAAGCAAGAGCTACAGTGAGGTTAATTGTGCAAGACTGAAGCATCACACATCACTGTAGCTTAGCTTTTGTTGTTCCTGGGCAGAACTACCTTAGTTTCTCAGCTCTAGTCTCTCTCTAAATGCTTCTCCCTTTCCCAAAGAAACAGAATTTTCAGTTCAGACACCAGCACCTTCTACCTCAATTTGATCCATAAATGCCTCAGGAAAAACTTGATGAAACAGAATCAAACTGAATCATCCTGGTCACATTTAGAAATCCACAAGGGAAATGACAGTACACTGTCTAGAATCAAACATGGTTCCTGGATTTGAGGAGATATGTACATATCATACATCATGGTTCAAATGGCTTGTGAAAATCTTTTTTTTTAAAGTTGTTGAAAGAGGAAAAAAAAGAATTGTAACATTGACATAGCATCAGTTTTCAACATATGTTAAGAATTTTATTTCCAATTTAATCAATCATGAATGAGCTCCTTTGACAAACACAAGGAATTTCTTCGATCAAGGTTATCTCTACTCCTTTATTCCTCACCATTCTTAAAGCATTAGATGAAACTCAAGCCATACATTTCAAATTTCCATATTAAAAAGCTGGGATATGCACTGAAAAGTAACACACACATACAGGGGTAGAAATTACAGACTGGAAAACATGCTAGACACAGGACTACTAGAAAAAATACTGACAACACAACTTCCTGAGATCCCTTCCAGTCCTGTTCTTCTGTTATTAAATATGGTCATGCAGAACACACATAATTTTCTCACTGCTTTCTCATGAAACTCACTGTGGCTTTTGTTTGAGGCTGTAGCTGCTGAAAGTGTTCAAGGAACGGATGTGCAAATTCTTAGTTCTGTGCAGGATTGGTTTGCTCTGGATATGAACTGCAGCAATGAGCTCCAGCCTTGGGTGTATACCCCTTCCAGAGGGCTAGAAGGGTTCCCTGGGAATCTCAAGGCAGGACAACATTGCATGCAGACAGGTACTAATCCTGGCATTTTACATTTCTTTAAAAAAAAAAAAAAGTGGAGATTAAAGGAATCCTAAGAGATTACACAGCCCATTTCTGCATCCCAAGATGAATAAGAGACACTCAAACCATTTCTTACTCAAATGTGTTTTGGGGTTTTTTTGGGGTTTTNGGGGGAGTTCCTCTTTGTTATCAATTATCCATTCATCTCAATAATCAAGGTTTCTGGGGGGAAAACCTCCTACATCCTAGCACCTCCTACATTTTAGCTCTGCAGGCTGGAGATCATTAATCCCATATTCCTTCAGGAGAAAAGACAGGGATATTGTCTGTGCACATGGTTCCACTCTGCTATTTGGTGAAGCACATAGATTGCAGCCAGGAGTATAAAGAAAGCTGAAAGATCAAGGAGAGATGTGAAGCTTTACAAGCCCTAAGTGACAATATTTTTTTTTTCTGAGAGTCTTTGGATTCACCAAAAGCAAATAAAGTAGAAACTTTAATCCTATTGTCTATATTGTTGTAAATCATAGATGATTAAGCTCTAATATGCCACTGTGTATTTATTATAATATGTGAGGTGCTCAAGAGAGCAGTAGATACCCCACCAGCTTTCTCTGGCACTTGAATATGTGAAGCACAAAAAGGCTGTCATAAAATAAACAAGGAGCCTTCCAGAGGCATTCTGAGACTTCTGAATAGCAACCATCTAATAAGGGTTTTAATTTCTTCTAAAGTTTCAGTCTTAAAGAGACAGAGTGCAGTGGAAATCAGGCAAGACACCTTTGAAGACTATTTCAAAATGATCCTGAAGACCTAATAGCAAGAGATTTCACAGGAAAATAAAAAGTCAAAATTTTAACTACAGAATGTGAACGTGTATTTTCAGAGTGGAGAGCTGCCAAGGTATTTGTGACTCACTTCACCATGTCAGATGATAACAGCTCACATGAGCCAAGGTACACACCTGTTTAAATGCTGGCAGAGTCACAGCTTTAAATTCTAAAAATGCAACTAAATATCAGGAAAATTTAATTCATTTTTATTATAATTAACTCGACATTGCTTCCAGCATGAGAAGAAAAATGCCAGTCTTGCAGTCAAGGCAACAGTCTCAGCCACTGAAGTTTTATTGTTAAAGAGAATACAGGCTTCCCATGAGATTTCTGGTTGAAATTCATAAACATGATTGAAAAGCTGCAACACTCACTCCTTAAATTAATATATATATATATATATATATACACACATATATATACCTTCTTTATAACCTCTTTTGTTTAATGTCTAAGAACAGCCAGGTTGAAGTTAGGCAGGTCATATAGCAGGACAATACCAATCCTACAGCCTCATGCATCTCACCAAATCCTCAAGTTTTGTTGCCTATCATCCCTCATTTTAGGCTTAGATTCTAAATTATTTGACAGGAGATCATTGTTTGGTCTTTCTAGTATGGTGTGTAAAAGGGTGAAATTCTAGCTGATCATAGAATGTTCTGAACACCAAGAAATGGCAAAAAATGAAAGCAATGTGATTTACTGTGGAAATCTCTGTCAAGTAATTTTCACCATCTAATTCATATTCAGTAGCACAATACTCTTTGGCTTCTGAACAGTAGGATGTGTCATATTTTATTTTAAATATAATTTATTTCATGATTTGTTATTTAATGTTTGTGTACATCTTGAACAGCAAAACACAATGAAAAACCTAAGTATTATTTTCAGTGTTTTATCATGATATTTTGTTTTATCGTTCTATATTCTGTAAATATTTGCATACTGAAAAGACACTGAATTTATTCTTGGCTTTTTCTATATAATATTTGTGCTTAGTGGGATGTAGCTAAATCCATGAGTGCAAATAGTAATATTTTCTAAAAAACTTCAGATAAGAAACAAGTCAGAAAAGGAAAGTATCTGGGGACACCATTCATATGCAACTCTCAGACAAAGTCTATGAACCAAAGAGCAGTTTGGGGCAGTCAAGCTGGGTGACCTTTGGTCAGTCTGCTGAGAAAACTGCTGAGATGACCAAAAGGAAGTGAAAAAAGAAAAGCTATGTGAATTAGGAAGCCTAAAAACACAGGAAAAAAAAAGTAAGTGTGGATGTGGGGGTAGTTAGCAGTATGAGAACTCAAGAGGAAAAATACTAACATTAAAAGTTTTAAAATGCTAAAAAATAATGGAGAAGCAGAAGATGGCAACCCAGCAAGATCAAGGTTCAAGCTCAATCTAAAAGCAAAGATTATTGATCTCTCCTCACCTGAGCAGCAAGTGCAATCTCATCAGATTGGTAAGTATATAATGCTCATCTGGTAATATTAATCTTTACCTACAAGCTCACTAGTCCTTGCTATTACAGTGTGCTTACCCATAAATAAATGTTCTGCACTCTTCAGTTGTTTAAATCCTGTCCTTTATGTTCACAGTAAAAAGAACAAAAGGAATAAAAGTTGCCAAAGTGAATCAGATAAAATGGGTTAGAAATTTAATTATCTTTTTAAAAAAGACCAAAAAAAAGGAAAAAAACCTCCATAGAAAGAGGGGGAAGGCAGGAAAGTGAGTTATGGTTGCAGTAGCTCAAGCCAGGTAAGTTCTAAGGCATTTTCACAAAGAACATGCTACCAGGAGCCTTTATATCCACCATGAATAGATTACTATGAAATATGCCACCTCCTAGAGTTACTGTGCTCATTCCATACAGAATCCATGCACAGAAACTTTCACCTGCAAAAATTATATGAACATAAAATTGACATATCAATAGACAAGAAGAAATAGTGTTTTCATATTAGAAAATAATCACAATGTTGCAATCAAACTGAAAGGGTGGCCTGGATGGTACTGAGTGGAAGCTTCCTAATCAGCTTCTGCAGTAATGACTATATTGCCTTTCACTTGCCTAGATTCAGGCTTCAATTTATCAAGACAAGTGTTGTGCACCAGCAGTATGCATTCTGTAAGCTGCATTTGCCCCCAGGCTCAAGAGAATAAACACTGCAGAGGACAGTCCCTTTACTGTGCTGCCCCTACCAGCACAGTGTAAATTGCACTCCTTGGCTGACACCCTGTGCCATGTTCCCACCACAAGACTCTCCAAACAGATTCCCTTAAGAGGGGGCTGCAGCTCATCATTATAATATGTCTGTGCTAAATTTGTTTGCAGGAGCTTAGTACCAGCTGCTGGGGAGTGATCAGAAGCCCTTCATTAGAGAAGAACTCAAGCCTGTTTCTTCCTCTGAGCTGAAGCTAAGGGCAACAAAAGTCTCACATAACCTTCCAGCATTGGAAGGCGCTTTGTGCACTCCAGCAAAGGGATATCTGTCCTTTAGTACACTTTACAGAAGACAAGAAAAGTGAGAATTATCTTCTATCTTCCTACCTTCTGCTCAGTGTCACCTGTGAAATCTGCAACTCTGGCACATAATGTTTAAAATGCTCTTCCAGTTCATAAGAAGACAGCCTCCACTCCCTAGAGTTTGGTATTTCATTGAGCCTACTATGGAAAAATGCATCTCTGTTACAGAAACAGGCCTATTCATGCAGCACATCTTCCATCCCGGCACATTTATGTCAAAGATGATGCTATTCACCACCCAGCTGGCTGTCAAAAGGTGTTCACTTTCCAATCCACTTCCCACTGAAGGCATCTATTCAAAATTATCATGGTATTCATGCCAACAGCTTCAAACTTATTGTCCTTGCTGTTAGCCTCACAAGATGAGAGTTTTCACCACAGGTGATGTGTCTGCTCCTGCCATTGCTGGCCTCCAAACTTTACTGATTTTCAAGTAGGTGCTGACTCTCTGCATGGGGGAAGCAAAGATGTGCATGTTTAGCTGGCTACCTCCACTGGAGTGAATTTCACACTCTCACCTGGAGACCAGAATCTTGGCAGACAAATATCACATTTTGGTCCTACACACTCGTCTGTCAAAACTGAGGTGGTGCCTAGTCCTTCCCTGTTTTTCAGCTGAAGAAATACAGTCTGGAGTAATTGTGTGGTTCAGCTTTAACACAATTTGTGATCTGTGGGGGTAAAGTGGAAGTCTGACAGGGTCTTCTCCCATCCACCATAGTTTGAAGCTCTTTTGTGATCCAATTTATTCAAGTTATAATTCATGGGAAGTACTCAACAATCTGGTACTAATCTGGTACTCAACAATCTGGTACTAAATTTGTCTTTTTGGAGCTTAGGCCCTTACCTAATCTACGCCAGATGAATGAACTGACTTTGAGCACACAACTTTTCCAACAGATAATGTTTTAGAATGGATATGCTAAATACCAGGAGGAGTAAGACAATCTCATACAAGCTTCTACACAATCTCTCTAAATTTTAGATAACATATGGGTTCAGAAACTATGCATTTTTCCTCTCCTGACACAGAAATGTATACATTTCCTTACTCAGAGAGCTAAAAGCAGATATTTCACCTAACCAAGACAACCATTTGCATACCTAAGTAATGCACATTATAGGCAGTGGATGTAAAACTGACCACACATAAATATCCAGTATTTACAAGTTACTCCCATTTCAATACTGGCACTTGTAAGCAGTTTCCATGTTTTAAAATATCTGGATTAATACAGAGAAATAAAAAAAACATTTGGGCTTAAAATTCACATTGGCCCATTCTAAATGTTTGCATTCCCAGAAACTCATACACACGCAAACAAATTCAGAATTAAAGCACCACAAAATGCTTTCTGTGGAGTTGCCTAAATTGCTGTAGATTTTCTGAAAAGAGTCCAATATATACACAAGTACTAGGGAAATATGGACTTACACACAGGTAAAACCCATCTCAATATGCACAGGGGAAAAAAAATGTTCTCTGATGTACAGATGCCATCTATAATGAATATCTTTTAAATTATACCATCTTCCTCAGAAGCATTAATTATGAACCAAAACATATAATTACAAAAATAAGTTGGCACTAATCTATAAGAGCAAACGTGTTTCAAAATTCATACCAGCTACAAAATTTTGCTTTTTATCAATACTAAAACTAAGTTTAATAATTCCAGTTCTCACACATTTTGATATATTGTGTAGGTCTTAGTTTGCAAAGATGTGAAGTACCTTATGTATCCATGATGTATGTCTGATCTGTTAACAATAAAATACAATCAGAAATGGGGCCAAACAGGGAAAACTAGATAACAAAGAGCAATTACTTTTTATGTTTCCCACATCTGGAAATGAAAAAAGAACTTGTAATCACCTTACCTCTAAGTACGAAAGAATCAATAGAATAATTTTCTCCTACTTGCAGTAAACAATCCAGGCTGTTACAAAAAAATCAAAATAATGTTGATAGTCAAAGAAGGGAAGTTTTCCAAGGCTACCCTAGTCATCCAAGTAGTCTCTGTCATTAGATATGGCAAGAACATTAAATTAGGAATATTAATCACTTTTGTAGGTTTGAACTCTGTGACTTTAAGATTCTAACTTTTAAAAAAACATATCTCCCCCAGTTATGTCCACATCAGTTATTAGTTCTGTACTATGACAAAGGTGCTTTCAAACTATTTGCATTATTAATTAATTCTTTTCTGTAGATGACAGTGCTGTTCCAGAGAGCAATTTCTAACAGGTAGCTAAGTGTTTTCCTGAGTAAAAAGGAACTGTTACAGATGTTCATGTTTTATAAATAAAAGAAATGAAGACAGACAACCTTTAAGTACACTTGTGGGGACAGGCTCACAATTGTCCCTAACCTGAATGCTCAAAACCAAGAGGAAAAACTCATAATACGCCCCTGAATTTTCAAACTGGTAAAACACAAGTTGCTGTTTCATATAGATAGAATTGGAAAATATATTTTTCTGAAATATATTAATATTCTAGATATTCTGACCAACTGTGATTTACTCTTTAGATGTAAAGTACTACAACCTAATAACTGAGGGAGGAAGCTGATGAATATTATACATTATGTGCCTTCTGAAAACTGGGATTGTTACCATTCATTACCACTCTATGTAACAGCTGTCCTGTTTCCACTTGTAGGCAGAGAATCACAGAATCACAGAATCACAAAGTTGGAAGAGACCTCCAAGATCATCAAGTCCAACCCAGCCCTAAAACCTCAACCAAACCATGGCCCCAAGTGCCACATCCAGTCTTTTTTAAACACATCCAGGGATGGTGACTCCACCACCTCCCCAGGCAGACCATTCCAATATGTTATCACCCTTTCTATAAAAAACTAATATCAAACCTATATAAAAACAGATGCCTCATATGACAGAAATGTGGATAGCTGTCTTTTGCCATTGCTCCATGATCCAGCATGGGGAAGCCGGGCAACACTTCTTCACTCAGACGAGCAGAAACTTTCCCTTCCACTTCGTTCCTCTGGGAGGGAAACAGCAGCAGGTTCCAACCCTTCCATGGAAGAAACATCCCAAAACCTGGCTCATCCTTCACCCCAGGCAGAGACACTCAGTTTCCTTGCCTAGAGCCATCCCTAAGAAGGCAGATCTCTTCAGTGGGCTGATTTCTGACCTCAGTGAGTTAGGGACAGATAATGGGACTGTTGAAGCTGAGTGTTAGGAAGGGAAATACAATATGAACTATATGAAAGATATCTCCAAAACAAACTTTTAGCTAGTACAAGAAAGGCATACCTATGTTTAGTAGGGGTCTATCAATTTACATCACCCCAGTTAAAGGTTCTTTGTATATCCAATAAAGATGAACAGAGTAATTTCCAGAATTTTCCATGTTTATTCAGATGCTTTCAAGTTTCCAGGGCAATTTTCAAAATGATGCAATGTATTTTGTAAAATGTATTTTAAGAGTTTCCATTCAGTCAGGTTTTTAAATGAGTAAAACAGTAGTCAAGATCTTGTTAAGCAGAAGGATAAGAAGGTATAATGCACTTTTTTTTATCAGACACTACTTTCCAGTCCACAGGATAACCCTGAATCTTCTGACAAAGTCAAACTTCTCACAGTGAAACTGATGGAGTTTAAAAGACCCTCTACAGATGGGTCTCTCCCATCTGCCATCAGTCTGCTCTCCAATGGGAAGTGGAACCTCTCTTTGTTTGCAAGCCTGAAGGCATTTTGACTGTTATATTACTTGGTAAATCTTTTAAAAAAAACAGCTGGGACTCCAGAAATAGAACACATGAATTCCTGACACATTTACACATGCAAAGGCTCTAAGTGTTAAAGAGTCAAATATTTCTGACAGTCCATCTCCCCTGACTCACAGACTTAGCCAGATCATGTTATATTGGGAAATAAAAGAGCACATTACTGGAGAAGAAGAGATGTAACATGAAGCAAACTTGTTGCTTGAAAACTATGCAGTGACATTTATTTTGCTACTTCATGTAAGAAAAGTGAGAGGAATTATGGGGGAAAAAAACCCTTTCAGCAGGAAGAAGGAACTCTATCTTGACATGGATGGGAAGTAAAAGCAACTCTGTTCAAGATTTCTGTTCCACTTGGCTCTGAGGAGAAAAATAACAACTGACACACTCTCTGGCTTGCTTATCTGTATGTTATAAGATTTCAGACATTGAATCATCTGTCCCTCAAACTCACAGCATTAGATGGAGGAAAACACGATGACAACATTTATTATACTAGAACCAGTAGCAGTTGCCAAGGTATTGCAGCAGTAACAAGAAGGCTGGAAGTAGGCAAAAGGTTGTGAGGGGACACAGCCAGGCTAACTGACCCAAAGGGATACTCCATACAATGTAATGTCATGCTCAGCAGTAGAACTGGGGTAGTGGGAGAAGAAAGGGAAAAGCAAACTGGCTTTCAAAAGCAGCCATCTCTCAGGGACTGGCTGGGTATCACTCTGCTTGTGCAGGGTGGTAAATGATTGCTTTTGCATCAATTGTTGGGTTTTTCCCCCTTTTTCTTTCACTTTAACTGTCCTTATCTCAACTCAGGAGTTTTATGAGTTTTGCTCTTCCTAGCCTTTCCCCTGTCCTGCTGGGGTAGGTGTGCATGGGGTAGATGAGCAGCCAGCTGTGTGGTCGCTGGCCAGGGTCAACCCACCACACACTACCTTCTAAAAAAAGTTGCTCCCTCTTCAAGAATGGGATTCTGTCTAGGAAAACACATTCAAGCTCTTTCTGATAAAGACCTCAGTAAAGTATTTATTCCAATATTTTCACCTCTATAGCTCTCATTGCATAGAAGACAAATATAATAATAGACACTAATAATGGGACACAATTTTTAACTTGCAGTTTGATTGCGCTTCCTTTTCAAAATAATTTCAAATACCAAATATTATAAGATCAATTTCTTCCTATAAACAGGGTTAAATAGCTGACTCCCATTTAAATCTTGGAAAAAAAATTGATGGAGTCTCAAAAACAGTACCTTAAGCAGAATATGTCACCATACTGGCAAAGGCAGAAAACAGCACTAGCTACTGCCTAGTATTCCACAGACCTCAGCTCCATTACATAATGTAGCAAAGAATATCTCATTTTTTACACGAAATTACTTGTCCTTTATTAGAAGTGAATAGAGCATCTGAAATTCACATGTATTCATATGTTTACACAGATCATTTCTTATTGACCAAATAAAGCTAATTAAGAACATGATTTACTCTGTGTAGGATTTCACAGCCATCATTCTTAGCATAAGTATCTATCATGATCTAGAATCTCACAGGTATTTGTTAAACACAATGTTTGCATAACAGTCAATGTAAAATTTTGTTTCAATTTGCTGCAAATTAAAGTGGAGGGTTTGTAATAACTTAATGTTCTTGCTTTGCCCCCAGCTTTTCCTTCTTCTCTTTCCAAATTAGTAAAATTTCTGCCCAAAAGCTACCTGCTCTTGCAAGTTCCCTGACTTTGATCTTTAAGAATTTTCCAGACTATGGACTGAAAAATGAGATAAAGATTACACTGCAAAAATTATTGAGCAGAAAAAGCCAACTATCCCAGAATAAACTGTTTTCCTGTGCTTCAGCCACTTATTCTCATGCAGAAGACTGAATGCATTGGATTTTCACCACTGTCTAATTTACTCAACGGAAGCTCTCCAAGCCAGTTTTCACTTACGATCCAGTTTTATAAATTCGCTCCCATTTTTTTCCCTCATTCTCATAAGGAGGTCATGGGCTTTTTTGCAATACCTCTCAGCTCCCCCATACTAACCAAGATAAACACAAAAGAGTTCATTGCTTATGGCCTGTAAAATCCATATTATCTCCCTTTGTATTGCTGTATGCTTTTTCACTGCTACCTGATGCTATTATTGATAAGGGAATCCTCCCATAAGAACCCTGACATCACACAAGCTTCTTCATGCAAGAAAATAGCCAGCAAGTCAAGATCACTGGGAATATGTAGATAATTAAATAAGTTAAGTTGCTTTTCAAAACCAAGTTATAATCAAGCCAGTACTAAACATCCATTTTTGCAATAAACGGAAATAATCACTTCCCTGATTTCAAAAAAAAAGACTGAATGTATGGGAGAATGATTTGTAATTAAGAAAAATCAGAATTAGGAAAGATGTTCACAAGCTTTTGCTTTCTTCCCCAAAAAAATGGGTAATTTTAATGGTTTTACTAATTTTTTCATCTGTCCTGACAAGTAGTAAGAACAATTTAAGTCTCTTCCTCCATTGCCTGTTTATGTAAACAAATAAATCAGAGCCTCTTTCCTTGAATATTTAATGGGATTTATATCATATCGAGACTTTTTTTGCTGATTGTCTTTTTAATGCAAAAAGAAGAATGGGTTGCTGAAAATATAATTATGATTGTTTTTAATTGTGCAATGCTACAACATGAAAAACCCATGACAAAGGTTTCTATAAGCTTTGTCTGTACTAGAAAGGCAGCTATGCTGACTAGGAAATAAGCCAGATGTAAATAAACCCTTCATGGTAATTTGACAAGGCTTTATAATCAATTTCAATACATAAAGTAATACCATCTACTCCTCTAAAGATTCTTCATCTAAATGCATCTTATTTTGACAGTCATAATGTTTACTTACTCCATTTTTCTAATGCTCACTCATTATATGACTCAGGGATAAGTACTGGAAAGGTCTAGGTAAAAATGAGCCCTGCTTTTAAGAGAATGTTCATTTTCCCATAAGGATGATTTATTTTTTAAGTTATCTTTGAACATGCAGCCCAGACCTCCTTCCTGCTTTGGCCACTTCCATGTCAGCTTCCCACTGTTACATATCAGCATGCCCAGACACAGAAGCGTTGGAGTGACTGACAGAAGCCACTATTCTGAAAAACATGGATTCAAGACGACAGGGAGCCACAAGGTAGGTCAAGATACAAAGAAAAGTGTTGAAAAAGAGATCTGATAAATATTCTGATTTTCACTGTCTGTGATGCTTGAAAAGACAAATACTAATACTTTTGTTAATAATGAAAACCGGGAAAAAAAACCAAAAACCCCTTTAAATCTACCTCCAATTTGCCGTCAGATATTTGGTGGGGGTTTTTTAAAGCCTTTCTTAAGATTGATTAGATTTAGTGCTCTGACAGTCTTATTAGAAACTGAGTGTTCACAGAATCAGGCAGAACTGCAGAACAGGAAAACAGAGATTAGTATCTTAAATTATTCCATCTTCATCAGACATAATTCATTCACTTTGGCATAGATGATTTTTGGCCTGACATTAGAAGGATTTCCAAGTTTTCTTCACCTTAACTCACTTGTTACCAAAGTTAATTGCAAATTTCTCATTATCTGTAATAGCTGTGAGTTTAACTCCACGTAAACTAAAAAAATCTACTCTGCTTTCTAAAGCAAAAGCACTTATTTTTGACAAGGGTACTGTAATAAAATACCCGATGTGAATCAAATTATTTCATTTTATATATAATTCATCATTGCTGTGAACATAAATAATTCTGGCCCAGCTCAGATATTTTTTATTGAATCCTTTACTTTGATTTTGAAGACTGGATCCTTCTTTCTAGTGAATCAACAGGAATTTTGGCTGAGTTACCGGTTCAATTGCATCAATTAAAGCTTAGCTAGTAAAAATATATATTCCAAGATCCTTTTAAAATAAAATTGAAAGGATCTGAGATTTTGGCGTAAGGACAATAAAATCACAAAGACAAACAGGAAAGCCTGCTTAACAGCACTAATTAAACAGTAAAGAAAAGAGTTACTATAAATTTCTAAGCATAGAATCATTGCATGTGAGTATCCAACCATTTGGCAAAAAAAAGTGCATCACAAAAATCAGCTTAAATCCATTAGACAATTCAGTACAACACAGTGGTCATTTAGTTTATTTCTATATTAATTTGATTCCTCTCACTGTAAATTTACACTTTAAAAAATCGTTTCAGTTATCATCTTGGTTTGTCATATTCCAGTGCTAGTAAAGTTGATATATAATAAATAATCAGGATTTTCTTGTTTCTTCCTTCAGCCTTCTTTTCTTACCTATCTTACCTAAAGATGGTTTTTAATCTTTGTTCACATTCTGTACTTGCCAAAGTGCTTTGCTTTACTGCTCCAGCTACTTCGCGACAAAACCAACAAAACAGCCACTTAAATTCTTATCTATGCAGTCCATGGGAAGCCAAATCCTAGTCCTGAACATCCTTGAACTACGAGGAAGTTTGTCAGCTTACATTCTCCCACTGTTCCCTTTATTTAACTGAATTATTATTATTAGCTTTACCAGTCTTCTATTCTGAAATTTTCCAATGCTCAGTCACACAATCCTATTGCCTCAAAACATCCTGCACTACCTCACCAGCATGAAGAATTAACTCATTAAGACACACATTCTTTATCTTGCTCAAGAACTCTCCTTCTCTCCCTTGATTCTTACCCAAACAGTCCATTATTCAGAGAAGGCTGGAATAATACAGTGGGAAATTCATGTTCCAGTTCAGGGCCAGACACAGAAGACATCCATACTGCTCCGGGAATCAGGATATGGAGATGCCCATGCTGGCAGTGCACGAGCTGATGGCTCACCTGGAAGTGGCCTATGGTGCTCAGTGCAGTGTGATGCTCACCCTGCTCTTCCAGTCTGAGGGAATTACACAGCTATCCCTGAGTGATGCAAGCCCCTCTGCTCACACTGTTCCACCCTGTTCTCTTCGCTCGGACTGAGACAGTGATTTACTGGAGTACTAGAAGGGTAAAAAGTAGCCTTTTTCATGAAGTAATCTTAGAAAAGAACAGGACTGGCTTACCTCTCAGCATTCACTGAGACAGGAAGCTCTCCTCAAGCAGAGATTCAGGTTTATGTCTTTGTTTTCATTTCAACAGGGCAAGGACTTGAATCACTCTCTTCCATTACCCAGGTAGGTGCCTTTACTCCCAATTTACAAATTATTATGTAACGGCTCACTAGTTATGCTTTTGTTCAACAGAAACTTACTCATCAAATCATGTAAAAGTCTATGAAGCAGTTTTGATATAACGAGAGTTCCATCATGGCTTCATACATATATATATATGCACATATCCATTTATGGACATTCATACATTCATTCCTACAGGCTGTGTAAAAATATCAACATAAAGATAACCAACCAACCCCTGGAAGTGTGAAAATTCATCATAATTTTAAGCACTCAGTGCTGGAAAAACAAATCCTCTGCAGAGGAAAATTAGAAAAGCCATTAGAAAAGTTAGAAAAGTTAGAAAATTAGAAAAACCATTAGAAAAGCCCCTGCTCAATTGTTGCTTATGGTTTATGACACGGAGCAAAGGCACGAAAAATGGTAATTATAAATTATGATGAAAACTGTTTTCCAGATGAAAGTGAAAATTAAATATAAGAACACAATCAAAGAACTAAACACAATTTTTGGGTAAGCAAATAGTTCCTAAGTTAAATACCTATTAGTATAATAATGACACTGGTCTTAAAATATACTTTTCAATAAAAATATTCTTACGTATTTGTCCTTTACTAGTTTTAAACAGGAAATTTTACAGGAAATTTATTTGCCTATTGATATACATTGATAGTATAGAGAATATAATTGGATGTACTTCAATATTTAATTTATCAAACCCTTTCCACAATGAAAATGTTAAAGACAAGCAAATATATTATTTCATAATGAGAGGGTCAATAAATTTCAAATAATCATTTGTATAATGCTTTTACCACTTTTGTTTCAAGAAACATTTCTGGTAAGTGAGCTGTCATTAATAGCTGAGGTCAGACTTCCAGCTGTGCTGATGCAACAAAACCCTTAATCGTGAGGTTTTAGTTAACAGCAGGGATGGCTTTGCACAATGAACAGCAGGGAGGTGTGCATGCTCAGGAACAGGCACCAAGGCAAAGGAGACCTACTACAGAAATAGGCAGTAGCAGGCAGCTGCCTCTGGGGATGCTGAGAGCACTTTTGGGAACATGGATTTTAATGTGCCTGTTATAATAGCAGAGAAAGTAAAGCATAACAAAAGTTGGCCAGATTTTCTCCATTCCCTCTTCCCATCTACACACAAACTCAGTAGGGGACAGAAAATAGTATCTCATTGTCCACATCTACAGTGCAATTTTTCTTTCTGGCACCTGGAACATACTTACCACCCCAGTCTTAACATGTCTGATTAAGTGAAAAACTAATATGAGAACATAGCAGAGTATTTTTTTCCATAACTCTAGACAGAATTTTCCAAGTTTAAAATTTCCAAACTGAATCTTATTATTTAAAAAAATTATTCAAGTTTGTTATACCTGTAACTCAGTGACATATACTCTATTTCCTTTTGAAACACATTGCTTGATGCTACATTTTGCCCCAGATATATAAGAAAAATTAGCAGTTGTAGAAAACAGTTCAAAAGCCAGAGAAGGAGGAAAGGATGCAGGTGGGAGTAAAGACTTGGTTGCATTACATTCAGTTTTGTTTCTCTCAGTAGACGACAGTGTGAGAACATTTCACGGTTCCCCTGAGGTAAAATATGTTACAAAAATGGGAATTCAGCACCTTTCAGGGGTTGCTGGAGACTGGCTACATTACTTACAAGAAATTCTGGCCAGACCTTTAGCAGTTGTAATAACATTCTTGATCCTCTTACTTGTAAGCAGCAGATGTTAAATATCTCAATTTTCAATATTAAAATTAAGCTCATTACATCATTATCTAACTCAGAGGATAATCACAGTCTTGTGATGCAATTCTGCATTACAAGATTACATCCTCTCTTTTTCTGTGTTATGTTTAAATACAAGTTAATTAAATCATAAGTATTTATTTCAAAAAATCTGTTTAGTAGACCTAAAAGTTAAAACATACTAAGACAGCTCTGTGAATCTACTTCAACACAAAAAAGTATTAAAAACAGTATACAATAAATGTCTCTCTGGATCTCTTAGGCTGAGATGATGATATTCTAAAGACCCACAGCTCTTTTAAATGGTAAAGTGTCATATTAATCTTTTGTGCTACACTCAGCCTTCTGTTCTTTGAGTCTTGTGCATGACTATGCCATCAGAATCCATGGCCTTCCTTCCAACACAAACCATTCTATGATTCTGTGATAAATTCAGGTATCTTGTCAATTCCTACTGAACCATAGAGTTTTAATTGAAATATAAATTGCTTACCTCTTCTTCAATATATGATTTACTGCAGACTGAGGGTGAAATAAGAAAATACGGACTTCCTTATACATCACAAATACAGCTTAAGATTGTTCCATATTTTGAATAGCTTTGCAGCGTTACCCCACATGTACCAAGTATGAATGTAGCAATGTCTTTTTTTATATTTGTTTGGTCAGAGATGGTCTCTGCCTGGATGTTACATATTTTTCCAAGACAAAAAGAGAATTATTAAATTAGAGTATGATTAGAACCTATTCAAAAAGGAGGAAATTAATTAGTATTGATGATTTGCTGATAAACCCAAATCAAGCAAGGAAATCAGGTGAAGTGCTAGTTTGTGAAAGTAAGCACAATTCCACCCACAAATTTCATTTTGGCTGGATTTTGTCATCTGGAAAAATATTCCCTTGCACAAACCTTTAGCAGAATGCATGGAGAAATGTAGAAGACTCATGTGTTCGTGTGTCACGCTCTGTTATTAAACACTGCCAACTATGTGTTCAAGACTGTGAACCAGAACTCTCGTAATCCCTTCTTTACCAAAACGTAACACATAAAATCAGCAGGGAGATAATCACTTTGGGTATCATTTTTCTCTCCTTGCAATTAGGTTATATTTTCACCAGAAAAGATAGAAATTTACATTATTTAGTGAAGTGGAGATTCCAGTGGAAACTGTCAGTTGCAGCAACTGAAGCTCTGGAATTACTGCAAGACTGTCAACTAAAAGCTGAGATTTCTTTAATTGTTTGGGAAGGGGGTTTGTTTATACTCATTTTCAGAGAATATTTTGAGAAAAAAATAACACTACAGATATGAAAAGTTTGAAGACAGCTGCCTGCCAAACCAAAAAAAAAAAAAAAATTGGTTTTCTGGCATTTAATTGTTTCTTTACAAAGAAAAAATTCCAACAATTCATAAACGCTGTGGAATAGGACTGAGTCGCAGGGATTGTGTGAATTTGGTTTGTTTGCATGATAGCACAGGCCTGGTGGGCCCAGGGAAACATATCAAAGGATACATACAGCAAGTTTTTTTTCTAACTTCCTTCCCTTTGGGTTAGAAACTAACTTTATAAATATTGTGTAGTGTTTCATGCAGCTTCCAGTATAAAATAGTCTTTGTATCTGAAGACTGAGGTGATTGATGAGAAATGTTGAGGTGCTTGACCTCAACTTTTGTTTCCAAAATTCTGCAAGATTTTGCATAAAATTCAGGTGGACTTTGTGTCTGCAGTTGGTAATTCATCAGATTGTATTTTTTGTCCACATAGGACAAGACATATTTGTTACTACTAAAATGAAACAGAGCAAATAATGCTAGAAAAGAACACCCAGGCAAGGGAGCAATGAGATGTTTGGTCTAGCTTCTTTTGATCAGAGCAAGTATCAACCCCTTTTGGCACCAAAAAGCTGGTCTAAGCATCTCGGTTTCACCTCTGAGGGAGCACTAAAGAATAAACCAGTACTATCTTGATGAAAAACTCATTATAAAAAGCTGACTGCTAATGAGTATGGACAAACAAAACCAGAATAGCCTAAAAGAGAGCCTTGAAATTAATCATTTCACTGGAAATTAGTTTCACTATATCACATGATGTACAAAGTTATGAAGGTCGTACTATTCATGAAAAAATATAACACAGCAAAGATTTGTTACCTACTCTTTTACAACTATCTTATGTGTAGTGTAAGAATTATCCCAACTGAGGACTTGCTTTTATCCAGCTTCTGATGATAAAATAGTTTTTTCACAGGTTAAAACCACAAAATCAGCTCCCTTTTTCTGAAATATCTGGCCATTACTGTGACTTCCCAGTTCCTCCTCCCTAAAGATACTGTAGGGAAAGTGCTTGGCCCATCAGCAACACAACATCAGATAAGTATGTCAGAAAAGGCCTGCAGAAGACTTCATTTGTACTTCTTTACTCCAGAATAAACCTAGGAACAAGTCCTTCCCAACACATAATTGACAATACTACTCAGTAGCAAATCTGGTCCTTCCAAGAGTGCTCATATTCCAGAGGCATTCCTGATTATTTCACTTTTCCCTTTCACTAAGAGCTACACAAATATTTCCCAGTTCAGAAATTTTATTTTTTCTACAAAACTTTTGATTAAAAAAGAATTTGACTTTTTGACCAAAAAAAAGTCTTATGACAATTTATGAAACATTTTTCAGAAAAAATAATTTTTGTTGATTAATGTTATTAACACAATGATTAACTACTATTTTATTTCAATCATCACATTTCTAATATGTTCTCCATGTCCTCAGAGATACCATTCTACAGCATTTCTTCAGCCTACATACAGGTCTTATGTTCTATTTTCCTTTTTACATGGTTCTGTGATAACAATTCTCATGCAGTCTTTTTTTTATTACTAATGCTATTTTTTATTCAGAAGTGGAAGAAGATTAAATGCCATTATTGACACTATAAAAAAATTATCATCAAACCATATCTCAGTGGAAAAAACTGAATTCAGATTTTGGAAGGATGCTAAAGTATGTTTCTTTATCTATTCGAACTACAGAGCTAGTAAAACCATGGTAAAAAACAGGTGAAAGAGGAAGGTATTACAGGTGATCAGTCTTCCAGTTACACTGAATTTTATTGTATTTTAGTGATCAATTCTATCTAGTAATGCCCAAGGCTTAAAACACAGGTGCCTATACTATCTAAATATTAACTCTGTACCACAGACTCTCAGTGAGCAATTTGCTAATTTTTCAAGTTCACTGCAACATCCTTGTGAATCAATGATACCCCATTACAGATTCAGGTACATTCTTTAAATAATTTTACAACATCTGCAGAGCACAAGAAACTGGCTCCTATTGAAAATCATTGGGAGTTACAGTACATAGCATAGATTTGCAAAACTACTCATTGCCAGACTAACTATGTTATACATTCACAGACACAAACATTTAGACTACAGGCTATAATTTAACCAACATTTAATGCTCTTTAACATACATAGTCCTATTTTAAAATTTAAATTTTTTTTGTCAGGATAAATGGTGCCTGACAGTTGAGCTGAAAAGCAATGTGATGAGTATTCCCTAGCTATATGCCCCAAACTGCATGTCCCCTTTCCACCTAAACCGTGACAAGTTGAGACTGTGCACTTTTAGGTTGCAGCTGAAGGACTTCAACCTTTACTGAAAAGATGTTTCTTGGTTCAATTAATACAGACACTACAATCATAACAAAATAGTTTACAGTCTAAATGTTCTACAGTTTTCACAGAAGACTATAGTTGGGTTCTTCCCCTCTGTAGTAATACTACACCACAGAAACTGTGGGGCATGTTAAATCTGCTACAGCATGTTTAGTACATTTTCTAAACATGAATATAGAAACAATACAATTCTTCATGAACAAGGTGTCTTTTTTTTCCTGATTCAAAACCAAAAAACACTGTTTGATTAACTAGTTACTGAAATAGGACACCACTTACACACCTAACAGTAGCAAAAAAAAAAGCCAGGAATTTTTTACATCAGCTAGTTCTTTCCTTCTGGTTGATATATATGTAAAAGTATCCAAAAATTAGGAAAAAATGTGATTGGGATCTAATTTGTAAGCAGAATTTATGTGTTGTATCCCAAACATTTCCAATGCACTGCAAATGTAATATTAAGTTATTCTGCATGTGTTCACAATGTCTACTTATCAAATACCATATGCAGAACAATTGAGAGCATTTTGAAAGATAGAAGAGACTTCTGGCGATTAATATTATGGCTCATGTTACTCTGTTAAAGTTTTGTTCTTTTTCAATGGAAAAAGTTGTTACTAACATTTCTCGACCTAGCAGGTAAACTCTGCAGTAGCAGATCCATATCTTCACAGAAAATTGCACTCATATCTTCTAGCTAGAGAATACCACATGAAATACTGTGCTGCAATATTGAGGGTGCTTGAAATTTGGGTTTCTCCAGCAAGGAAGGATTAAGTTGTGCAGTAAAATTTCAGAAGCTGTCATAAAGATGAATATTTTTGAAATCTAATTTGTCTCCTCTTAATCTTTTAGGATACCAGTTTTAAGACATGAGTGAATAAATATTAACAAATGATGACTCATCTTTAATTGTAATGCAGCTTATCCACCTGGCATGTTTCATAGACACCTTTGGCTCTGCTGCCTGAGATCAGCACATATTAACTGCCTGGTACAGAATGAGAAAAATTTTCCTCCAAAGATGTATGTCTTATAATTTACAGGAGAATGAAAATGGTTATAAGCTATGAAAAGCCTACTTAAGGAGAAAAATACTTTTGAGAAATATTGTGTTTAAAGCTGAGCTACTAATCAATTGCTTCCAGAGGAGACCAATAGGGAGTTATCTTGAAAGCTACTACTTGGCAAAAGCCTGCTGAGCTGCACTGCAAGAATTACACAGATGCACTAACATTGCACATACCTTGGAAAAGAAATACCTAATTTTGAGAGGATCCTGCAGTAAAAAAGTCTCCTATGGGGCTAGAAAGCTAAAACACAGCTAGAGCTGACTACAAAGAAAACAGTAACACCTTTAAAGCTGCAGTCAGGGACGGATATTGTTTTATGACACCAGTTTCTGCTTGTTCACTTCTTTGTATTCCATACACCCGTGAAACTCACTCGACATCATTTTCACAGTATGTAACTGAAACAAGAAGACCCCATGGGTAAACTAGACAAACAATCCTCTCACTGTTGATAGTACATTACTGCTGCATGCAAATATATCTGCACATAGACCAGCATGAAAAGATCCCAGTAAGAAAATTATATCCCCACTTTGCTTGAAAAATTATTTTGTATCTAAATATATGTAGCTGAGTAATTTACAAACAAGAATTTTCTTGTCATAGTACATCTACATTTCACCCTTCCCTTAATATAATCCTGCTAACTCTATTTGAACCACTGGGGTTTTTTGTAAAGGATTTTTCTTCCTCATTGTTACTAACCTTCAAATATTTATCGGTTATTTTCATTCTTCCCAGAACTATTGTGGAAAGGCCATACAATTTGCCTTCAAAGTATGCAAGGTCAGGAAATGTCAGCTGCATCATCATGTCCTGGAGTGATGCCAGCATTGTTTGGAACTCGTCAGATTTCTAGGCAGAAGGTCTCATTATTGATCTACTTTTTAATAGTTTAATCAATTACTCAGCATGGTATAAAAATATTCTCCTGACATTTCTAAATTTCTGCATTTAAATATGCTTTTTTTTTAAGGTGTTTAGGGGCTCAGGGGATGAAATGTGTAGATATAACTCTTATCTGATGTGTAATATTAATGGGCTTTTTTCTGGTTTATAATGGATGTCTCTCATGCATTTTAATAAACTTTTAATGGCTATAAAGGAACAGCTAAACCGCTTGCAGCAAAAACAACTCACATGGCACATCAAGTGAGATTTGTGGTTCTTTTCACCTCTGCTTCCAGATTGCTGCTACACTAAATGTTGTGAGTGATGAGTGAATTGTGGAGAACATCAGCAGAAAAACCTTTCCACATGTGAGCGAGCTTCTCAGAAATACTTATTCAAAAATAGTTTTTTCCAAAACACCAGTCCCTAAATAATGCATCTGTGAATACTCTTGGCCCATGACAGAAGTGCCACATCTGGTTTAACATGATGCATTTTGAAAACAGTTTGAGATAAATCATTGTGGCAATTCTGTAGTTCACAAGAACTGTTATTCTAGGATAACTATCCAAATCCTTTTCACAGAATCATCAAGGCTAAAAGGGACCTGCAAGATCATCTAGTCCATCCACCAACCCAGCACCACCATAATCACCCCTAAATCATATCCTCAAGTGCCACATCCAGAGGAATTTGAACTCTTCCAGAGACAGTGATTCTATCACCTCCCTGGGCAACTTAGTCCAGAACCAAACCACTCTTTCAGTGAACAATTTTTTTCTGATATCTGAATCTCCTCCTCCTCTGGTGGAGGCCATTTCCTCTAATCTTTTCTCTTGAGACATGGCAGTGGCAGAAGCTACAACTTCCAAAGCAGTTGTAGAGAGCAAAGATGGCCCCCCTGACTCTCCCCTTCTGCAAGCTAAACAACCCCAGCTCCCTCAATTACACCTCAAAGGAAATGTTTTCTATACCCTTCACCAGCTCTGTTGCCCTTCTCTGGACACACTCCAGCACCTCAATGTCCTTGTTGCAGTGAAAGGCCCAGAACAGGACACTGGATTCAAGGTGCAGCCTCACCACTGCCAAGTGCAGTTCTACTGCCCTAGTTGTACTGACCACACTGTTGCTGATCCAAGCCAGGATGCCACTGGCCTTCTTGGCCACCTAGGCACAGCTGCCTCAGATGCTGACAACCAGCAATTCCAGGTACTTTTCCATTTGGCCACTTTCCAGCCACTCTTCCCCCAGCCTGTAGCACTGCATGAGATTATTGTGACCCAAGGCCATGACCTTTTGCAGTTGTCCTCAGTCCATCAATCCAGCCTTTCCAGATCTCTCTGTAGAGCCTTCTGGCCCTCCAGCCCCACTTAGTATTGTCTGCAATCAGACCGAGGGTGCACTTCATCCCTTCATCTAAATCATCAGTGAAGATGTTAAACAGAACAAACCCCAGTAATGACTCCTGGAAAACCCTACAGGCGACTGGCAGCCACCTGGATTTAGTTCCATTCACCTCCACTCTCTGGGCCTGGACAGTTTTTCACCAAGTGAACAGTGCACCCATCCAAGCCATGAGCCATCAGTTTCTCCAGGAGAATGCAGTGTTGAAGGTGTTACTGCAGACAATGGACAGATGACACATGCAGCCTCTCTGTCATCTACTAAGCAGGTTACTTGATCACTGGTCAGGTAATTCAAGCAGGACCTGCCTTTCATAAGCCCATGTTGGCTGGGCCTGATACCCTGATTTTCCTGCATATGTCATGTATAACTTTAATCCAAGTTATTCATCAAGAGAAAATAAGCCCCAAGTAATTGAAATACTCCAAAAATGCCTGGAACGGAACAGTAACAGAGCTGGAGAGCACTGAGTGAGAAATAGAGAACAAGCATCACAATAGCTACTTGCTCTTCAACAAACCTAGCCTAACTACAGAAGGAAAGCACATATAAGACAAAATTGAGAAGTATCAAATCCAGTTCATGAGTAAATAGAAAAACTCTGGAAAACAGAAGATATAAGTAGAAGAATACTGACATAAACAGCACCACAATGCAAGAAGGGAAATACACAAACGACATGTATATGATATTATGTTTGTTAGAACAGTAACCAAAAAAGTTGAGATTTCAACCTTACTTCTTCCCTTCAGGATACCCTAACCGCCATGTTAATTGACTGAAACACCTGGGTAAGCAGTGCCTGCTTTTCACTTTCTTCCTAAGATCTTATGGGTCCAAGTGTATGGACCCATGCAGTTATGAAGTTTCACTTCAGTTATGCTGTGCAGAAGCCCTGAGATCTCCCGCCCCATGAGAGAGTGAGCAACTGTGGGCACAGACCTCTCAGCCTGTGCATCAGTGCATAAATTTCAAGGCTGAGGACTTATTTACTCCAGTGGAAAGCAATAGCACTTGTGGGTAATTTCCAAACTTTAATTCTTCTTTTGGCACAGAAACACATCTGTTTTTCTGTATTTGAAATTCATCACACAGAAGAAACCAGTGCCTTTACATCCCCTTCATTGTCCAGTTTCCTGTGATGTTGCTATTGTTGCTCAAACTGAATATTCATGTGCATATGAGTCTCAGTTCTGTTTTGCTTCTCTGATTGCTTCACATTTCACTATTTGACATGTTAAATCCAGAAACATGGGGCTGCCATCCCAAAGTTACATTTCTTTTGTATAAACAAAACTTTCTCGATTAAAAATTAAAAAGATTTTTAATTTTTTTAAAATTTTTATTTTAAATTAAAAAGATTTCTTTCTTGAAACCTTCTAGTCCCCTTGATATCTGAGGAGCAGCTGGAATGCAATGGGGTTTATTTCCTGCTAAATTTCAATACCTTTAGTACAACAACATTTTCCTCTGTGCGCTGCTTTTGAGTATCATTGGTAAGAGAACCACTCCAGCTCAGCAGCCAAAGAAAGGGCTTGGGCTGTCCTCCAGTCACAGAGGATGGCAATGTGTAGAGAAGGAGCAGGTTTTTTTCTGGGGAGGTGGGGAGGGTGCTGGTGAGCAGACCCTGATCCTCAGGGAACCTGAACCACTAGCACACTGCTCGGGGAGTGCTGCTTAATCTTCACTGCCTTCCACTCCTAAGTCTTTTCTGAAAGGGAAGTGGTTTGAATATAGATCAGGGTGTCAAAAGACACCATCAGTCAGGAGGGGAACCCTTAAGGTCTGGGCCTTTTTCAGGACCAGTTCAAGACAGCACAGTTTGGAGGGGACAGTGTTGGGGATTTCTTTTAAATAAATTCATGACTTGGGAAGGTTCTTAATATTGTTCTGATTATAGGGGATGTGAAAATCTCTTTGTGTTAAATTCAAACACACCTTGTCAAGTAGTCAATCTTTACAACTCTAGCACTAATCTAAAATACCTTTGCAGTCTTTTTATTGCTGTAACCACAAAGTCTGCTGAGCTGTGAGGCAGTGCATGTAGCCTAAGAACACTGTAAGAACCAGCATAAAGCACAGTATAAACAATGCAGAAGCAATATAAATTATATCAATCAAGTGCATAAACAGTTCAAAGCACAGTACCAGAAGGAGAAAGCAAATGAACAGTGATTTGGAAATCTGCTGAAAGATTGGAAAGCAACATTCATGAAATCTGTAACAGCAGAAACATTTCCACTTGGACTGCACCGATGCCAGTTAATGTATTTCTGCAGGTATATGCCTCTATAAATTATCTGCTGATGTGCACTGGGCAGCTGAAGATTTGTAACACAAGGTTTGCACTTCCTGCCTATTTGTGTACAAAGGTTTGATCTTTATTGTGACAAACGTGGCTTTTGAGTGCTTTTTTCCCAAGTTGCCAAGGCTGGGCTCTTGGGGCATGCAAAGCATGAAAGAGTATTTTAACAGAAATCTTTGGGCAAGAGCTCAGATCCAAGTCATAGTGGCACAGCCAGGGTACCCTGCCCATGAAATATACAGCTACTTTGCAAACAGAGAGGTAAGTAGTTTCTTTTGAAGGGAAGAGTGCTATGGAAACAAGTTTGGAACTGTTTGTCAGTAAAAAACTCTAGCAGAAAGACAATCTGTTTGATTTTTAAAAGAAAGGTTTGAAACGGCTCAGGACACGTTTGAGGCACAGAGTAGATTCAAAACTCCGGCCTCTAGGTGTGGGAGACACAGCTCAGCTTGCTGAATGGATGAAACACTCTCTTATCTCTGAGTGAATGGTCTCTCAGCAGCTCTTCAGTTATGGGCCCTATGTGGTTTTGGTTAGGAGACACAAATAATCCTGCATCCTTTGAAGATCCAAAGAGAAACTAAAAAGAATGGTAGCACTGAGCTGGAGAAAATGGTCTGGCATAGGTACCCTTTATGGCCTAGTAAAGTTAAACCTGTTGCCTAAAATTGAAGGGGCTTTTAATATGAGAGAGTTGTTGAAAGCAGGGAAGTAAAACATTTTTATTTCCTTCTGGTGAGAAGGCAGAATTGGTGGTTTGTAAGAGCCAAATGTTGAGAAGGTAACCTATAGGAAAGCTCTGATAGAAGCCTTGTGAAACTTTCTACTGTTGGGGCTTTTTTTCTTGGGAATGTTATATCTATTTATAGAGTTCTTTTTGTAGAGGGGTAGAGGACAAGAGCCCAGAATAGCAACAGTTAATTAGGGGTACATGGGAAGCCACAGCAGGGCTTACAGAGCCGTACCACTCCTGTAGAACAGAGTTGACTTCAATGCCATAACATAAATTAAGTCCTTGACAAAGTGGCAGAGAAAACTGACAATAAGGTTCCTGCCTGTAGCAGGTACGTTTGAGTGGAGCTGAGCTCTATCTTCATTTGTCTGGGCAGAGAGCAGAGGCATGTCTCCAGCCCAGCAGAAGTCTGGCAGAGAGAGATGGTGTATTAGAAGTCAAGAGTGGGCATGGAGGACGTGTGCCATAGTGCAGATCCTGAGCAAGAAAGACAGAGCAGGGAAGAGTGTGAAGGAAGTACAAGTCACTGACCTCTACTTTGGCCACATCACATTGCACTCAAAGCCTAGATCTAAACATTGAGATGATCCACTGCCAGAAACATCCCATCAGACAGCAGGGTGGCTGTCACTCCCCTCTGGTAATAGCACCTCATCCTTCCCTCCCTTCCTCCCTCCCTCCCACCATGAACTAAGCCAAATGGCAAAGTAAACAAAACAGCTGCCAGACTTATTGTCTGTTTAGAAACTTGGAAAGCTTTATTGTGCCTTACCTAAGGGTTAATCAAGGTGTCAGATACTACTTGTCTTTTGTATCTCTAGTACCAAAGCTGAAAGGCAACAGAAGCCAAAAGAAATATAATCTGCAGTAATAGCATTTAAGTTTCAAGACATTAAAATGTTAGTATCCTCAGTATGTTTGCTGATGACTTGAGAGCTGGATTTATAACCTACCACTGAACACCTCTTCTTGCCTCAACAGCACCAGATCAGATACTTTATTACCAAGTCCCACATACAGTCTTCATAAATACAGGTAGCCTAATAAAATCCAGATAAAAAAACTCATACTTGCTTTTCTCCTCATCTCTGATTTGATTCTCTCTGAGAATAGTTGCTAATTTTTAGCTACAAATATTATTCAAAAGAGATAAATAGTGATGTCCAGCAGCTCTAACCTGACAAATCCTTTTACAAGTCATTTAATTGGTGCACTTTCATGTGCTTTTATCATTCTGGCCAGATACAAGTGGATTTTTTTATTACTTGAAAGCTGTTGGCGACAGGTATTTATTGCTGCAATCATCCACTCTTAACATTTGGACTGTAAAAATTGACCCTAGCCTGTCAACCATTAAGCACCAATAATTATGTCTGAAGTTGTGAAAGTGAAGTGTGACAGCCATTTCATACCTGGTGCTTTAACACATCTTATAACCTTCTGAAATACTTTTATTCTTTATTTTCCACACACCAGTCAAAAATATGAGTGTTTTTAGGGAGAAGTGTAAAGTTTGTGCATGATCAAAGAGTGAAATTTCATAACACTATAATTGTGAAAGAGTATTATCATGCATCAGGTGGGCATTAAGTTGCCCATTCACAAAAAAAGGTTCTTTCATCTGTAAATATACCTATAACCAGTTTTTTTTTAAACTAGATACAGTGACAATGCACAACAAGGTCTTTTCTACCACTGCTAAGCAAGATTTTACAAACTTTGTATGGATGTCAGAGTTTATATATTAATGGAAATATTTTTTGTGAATTATAAGAATTTATTAACCATGTGATTTTGATCACACAAGCAATTATAAATACCTCACATAATTTTCTGTTATATAAGGTATATATCTCAAGCACTGTTTATGAGGCTTTTTAGAACCAGCTTATCTATTAAGCTGTAAAATCTCTTTGGAACTGCTTGTAACTTGTCAATGCTTGTTCATGTTCTGCTGGTTCCACTCCTGTGCTACATATTTCTCTTGCCTTTTTTGTTTGGTTGTTTTGGGGTTTTTTTTGTCTCTGGGCACTAAAAAGAAAGAGGGAGATATTGCCTCAGTCATTCATCTGCTACATTGGCTTGGGCCTGACAATGAAGCACTCCTTCAGGTAAAATTCCAGGCAGATACCTCCCAAGAACTGCAGCAAGATCTCCACCTGCAGCAGCGCTCTACGGGCCAGGCAATTATTAACAGGTGTTATATGCAGGTTCCATGCAGCTTTATCATTAAACTCCCTTTCCAAAATTAAATGGTTAAAAACTCATCAGTATACAAGAATGAAAATAATTCAAGTGCTAACAATGTGCTGCAAATCGTTATGCAAAACCCAGACACACTTTCAGCATGTTTGATTTTAAATTATTTTGGACTAATACAGTTTATTTAGAATGACTGACTCATAATGGGAGTTTTGACAAGCATTTGAAATTCACTTTATTTTTAATGAATAAAATTGTTGCCATACCTTGACATGTCCTGTAAATTTCTGTACTGACCTAGTCATATATCTACATCTTGTTGGCATTGCAAAGTTTTAATGGAACAGAATGACAGCAATATTATACATGTGTAAAGTGATATTTGGCTTGCCTGTTTATGTGTATGGCGCCTCAATGTCTATCTGAAAGCCTCCTTAAGAGACTACTTCTGATAGCAGAAAAAAACATTAACAGTGCTTCAGCAATAACGATTTGATATCTGAAAAACAGCTGGTCAAAAATCTAGACATGAGGTTCATAATTTACTACTCAGGAATAGTAAAAAAAAGATAATATGTTTTTTTCTTATTAATTCTACAGGAAAATTCTTGAAACTGCAATGTCCAACTTTTTAGTAGCGAATCTGCCCCTTTAAATTATGTAGGCATCATCCTCACAGTCATGCATACTTGCCTGGAAACAAAATTGTCATATTATTAAATTAGTCTAGCCACCAATACCAGATATTATCCTCTGAAGACTATGCACAAAGCGGGAAAATTGCACTGCATTTATCTCTACCTCCACTCATGTACTTTCTCATTTATTCAGAAGACTATTCGCTGAAGGTTAAAGTCTCTGTACCATTTAAATGTCATTTAACTATTGGAGCAGGTTCCAAAACAAACTTAAATATTCCATAGAAGAAAGTCAAATAAAGCCAGATAAAAATCTGATGTCTGAGAAGTTCTATTTCCTATTTTTAATAGAAAAAAATAAGAATGAATATTTTGACCAAATCATCCTGGCAATGATTTTGAGGTTTAATTAGACATGGAGAAAACAAAAATAGAACCATTAAAACTTTGAAAGGCTGCAGTACCTTTACAAACAGCATTATGATAAGAGGTGTCAATAGGCAAAGAGAAGTAGCACTGGGTATTGACAAGGAGTAAGTGCTAAAAAACAAAGCCATTAAGATAAGGCTGAATTAATTAATTTGTCGAACCTTACTCAGAAAAACTGAAAGAAATTCAACATTTTCAAGACTAATTGCAGGAATCACAGGCACATGACAGAGTACTTCAAGCTGAAGTCAACCTGTTTTATACATATACATATATATATGTATGCATATAGTCAATAATCTCATCTTATTTAAGACTCCACAGCTATATCTAGCATAAGTTAGTTCCTAAGGCAGGAGTTACCTTTTCTTTCAGAGCTTGACACAGTGGATACCTACTCATTGCTGCCTGATACAGCAACACCAAGAATATTGAAAAGGCCTTTTTTCATTGCAATTCATGGGTGAGCATACACTTTAGAAAGAGAAGAACATATGGAATACCATTTAAAAGCTTTAGAGTATTTCTCAGTCTGTGCTACCAAAGGTGCTCCATTTTGTGCAAAACACTTCAGTATTCATTAAAGCAAAGCCAACACCTACATCTCTCAGATTAATATGATCTCTACCAGGCTATAGCTGTGCAAGGAAACAGCTATATTTCAAGAAGTAACTACTTATTTTCTGTTTTCATTTAACAGAAACATTTTGGAAATCCTTTTTCTATTGTGACAATGGATTCACATACTTGGCATATACCTGGAAAACCACCTTCCCCAGTAAAGTACTCATCAGTACACTTCAGAAAGCTCTGGTTTCTCTCTAATATAATTCTCTACTTGTGGTCTCATTTCCTTTCTCTAAAAATCATTTTTCAGCAAATTATTGACATCAGGGGGTGCTCTGTGAAAAGCAGACTGGGAGCATCTGGACAATACGTGTGTATTTCTTAATACTCTTTCCCATAAAACAGTACAAGACAAACATAGAGGTTAGTGAAACACACAAAACCAGAAAATCAGAATAAATTCCAAAAGTTTCCACATAGAAAGAAGTGTATTTTTTCTTGAGAAAAAACACTAACACTTATATCTGGTATTCAACATTCTAATGCTATGCAGGAACAAGCATCAGATGTAACAATGGTCTTAGCTGGTCATTTTACACTGAAAGAAAAGGTAAATTAATATGATGGTTTTCAAGTATACTACTACTCATCCTCAAATATCTTGTTCCTAAATAAATAAATTAGTTTTAGAAAGGCTTTCAGTAAAATAACTCATGCATTCTGCCATCATTATCCTGCATGCCAGTCTCAGATCTTTCTGTAATTTTTGTCTTGGAAGATTTGGGGATAAATTAATTGCAAGTAAATTAGCTCCAGTCAAGCAGAAGTTACTTATATGCAAATAATTTTCTTCTCACTGAAAGAGAAGCCCAGCCGCTCTAGGGCACTTCTGTCTCCCCCAGCTCGACTTGGTAGAGTCCTCATTTTGGGGCAAGACAAAGACTTAGCAAGACAAAAGAATGACTAAGCAGGGCAGGAGCCCATCAACAGTTTATGGTCTGGCATTTTCACCTACATACACTTGCAAATTATCTGTTCCACAAAGAAAACAACCTCCAAAAGCAAACTGATTCAGCAGCAATGCCCATCAGGGCAAGTACCAGCAACACAGCAAGATCCAGAGTACCCCTTTGCATCTGACTCATTCTAGTTTATTTCCTTATTTCCTACAACTTCTGCATTTCACCATGACTTGTACCAAATGTGGGAATTCACAATAGTTCAGCTATCTACAGAAAAGACAAGCACACAGATTTTTCTTGGGTTAGAAAACCACCTTCAAAAGATTTTACTTTTCTAAAGAGATCTCTGTTCTAAATGGATATATGATGTATATGAATATTGATTAATTTTTACATTCTGCCTTGATACCAAGTTCCAACAACAATGTGAAAAGTTCCTACAATTAGTGCAGGCCTAGCTTGGAGGAAATGATAAATCTAGAATTTTGTTTCCTGACTGTGTGGGGATGGCAGAAGAATATTTACAAATCAGCTGAAAACTTGGGACAAAGCTACACATTCACACACTTTATTTTGGACTGGAGTTTAGCTAAGTTCCCAGCACAACCTTCTGGGAAACCAGATATCCTCCTCATCATAGGCTATCAGACCTGGAGATAAGCAATGTCTGCTCCAGGAAAGGACTGAACCAAGTGGTACTTTTGTTGGGCACTCTAGCAAGCATATTTGTTTTAAATTACCTATTTTCTTTTACTAGTCCTAATGTTCTTTATCTTCGTTCTAATGATTCTCACTACTTTCACCTCATTTGATATTATGAGGCTTCTCAGATTTTTTACTGGAACATTCCTATACATAGTACTTCTTACATGAAAGTTTTATATTTTACCCTATCATTTCACAGAAGCTGCCTTGGAATTTTAAGGCCAGTCAGTGGGTTTGCTCTTGGTACAACACATACTTATACTTGAGTTTTGAAGTCAGTTTTGATCAATAAAATGAGTGGTGATAACATGAAATGAGAGGAGAAAGCAGTATATATAATTTTGTTTAAATTTCATTTAAATTTTGTTTAAATCCATGAATTCCACTAACATTTAATAGATGAAGAAGGGAAGTGGTGAAACTTAAATAATGAAATAAAGATAAAACTGAGAGAATTATGAGAACAGAAAGAAAATTAATAGAAATGGGAGGTGGGGGATAGACACTCACCTTAGCATAAAGAATTTGGATTATTTGAAAAAATTTTCTGTTTTGAGAGGATGTGTCTAACTCAAATGGGTAGATGGAATCTAAATTATCTGCATCTATATGTACTATACAAGAAAAGACTGAATAAGTGAGTTGTAAAAAAGTGAGTAGTCTGCCTTAAGGGCTATGCAAACTACTACAGGATGAAGAATTTGCTACAGTCTAATCAGTGTGGATTTCACTGCTGTAGTAAAAATGAGCAAAATAAAAAGAAAGATAATGTTGTAGCCTATGCTAGTCATAGAAATATAAAGGCTATGAATAAATAATAAAGGGGGAAATGAGAAATGAAATACAGAAGAAAGACATTAATGGTGAAATGAAAAACGAGTCTCAAAATGAACAGGGGAATCTTTGTTACTGAAAATAGTATTAATGTACCCATGTTAAGCATCTATATAATTTACAGCAGTTTAGACTTCCTGACTGATTTTTCTCGAGGTTCCAGTGCAGAAGTGCATGAGCCAAACTTCCCCTCTATGTTCTGAACAGCACACAGTGAACACTTGCTGCATCCTGAACATTTCCTCCTACTGTGACATCCAAGAGAATGGAGAGTTTGGCCACTCTCGTTCTTGAAGTAACAAGCTTCTAACAGGAGTGAAGCAATATAACAGCAACAGAAGAAGTAGAAGAAAATAAAACCCATCAATAAAAGGAATTAAATGATGCACTTACCTGTGACAGGAGGACTAGATTCAACAGAAATTTTCTTTGTACAGAAGCCTTTTGCTGAAAAGGCAGGTGAGCAGGTTATAGAAAGCAGAAATTTCACTTCTGACATCACTGGGCTATTCATCAGTGATTCAGCTGGCAATGGAAGCCCATTTCACTGTGTGAGGTAATGATCTTAACTTTTCCTTTTTACACTAAGAAGGCTTAGCATGAGATTCATGGCTGTCAGGAAGCATCTACTCTCAAACACCCCCCCATAATCACACCCACAAACCCTGGCAATTAAACCACAGGAAATCATCCAGTAGAATTACACTTTCATGTGGAAGGGAAGTAGAGGCTAGCTGCCCACAACTTGAGTTTTACTAGTGCTTGCAGCATCATATTAAACATTGACATCCTGAAATCAAGATCAATATTGCTGGGTTGGGTTTTTTTTCCTGCCAACACCCAACAAGTTCACATTTCTTTTTCCACTTCTGTGCTATTTATCTTTCTTTCTTTGTCTCTCTTTTTTTTTTTTTAAAGCATAATATCTGTAGAAATTTCTATTCCACTCTTGCTTTTGGAAGATTGCTCTCCCAGGTAGTCTGTTTTGTGAAACAATTTCTGTTACAAAAATACATAACAACTTTCAGTCTTTTTGTATTGGAAATCATGTTATGTTATAATTTAATGATAGAAAACATTTGTATTCAAACCATATAATTCTTTTGGTACTGCTCTCTTTCTGCCTTTGTAAACAGTACCATATGTAATTTTTCCATACACTTGAGCAACAACAGCTTTTGGTACTATTTCAATATCTCAGGTAGGGTTTTTTCAGCACTATTCACGGAAATAATTTTTAGGAATCTACCTAGAACTACATGTGCCAAATAAGCATGGAAGCAAATATCCATTGTAGCAGAACTCCAGATTCTTCTATCATTATGTTTGACTGGTGTCAAAAAAACACAATTTCTACTATTATTTAAAATCCAATTTTAACAATGCCCTCGGGGTTTTTTTAATCGTTCTATAACATATTTGGTCTGCTCTACAGCAGTCTATTGAATAAAATTTTAGACAACAATTTTATTTTCATGAACACTGGTATTTTCCCCCAAAACTACTGTACAATAGTTTACATTCCCATTTCAATTCCATGAATATTTTGGACTCTGCAATTTTCTCTTAATTTTCCCTATAAGTTTATTAGTGACATTTCTGACTACTGAACTCTGTTAGGCTTACTTTAAAGAGTTTCTTACTTCATTTAGACATTTCTGCCACTCAAACTACTATCTGTAGTAATACACAGATTCTTCTAAGACCTGCTTTATCTCAGCTGCAAGATTGTCTCAGTCTTTTCCTAGATTACAGCTAATTTCAACTGAAAAATGCCTTTTTGTGATATTTCATTTCCAACTTCATTAGAAAATCTTCAGTGAGGAAACAATAGTGAGAAGGAAACTGAAATACATATCAGTATAATGTGATCAGGAGAACTAAAGAGAGTATAAAAAAGATGGAAAACTGTCAAAATTGTCCATAGTTCTAAAGATCTCTGTGTAAAACAGATTTAACATTTGTGTTTATAAAGAAGGAAGGAGGGAGCTAACTGAACAGAAAATCATCTGTGGTGTGGCAAGAAATTTATGAATGATAGAGAGAAATTTGGTGCCAGAAAATTATTAAAAAAAGAAAAATTCAGTATTCATTGTAACAGAAGAACTAAATGTCCATTAATGCTTTCAAAGCATAATAATGCTGCACTGCAGACTCATTTTCCACCAATAATGAAGTCTGAGTTGCCAAAGAAACACGCATTTGTTATATAGAGAATATAGCAGAGAAAGCCACTTGCTGAATAAACTAGGAATTCGCCATGAATCTACAACATAAAAAAGAAGATAGCAAACATGCTCTACATATTCATGAAACAGTATCTCTAGGACAACCCCAAGATAATACATGAGTAAATCTGCAAATTCATCCCAGAAATTGTTTATGAAGAAGTAATAGCTGCTTTGTAGAGTCTTTAGATTTCAAAAGTAGCAGGAAAAAGAGCTAAATCTCATATTTGCAAAGAAGTTTTTCCAGGCTATTAATAAGACATTAGCTCCAATGAAGGACTTAAAAACATCCATGAGCATTGCATTCTGCTTCATTCCCTTATTAAAGGACATGAATATGTAATACAGAAATTGGAGGATACTTAACATCAGCAACATTAATTGTTGCATTAGACAATCTGGCATCTTAGGAATTCAGAATAATTTACAACCATGAATTTAGCCATGCAACATCCTTCTGAAGTAACTGCTATCAGTATTTACTATTATGAATGGAAGAGTCATGGAACGCAGGTGACATTTCCAAAACCCAGCAGTGAGACAGCATAATTAGTAAGAGATACAATAGTTGTCCAACTAAAGAGGGACCATTAAACTTCCCTTTTTGCTAACATAATAATTATCTTGGCATGCTAAATTACATAAACCATTCAGTAAGTCAATATAGCCACAAGCAAGAGATTCAGATCAAAAATACTGAGTGAGCAAAGTATTTATGAAGATTGAAGAGAAACCTCTTCTGACTGCAGTCAGTGCAAGACTATATGACAAAACCAAATTTAATAAACCCAAATGTAAAATAATTATGAGAAGTTATTGAGATTCTTACCTGTAAAAAGTGAAATCAGATGGAGCATCAGGAGAAGTAACCAATTCTACTAAAACACTGAGAATACATCCAACACCATTAAGTCAGCCATTGCACTTTCTTGTTTTCTTGCCTGCATGCCATTTTCCTACACACTCCAGCTTCCCCACCATCAGCCTGTGCCAATGTTTGGTAAATCAGACAATGAAACTGATCCTGCTTTATTTTTTAGTAAAACATAAAACTTCACATGATCCAAACATAAAAGAACAGGAATGGGAGTTGACATGGTTGCTCAGCTGGACCAGCTCTTTTACCCAGCTCACTGTTTGAACTCACCAGTAGTCCCAGCTGGACAACATACACAGAAGTGAGAAGCATGATCAGACAGAACCACATCAGGTATCTCACCGTGGCCTCTCATATATCCCTCATCTCCCAGCCCCAAAGCCTGGTGGGTCTTAGTTATATCTATTGAGAAAAACTGAAACCACAATCAACTCCATTTGGGCAGTTCTGGGAGCTTAAAGAAATCTGAATTGGCCACATCTTCATCCTTGGGCCAAACCCTGAAGTGTATCCCTGCCACTTTGAGGTGGCTGCTAGCAACACCCCCAAGGCTGCGTGGGGCCTATATGCAAGTGTGACGGGGTAGAGCTGCACTGCCCTGACTGACCTGCCTAAGCTAACTCTGAAGCCAATTAGGAGGAAACACTTATGACTCTTAATGTCACATCTGACCTTGCTGTGAGATTTGGGTTCTTTATCTGTAGGCTAAATCTCTGAACCTGAACAGTAAGGAAGTAAGAAACTCTTTTGTAATGTATATCACACATCAGTCATCACTAAGCATCCTAAAATCCCTTTTATTCCCCATCAGAAAATACCTTGAGATTAGTAAAACCACAGGATGATTTCACACACGGGGTGGGGGTGGAGGGGAACTGACAGGAAACTTTTCAGACAGAAACACTTGCTTAAGACTTTAACTGTGTAAGACCCGTACAAGGCCCCTGAATTTAAAAAAAAGCAGATATCCACTTCCCGAAATATCTAATCCTCATCTAGAAATTTGATCCTACAGATTGCTTAACTGGACTCTGGGGTCAAGATAGTTTCAGAAAGTACCACAGAAATGGAACTAAAAACCTACTTCCATTTGTTAGCACAACTATAAGCATGATCCACTGTGTTATATGGCAGAACATATTGATCAGCAAAATCAAATAATTTTGTCTACTTCATAAAATTGATACAAATTAATACTGTTATCTACACACACTGCTCTGCAGTAAATACAGTTTCTCTTAGGAGCAGAACTTCTGAAACAGACAATCTAAAGCTAAATCATAGAGGAAAATTGTGTCTGATAATTTTTTTATTATTTCAAGTAGTTACAGCAGTCACAGAGAAGTTATTGGCAATAACATCCAAAAATTATCAAATCACAAAGGCAGTGATATAAAAAATGGAGCCTTCAGATGTGCTTTTCTTATGAACATAATAATATCCTCTATAGCTGAACAACCTCTAAGCTGTAGGCTTGGGGAGGGAAAAGGATAAAGGTCAGGAGTAATAATATGGAAAACTAATAGTGCACAAGATGTATAATAAAGTTTTTAGGATAGCTACATGTACTGTATCTCTAATAATTGAATGGAGTCAACAGCTTATTGAGGAAGATAAAAATTAATTTCTCATAAAATATGACCATAGAAATATGTCAGAAATCAGAGACACATAAAGCCAAACTTACTGCTTGGTCATACAGCAAGTGTCTTTACTTCTAGATTTGCAGCAGCTGTACTCTGTAGCAATATCCCATAAGGTAAAGGTCCTTGAAAATGTACAAAAAGTAAGCACTTGAAAAACTTCAGCCTTTGGGGGTAAATTCAGAAACCTCCTTCTAAAGGTGCTGAAGCTGATTAGCACCTTCAGAAAGAAACCCAGCAATCCATCAGCTGCTTCCTCAACCAGTTAATCCTTTTACCTTGCTTTAAATATTGTCATAATTTTTAGACGTATCACAGAATATGCCAAGCTCTAAGGGATCCAAAAGGATGATTGAGTCCAACTCCTGGCCCTGCACAGGACATCCCAAAGAATTACACCATGCACCTGAGAGGGTTGTCCAGACACTTCTTGAACTCTGTCAGGCCTCTGGGGAGCCTGTTCCAGTACCCAACCATTTTCTAATATCCAACCTAAACCTCGCCTGACACAACTTCAGGCAATTCCCTCAGGTCCTGTCATAGATCACCACAGAGAAGAGATCAGTGTTTGCCCCTCCTCTTCAGTGTAGACAGATGCATAACCAGCTCTAATTTAATGTATTTCACTATCTCATGCATGTGTATAATCTGTAATGTAAATCAAAAAACATTTATTAAGCAGACTGTCTATTGAGTCACAGATGCTCTTGCTGCAGTTCATTACACCGGCTCATGTTCCAGATTGCCCAGTGAGGGCTGGAAGAATAAGGTACAGAAAAGTAAGTGATAAATGTCTAATGCCTCCAGCTCTTCAAGGAGGAAAGGAAAAAAAAGTATTGGCAATGTTCAAAAGTTCAGTGTAGCAGTATTAGTAAGCAGCAGGACTGCAACTCCAAACTGGAGTGCTATCATATTTGATATTAGCTGAAAAATAATCTAGAACAATCAATAGAGCACTGCAAGACCAAAACTACTTCACAAGAAGAATCCACAAAGCCTCAGAAAACTGAGATGTTGCTTTGAAACTGTAAATGCCCTGCTGCATTGCTAGTCAGTGACAGGACTGGCAACACAGAAATATCAAATGCAAACTTCAGATGTATCAGAATAGGTAATCATATACAGGTACCACATTAACAGCTAACATGAAAACTAATGACTTCTTTAAGATGACTGCTTTTACAGATACAAAGGAAATGAGTATTATTATTATACTCACACCAAATAGGGTATTTAAATTTCCTGTAATGAATAAAAGCAGACAGGAGAGCAATAGAAACAAGCCCAGCAGATTGTAGATGGAAAAAAATGTAATTAGGTTCAAGATGATTATTTAACTAGTAACTGACAGTAATATTGATTAAGAATATTAGGAAAACTACTAGATATCACTGCATATGAATATGAGTTTCTGTGAAAGCATCTAGGGAGATTTCAAAACAAACTGCATTTAAATTAAAAAAAAAAATCCTGCAGGGCAGCTTTTATCCTCTGGGGCCATAACACATTTGTCTCATTGCTCTTTGACAGAAAGTGCATGTTCTAGATGTTCCAGGTCATATATTCTTTCAGGAAAAGATGAACAATTGTCTATAATGACACAGTTAATCTTTAAGAAATAAGGAGTTTTCCAGAGTTCTTGATACTTTTGTCAAGCTGGTATTCTAGGTAAATATCTTACATTTGTTAGAAGGATATTCACCCACGGATTATTTGGGTTATTATTTGTGAATCCCCAAAATCTGGCCACTTAAACTGTGCAGAAGAGAAATGAGTGCCCACCATAGCGGCCAACACTTAACATTCCTACACAGTACTGGTTCTCTTCCTCTGAACACAGAGACTCATATTAAGCGTTACATCAATAGGTGAGGCTCAGAACTCCCAAACTGAGGTCCTGCAGTGAGACTTTCACAAGGAGAAATGACAGAAGTTAGCAGCTGTTGAAAAGGTGCAACACTACTGGCACTAGCAAGCCTGAAGGAGTTACCTGAACTTTTACCCTAGCAGAGTAAGAGGATGGAGCCCCAGGAAAGAACCTACCCCTTCACAAGATCATCCAACAGAGCACTCAACACCTTTCACTCCTGACAGGTGAAGTGTGGCAGATGGGGAGGAGGAAAGGTGACATGAAGCAGGTTTAGCTAGACAGTCACTCCTTGAGCTCAGATCAAATTCATAGTACGCCAAGTTCCCAGACTAAGCACTTTTCTTCCCCTTGCAATGAAACGTTCTTTTTTTTCCTCCATTGTTCCTTTTCTCTGTAAATTTGCTTAGGTTTATATTTTTGTTTTGTCTGTAGGGTTCTTCTAAGCAGAGAAGAGGTACCTGCTAAAAGCACTCTCAGAACCCACTGTCAGGAGGCATTTGAATTGGTGGTAGTTTACAGATTTAAAGAAAAAAAAAAACCCAAACACGAATGTAAATAACATATTCCACAGAGAAAATACTGAGGTTCTCTTATACTTAAATCTAAAATGCTACATTTCAACAACATAATGTTTGTGACAAACACAAATCTTCAATTTAGATAGCATGACATAATTATAAATAAAGGTATTAGCTAGTCCTTGAGGATACTCCATTAGTACCTTCTTTTTGCATATTTAAATTGTATTCAACCATCCAGCTAAGTTATTGCACCCAAGTGCATCATAAAATATAGTTTGTGCAGTGTCATTAACATATAACAAACACAAGAAATCATTCTTTGCATGGATCCTAAATAAACAGAGGAATAAGATACTCTCCTGCCACCATATAAATGTTTCTTAACTGTTCAACAGCTGCAGCACTCTAGTGGGAGATGCTGTGAATTTAAAATCCAACATTTTTGTAGCCTCTAGTCCCAGAAATGCCTTCAGGTAATCTGGAGAGGCAAGGAGGGACACACAGTCTCTATCCTGATGGCTGATGATTTGCCCACAAAGAGACACTACATTGCACACTAACCTGGTGAAACACACAATGCACAACATTCTTTGTGACAATTCCCTACTGCAAACAACCCTCATTTAATCTGAGCAAGATTACATACTCTTTCATTGACAAACATGCAAAAAGCATATCTACACCCTTCAGCAGCACACAGCACAGCCAGCCTGCAGCTACCTCCAACGAAGCTGGTACATGCACATGACATTACAAAGAGCTAGGAGCCAGCTCAACTTAAAAGGAACATCCATGTCATTGCTTCCATTTCTGAAGCCAGCATGGGCAGTTCTCTGCTATGCATGTTGGACCCGTGCTCCAAAATTACCTATGAAAGGGCCTAGTACAAAGACAGAGCTTAAAACAAATTACATAGATGAATATATTCATTTTTATTTTTTTCAGCAATTCCCCCTTGTAGACAAGTCCTGCTATTCCACAGGGCACGTTTAAATCATGGTTTGCATTAAACAGCCATGAAATTGAATGTAGAAATCTGAAAATTTTATATCAACAACAAAGACTAATGTCATATGGACAAAGAACCAAGAGATTTTAGTATTTTTCAAGCTTTGGAGGATTTGGGGAGTTGCTTCTTCTCCTTTCCCACGTGAAACCAGTAACATACAGTAACAGCCTAACAGCTTTTAAGCACAGGTTCCTCTGTTGTCTAAATCTAGTTCATGCAGCATAAGGAGTCATAATCCTAAATTGAGACAGTAAATCAACAAAGATATTCTGATAATACCATATGTGCTTTACTCATTGAACACAAGTCTCTGTCAGGTAACAGAGTTTAGAAGCTGTCCACATAGGGGGAAGAACTTTAATTGTAATTTACACTGTACTTCATGCAACACATAAGGACACAGTACCAAAAAGAATTCTCACAGCAACACAGCCAAGAGAAATCAAACTTCTTGGTATATATGTAACTGATTGACATAAAGTAAACGACACTATCAAGGAAGATCTTCCAAAGCTAAGTGGGAACTTGAAAGGAGACAAAGACCAAATTCAAGGATTTTCATTTTTGAGAACCTCTGCTCATTCATTCCCTTTTACCTGAAAAATAAGACAAGGAATGTGTCTTACACCATTTATCAATTAGATAGATCAAGAAGGCATGTGAGTTATACATCTCTGTGAGCACCTTTCAACAGTCTGGTGGGCTGTAGTTTATTTACATACTCTGGGAAGGAAAGCTGTCAAGTTCCCTTAGGTGCATTATGAATACACTTTGCAAGAGATTTATGCAGTCTTCGCAAGGGCAGCCATAGTAAATCAGGGACCCACACACTGAATGGTGCTCAGAATATGGAATTCTTGCACTACTGTGTTAAATATAAAATCCCAAGCAACCCATATTTCTGAAGGGTACTGATTTTTCCAAGATCTCCAATTCTACAATTCTAGTCCAAAAGAGAATTAAAGTACAGGTCTCGTGAACAGTGGTTAACCAGTGGGGTTAACCCACAACACAGATCTCATCTCATCAAGTTTCAGATTCTGAAACAGGTTCTGAAAAACAGCAGCCTTGAGAGTGTTTGGGAATTCCCACACTTATTTTTCCCCCTCTTCCGTTCTGATAGAAATTATGATTTTTAGTTTGAATAACCCTAAAAAAAAACCAAACTAAAACTTAAACTAGCAGCAGTAATACCTATCCCACCTATTCTTCATTTAATTTATAGAAAAAAAATACTGAGTATAAATAATTTTTTTTTTACCTGCACTCCCCCTCATTTCTTTCAGGTTAAAAATATCAAAAATTATATGCTATTTCCATTAAGAATCCAAACGATCCTTAGCACTATACAGTATTTTCCATTTAAGACAGAACACACTTAAGTGAAAGATAAAAAAGCACACAGCAATGCAGACTAACACAGAGAGGGAAGTAGTGGAGACCAAGACAGGGGGAAAGGAGTGTCAAACAGGCTCTATTATTTTTGAAGAATTTCAGCATGAAAGCCAGCAACTAACAACAACATGACTGCTTGCCCACTCCCCCCTGCCTCCCAGTGCCATGGGGAGGCGAATCAGGAAAAAAAAGGTAAAACTTGTGGGTTGACATAACAACATCATAATAATTGAAACAAAGTAAAATATAATAATAGTAATAAAAGTAACAATAATTTTAATAAAGACAGGAAGAGGGGCGGAGAGAGAGAGATAAAAGCTAAGAAGAACAAGTGATACATGACACAATTGCTCAGCACCTGCTCGCTGCCAGATGACCACCTTACCCCCAAGTCAGGCCCATTTCAGGTGACTTCCCCAATTTAAACTGGGGATGACACTTTATAGTATGGGATATCCCTTTGGCCTTTTTGGGTCAGCTATCCCAGCTATGTTCCCTTCCAGATTCTTGTTCACCTCCTCACTGGCAGAGCACGAGACCCTGAAAGTTTCTTGACTTGAGGCAAGCACTACTAAGCACCAGCCAAAGCATCAGTGTGTTACTGACATTATACTGAATCCAAAACAAAGTGACTACTGAGAAGAAAATGAGCTCTATCCCAGCTGAAAGGAAGACAGAGGTTACTGGGCCTTTGCTAGTTAGTACATGGAGAGAACCACATTCATAATTGAGTACTTAGCTGGGTATAGCTGACCAAGAAAAGTTATTAGTAAAATGTGCCACAAAGTTAGTTGTTTCATTCACAGAATTCAAGTTTGTCTAACTAGATAAAACTCCATATGTGCAGCAGTGTACTGGGGCTGAGCATCTCAAGACCAATCAAATCTGAGCTCTCATAAAGTGTTTAATATCATCAATGCAACCTCAGAACTAACAGTGAGAGTGTTCTCTATCACAAGCTAGTGGGAAAAGTCTTGAGGTTATAAACACAAGATGCCTCTACTTTATTCATCCCTCATTCAGGAAAACAGATTCTATAAATAAAGTGACATCAAGGAAACACATCCAATTTCTTCCTATAATTGAAACAAGTGTGAATGTTGTGCTGCTCAGGTCAACAAATGATAATAGTAATATTGCCTGTAACAGTTTCTATTTCATGTTACAACCTCTGAGGAGCAAATCCCATCATGGTGAATGCCAACAACACTTGAGATTGCAGCTAAAGAGGTCTGAGCCCAAGGAGAAATTACGGAAAGTTTGTTCTATTTGGCTTTACCATGGTTCACTATTAAAGTAGAATATTATATGCCTAGAGAAGTTGTGGATACCCCAGTCCTGGAAGTGTTCAAGGCCAGGTTAGACAGAGTTCTGAGCAGCCCGTCTAGTGAAAGGTGTCCCTGCCCATAGCAGGGAGGTTGGAACTAGATGATCTGTAAAGTCCCTTCCAACCCAGACCATTCTGTGGTTCTGTAATTCTATCTGTACCTAGAAATTCAATAACACATCTGTAAAATGAGCAACACAGATACAGCTAAGAGATCTTGAAAAGAGAAAACATAATCCAGAGGATGACACCGCATTATATCTCATAAAATAACATTAACATTCAATACCAAATACCTAATCTGTTCTTTTACTAATTTTCTGAAATAGTAGGCACAGGCATAGAGCACTGGAAGATAAATACACTACAGGCAAATCTGAACTGAGCAGAATTTGGTGTTGAATGCGAGAGGTTTTAATAAGATTTTTCTAAGTACATGGCTTCCTTTCTCATGGTAAAGTATTTAGATAGCATTGAAGTTTTTCAGATGACCTTGGTTACCACAGGGGTATGCAGACCTGTCACTTGAAGGAAAGCACTTTGGGGGCTGAAGTAATTACAATCCATTTGCTGTGCTGATTGGCCAGCAACCTCTTCTTCAACTTCTAAATTTGGAACAGAGAAAACTCCAAATGAAGTGAGTGAAGGCCCATAAAGTAATTTGATATTCTAAGAAATACAGACAGAACACCGCTCAAAACTTCATTTAATATACATTTGAATTTTTATAGGCTGTGCTATTTGCCTCTTTTACTTTCACCTGCCGTGACCCTTTAGGAGACCAACCTTCAGTATCACCTGAAAGAGTGAAGAGTATTATTGAGATCAGTCATTTAGAGCTACTCATATGAGGACCTAGAACTAATTTCAAAGTTTAACTGTTCATCTGGTTGCAATGTGTGGTCTCACACCATTCTGTAACACGGCACCACATTTCATTAATATATGGGGAGTGGCCGTTGTTTGACAGCTTCATAAAATGGTAACAAGTACTGTTTCATTGATCATATAGTTTAAAAACAAAGATGTGAATCATTCAAAAAATAAACTCTTGGAAGCTGAAAATGCGTGTGTGATTAATTACCTCCATATCTCTCAGAAAGAACTTCTTCTCTAAGGATTGCTGTGTTCTCAGTTCTTGTCCGAACTCTTTTCAGAAGAAAACCAGTATTTGAGTTTAAAATTTCCATGTCAGGTTTCATTCAACTGCAAATTACCCTAGCTGAATTACATAAACCACTGAAATAGATTTTAAAGCAAACTTCAGTCGTTAACTCTGGCAATGCTGCTGAGTCTGTAATTACTGCTACACCAGCACTTCATTTACAATCCCCTAATGCCCTGTGTCTATTGCTATCAACAAATTATGGATTGCCAGCCCAGTTGGTTGCTGTCAAATGTACATTCTGTCTAGTGTTCAGACAAACAGCCTGCAAACAACCAACTGGAGCTATGTCATGACAATACAACACCAATAGGAATAAGGGGAAAATGAACACAAACAAGAAAACCTAAAGTGAAAGGTATGCATAGATGAAACTTTTGAGGTAACAAAGTGTATTTGAATCGAGACCAGAGAATCTGGAAGGTGCGTAATGCTTAACCTACCTTTCTATAGCAAATAGATATAGGACACAATGTTGTGGAGTTACAGCTTCCTAAAACACGAAAATCAGCTTTGTGAAATTGTGGTTAATTGATAGATTTCAGAGACACAATCATAGGAACGAATATCCCTGGATATCAGGACTAGGAATTTATGAGAAGAACTATATATTTTGTATCTATTCTATTTAATATAATGTTTCTGGTCTGTATGAGAAATTAGACTCTACTCTGCCCTTTGGAGACCACACCTGGAGCGCTGCATCCAGGCCTAGATTTCTCAGTCAAGAAAGACATGGACCTGTTAAAATAAGTCCAGTGGAAGGCCATGAAGATGGTCAGAGAACTGGAACTCCTCTCCTATGAAGAAGGCCGAGAGATCAGTTGTTGTTTAGCCTGAAGAAAAGAATCCAGAGAAACATTAGAGCAGCCTTGTAGTACCTAAAAGGGGCTTACAAAATGGAGGGAGAGCGACTTTTTACTTAAGCAGACAGTGATAGGACAAAGGCAACTGGTTTTTAACTAAAAAAGGAGGGATTCAGATTAGATATTGGGAAGAAATTCTTTACTCAGGGGATACTGAAGCACAGGAACAGGTTGCCCAGAGAAGTTGTGGTTGCCTCATCCCTAGAAGTATTCCAGGCAAGACTGGGCTTCCAGGATGGGGCTCTGAGCAACCTGGTCTGCTGGATGGTATTCCCTGCTTATGGCAGGGGATTTGGAGCTAGGTGGCCTTTAAAGTCCCTCTCAACCCACACCATTCTGTCATTCTAAGTACTTAAGCTACTAAAATCACTCCAGGGGAAGTACCACTGTTGTTGCTCTCCTTCCATAAGCATTTGCTACAAAAACAGGATGTCAGACTAGAGGAACATCTGTCCTGACCCCAAATCACCCTTCTAACATGATTCTAGTAGGTACAGGCATTCCAGATAGTGACACTGATTACAAATTTCCATCAAAGACAGACTGAGAACTGAGAAATATGCACAGCACATAGGTACAAAACCTTAGTGTATCTGAACTGCTGTAATTTTCTTGCTGTCAAAATTGCCATGTTGATTTATATCTTCCCTTAAAGATCTGTTTGACCAACTCTATTTTACCCTGCTATTATGACAGCACTTGATAAATAGTCAACAGGGTGGAGTATTGAGCTATTAAAATAAATGGAAGCATAACCTTTAATTTAAGGAGAAAAATATTTGCAAAGCATAATGAAATGTAAAAATAAATATGTAATTTTAAAAACACTTTACGAGTATCCTTCTCTATTTCTAGACATGTCTTCAGAGCCCATTTAAGTTGTTTTAGCAGCACAATATTATTTTTTTCCACTATTACTTCATGCTTCTGAATTAATGCTACCAATTCTGGTAATGACACTTTCTCTGAAATCATATTTCTTAAAAGTAAGAAAATTATCTGAAAATAAGGAATTTCTGCAAAATATCCTCTATAAAAATTCTGAGAACTCAATTTTCAATAGAGCACTTATATTTCTATTAACTAAGCAAGTATACTTACTTGGACAGATACTGAATATAGGTTTTTTTGAAAAGTCTTCTATAAAGCGATTTTCAGAACAAAGAATGGCATATATGCTACAGGAAATATGTTTTGTTTTTGTGTTAGTAGAGAACAAAGCACTGTAGGATCCTAGAAAACAGAAAAGCTTCTAGGACAGGGCAGAATATCTAGGGAGAGCAATCAGAAGCAGTTTATATTTAAATATTTTTTTTTTGTGATCTGAAACTGTTTCTCTGTTGTTTCCTTGTTTGCACCTGGAGGACTAACTGCTGAAGAGAGGTGGAAAACGCCAGTTTACTCCTTGAGAAGAAGGATTTGTCAGGATCTAGTACCAACAACTGGCATATGAGAAGCCGAACAAAGAAGGCCATTCCTTGACAAAAGCAATTATGTAGAATGTTAGAGAAATAAGATCGTGGATGTTCTAAATACTAGTGTGATGTTGTAAGCTGATTGTCTACCACATGGGTCAGCTTCTTCAGGTTTGCAGGTGTTTAATTTAAGATTTAATAAATATGGCTTAAAAGGAACAAAATCTCCCTATCCATGACCCTATGAAAAAATAACTGCCCAAACAATTCTCATGGAGAATTCTGTAAGCTGACAATGTGTTGCCACTTTCCAAGCCACAAGGGTAGAAAAGATGAAAAGATGGTTAGTTTCTAAGGTATACAGCAACTTTTGAAATGTACTGTGTCCCAGCTTGGTAGCTATTTAAAGAATTTCACAACTACTCTCACACTTCCCATAGCAAGGAGAGGATATGACAAGAGAGGAGTCTCACATCACTACCTGCATTCTATGAAAAAAACCGTACAGAACATCAGAGTTGACCTTATGGCTCTGAGAAAGAACTATTACCTCCTTGGAAATGCTGACATCGTTTTTACAGGGGCCATGCCCCCTCCAGTACTGGCTAGTAGTGATACTTGGGAAATTCTTAGCCCAACAAAGGATAAAATGGTGTCACAAATAGCACTGCCCTGTTGGGGACACTGCATGCAGATCCTCCCAAAATACTTTCGTACACTCTGGGCCCTATACTTCATTTTGAAATTACAGTTACCAGCATACATGAAACTGAAACATACAGCTCCCTACTGGAGCTTGACTGATATATAACTCTGTAGCAACTAGCTGATTTGTATTTCCACATAATTCCAGTTTTATCTTGTAAGGAGACTCTTGAAGGAGAGGTAATAAAAATAGGGAGGAAAAGAAATGCAGGAAGTAATGGAAAATAAAGAGAGAGAACTGTCCTCATATTGGTAGAGTACTTGGAGCAGTATTTCACCCGAAGCAAAGTAACTAGCTGGTTGTCAGTGAACAATTTGCTTTCATCGATCTCTGGTTAAATATTGAGGACATTTGCCTACAGGGTACAATGAATGAAAATAAATTCCTTAATCACCCTACTTTTTGTGCCTGTGCTTGTAAATCAACGTGTGTTGCAAGTGGAAAACTGTTTAGGTTTTAAAGAATGCTCTACCACTGCCAGCTGTGCCTTTCAATTGCCCATGCCAGGAACCTCCCACAATGATAACCCTTCTTTTCTGCTCTGAACTTTACTTTTCTTTTTAGAAAACAACATTAAAATAATAATTAAAAAATTGAAAATATAAAATTCATGTATCAAAGTTGAACATGTGCCTCGTTTTCACCTGGCAATAGTGTCAGAGCCATCTCAAACTCAGCTGAAGTTTTCCAGCTAATTTCTGTAAAATACTAAGACTATGGGTTGAAAAATATTCTATGTAGTTATGTGGTCCTATAATGTGCACATTACAGTACACAGTACACCAAACAGCTTGTTAATTGTTAGTATTCCATCTTGGTAGCCCTTTTCTAAATAAAAAAAAGACTTCTTCAAAAGATACAATTAAATATGGGTTAATCTTGTTATATTTTTCACCATGACTAACTCATAAAACTTAACTTCTTTTTCTCCTCACTGAATTATCTGAGTCAGTGAAGCACATACAAGCCAAAGGCTTGCAGTAGAAGCCATTTTAGCCCCAGTAAAATATTCTACATTGGCCAAAAGTGAATGCTTGAGCAGCAGTAGAGCCACATACGTGGCATAAGTATATCTGCAAAGCAACCTCACCTCCTGATAATTTTAGTTCACAGGCTTACTGAGATGCATATAGATAATTTCCATTTACAGGTAAACTAAACTCAAAGGTTAACTGGGACCAGTTTAACTCCATGTGGCTCTTCAGCTCTCCCTATCTTTGGCAAGAGCTCTTCTGTTCCTCTATCAATGGTATTCCTCTTATTTGGAGTCCCTCTTCTGCTGTCTTTGTGTGATGCCCCTTTCTTATAAGAATCTCCATTTTTATGAAATATCCCTTATTATTTCCCAGGTGGTCTAGATGAATATGTTAATGGCTATTTTTGATTATTCATCCAATTTAAAGGATTATTACATTCATGGCACTATTTTAGGACCCTTTTAAGGCCTACTTCTGCTTTAAAGAAAGTTCACTTTTGTTGTCAAGAGATTTCATATTCCCTGCTCTGCCAGTAGCACCAGTTTTCAATGTCTGCCATTTGTACACTTAAAGTAGCAGAGGGGATGTTTCCAAAAGCCAGCACTGCCAACAATGTAAAATTTAAAAGCCAAGGTGGATTCCTGCCTACTCAGCCATCACACTGCTTGGTTTTGCTGCCCAATCCACACTTCCAATAAAATCTAGACAATCCATGCCTACCTTAAAGAAGACAAAATAAGTAAAAATTTTCAAGTTTTACTGACAGCAATGTGAAAACTGTACAAGATAATACATAACTCTAATGGAGGAGGGCTACTTCAGACTTTCAATCCATTTGTGCCTCATTTCCATAGAAGTCCTTGTGACTTAGAGCAAGTTTCCCCTGAAGAAAACTGAAGGAAAGGTCTTAATTCACATCTATGTACTCCATAAACAGTTATTAAAAAGACATTTACCCCAGAAAAGTATATTATCTTTCAAACCAAATCTCTCTTTGTTTTTAGAAACTGAAGTCTTCTTCTTGGCTTCCACATTTCCCTCAGGATCTGATATTCATAACTAGGAGATTAAAATCATACACACTGCACTTATAAAGCATTACATATGCCAAGACTATATGTCCTATACTGCTTTACATTGTCCAGTAAATAACATGGATCCTTTCAGACAAACAATTGTGCAGGGAACACTCCCTAAATGAATAAGTCTCAGGATCCTTCTTTCTTCTGTTGAATGTAAAAGTTTGTATTAGTCTGTCAATATGCTCATAAAAAGAGCCTCACCAGTTTATGACTTCATGTAAGATCACACCAGATAAATTAAGATATGTGCATGCCAATAGAACAAAACCTTTATTTATGCTTTAAATTAAAATGAAAACAAACTATTTGCCAAATGTTTTTAATATGCTATGACTTTTTTATAGCAAAAATAAGTACATTTCAACTCCCTCTCTCTTCAGAATGTCTCCATTCTTCCTACTTACTTCATCATTGTCAGGTCACAGTTAAGAGGCGTTGGACTTCCTTCAGGGAAAATGGGGAACTCTGGTTAAATTATGCAAAAATTTGTATACAGAACGTTAAGTATGAGCACTTCCAATACAATAAAAACCTTCAAAATATCCAAATTCCATAATTTACTGCTCTTTTAGATTCAGAAAAACAAATTGTTTCATCAAAGGACATCTGAAGTACAAAATCTTGTCTTAGTTTATTGTCTCTGTCCGTGAACGGCAGGTAAATAGAAAGGATCTGCGCTTAGGGAGCAGAGGGTTTATGTATGTCAGGCAGTAGAGAAAGTATTTAATAATGCAGGCAATATCATCTTGCTAGAGAAAGTGCTCTGGAATGATACCTTTTCAGACAAAATTAATGACTTAGTTCAAGCATACTCAGTCTTGACAATTAATCAGTGAAGTCCTGTGAAAGACTGTCAAAGGAAATGGTGGATGTGAAAAGCTTCAGGGATTTACCACACAATTTCTAGAAAACAGCAGGTTGGTATACTGGTCACATGCCTTAGGCTTGAAGTCAGAGGTTCATATGGTTCTGAATACATTTTACTACTATCATCAACAAAAAGCAGAGTACATGCAATAATAGAGCTGGTTTTCCATTTGCTACAAAGGCAAAATATCTGACGTATGGTAATGTAACTGTAATTTTAATTTAACAGGACTGTTTTAGTATAGCTTTATGCTGCAGTTATTCACATATGGCCCACATGAAGAATTATTTTTCATTATCTCATTATCATATGGAAAATGTGAGCAATATTTACACCAGACTGATAAACAATGGTAAAATAGCTAATCATATAAGTATTTGGGAACTGTACTAGAGTTCATTGACATGGGATTCAGTGAGAACAAGATACCAATATCTGAAAGTATCAATTCCCATTTAACTTTTGCATCTGTTTTTCATGCATGGCCTGAATTAATTGAAAATTGGCTTGCTAAATAAAAAAAACACCACTGACTTCACTGGAGTCTGGATCATACCCTTCATTCTTTGCCTACATTTAAATCTACAACATTTCCTTCATAGTCTGACAGAGTAATGGAAAGTACAGTAATCAAAAACTTAACTTGTTGTTCTGTGTATCTGTGAACATCAACTGAATATGGAGATACCAAGAAGCTAGTGCAAGTTCAGAAGACTCTCAACAAATGTGAAAGGCCCAAACAGTTGTCCAATAAGCACACCCATCTTCAGTGTAATTGCTTAGAAATAGAAGAAATTTCAAGACACTGAGTAAAAAGCGCATCCATTTTCCAAACAATAAATATAAGAAAGCTTGGATCAAAGTTTGATGTAAATATTTGTATCAGTACAATTTTAACCTGGCCAAGTCTATTTTGCCACATCCAACACGTTCATCCACATCTGGTTTCATTTACCATAACTATTCTGAGTGAATTTCTTTCCATCTGAAAAAGTTTAATTATTGCCTTTGGGCTGTATTAAGAGGAATGAGCTTTACCCCAAATTAACCTCTTTTTATGACTTTGCAGAGATTTTTACTGGAATAAGGCCCTAAAAAGCAAACAGATGTTGCTTTACAAAATCAGTTGGCTTATATTTCACACTTTCACCTGGCAGTCAAAAAATACAGCTCCTTACTGCAACATTCTACATAAAAATCATAGAATCCATCATGATTCTGACAAGATGAGTATTTCACACACTAAATATCTGAACAGAAGCTATCACAGATAAGATTTAGGTCTCACAAGATTGCTCCATCACTTCCAAAGACTTATGGTACTTCAGTGAAGCTGAACCTTTAAATCATGACTCTTTTTCCCAATTCAGTTAGGCTATTTATTTGTTTGTTAGCACAAAGCTTTTCTGCAGCCAGTATGCCAATATTTTTTCATTAGGCAGTCAAAACAGTGTAAATTTTTCTGCTTCTTTTTAATGTCAATACAATCAGTGGACCCACATTTATAAAAGCACCACATCACACCCAGCCATGCATTGCTATCAGATACACCCAGAGGAAATGAATACACCTTTGGGTAGAGATGCAGAATAGAAAAATACTACAATGTTAAAAGTAGTTTCAGTTCAGAAAAAACCTGTTAGATTTCTAAGCAAATAGAACTGAGTACTATCTCTAGTGTCATGGGTTGACCCTGGTCGAATGCCAATGCACCCATGAGTGTATGTTTTTCTTAATCAACTACTGTGAGATGTGGTCAAAAACTCAAGGACAGAGCAGGGCAGGCCTAAAACTTGAAATAAAGAAAAGAAAATTTATTAACCTACATAGCAGCAAACAATAGACAATAGGAAAAGAAAACCCAAACACCCAAAGGCAGGGAAAAAAAAACCTTCCAAAACACTTCTTCCCCTCCCCCCAATTTCCATCCTTTCATGCTTTTAACAGTTGACACCAGGAACATTACTTTCATCTACTTGCTTAAACCTTCCACAACCCTGGGTTCCCCAATCCAAATCATCATCCCTTAAAAAAACAATCTTCAATCCAACCAAGGAGAGAGGAGTCTTTTCTCACACCACAGACGTCCCAGAGGGAACACAGGTCCATCCTCTCATGTTCCCATGTCACCCATGGCCCCACCCGGAAAATCTACCAGGGTGACACCCTCCTTTCCATGTCCAGTGTTCTCACCACCGTCCATGGACTCAAAACCAGATAGGGCTCTTTTAAGGATGTTTAGCCAAGTACCAAAACCAGCCATTTTCTCTCGTCGGGACCAGCAGTCCCCCCCACATTTACCCCTGGGGCGGAGGGTCTCAGAAACAAGTCACAAAGTCTTTGGCTTCGAACCAGACAAACATCCACCCAAAATACAGTCTTATTTATATTCAGGAGACTCAGGGTCTGTCTATGGCCAAATTATGCAAGAAAAAGTCCAACCCATAAGGCCACTCCTCTTCATCTCTGGCAATCAGGAGAGATTCTTCTCATCTTCCTTTACCATCATGGTCCCGGGCTGTCCTCTCTCTCTAAAACTATCAACCATGAGAAATCAGTGTATGGAACAGTTTTCTTCTGCCTTAGAAAGAGTTAAAAGTCTTTGTTTCTCCGCAAGGCCACAGGCTCAGGCATCAGCAGGCAGGCTCCGCAGGCTCCGGCAACTCCCACACACCAGCTCGCAGCTTCGGCACCGTCTCCTTGGGGGGGGGACGGGCCGAGGAGGGGGGGGGGGACACACGGACGGGGGACAGAAGGCACCTCCGAAGTTCTCCAGTTCTCCACCCCTCCATCCTGGATGGGCTGACCCAGCTCCCGTCCCGTTCTCTCTTCTTCCCCCCACCGGGCCCGGGCCTACCTGGCTCCCCTCCCCCGCCCAACGTGGGCAGGGGAGGAGAGAGAGCTTCTCCGCTGAAAGCAGAGCCGGAAAAGAGGGAGAGCCTCTGGGAGTCCTTGGTTTTAACACCTTGTGTCCTCAGAGGCGTGTCCAACTTCTCAGTGGTCAGCAAAGGTGTCAACATCCAAATCGGGCCACTGATTGGTTTGACCTCAGCTTCCTGAAAAACTCACTTCCCCTCAAACCATGACATCTAGTAATATTAATGTATGGTAACCACTTTGTGGCTCAATCCCACACAAAACAGATAACCAAGATGTCAGCAGTGTTGTGCTTAAAACCACCACTAGGCAAAAATAGAACCCATATAACAGGGAGGGACTGCTCACTACAGCCCACCAACACCCTATATTATACTTAACTGGAAAGAAACAATTCTGATGAATTAAGGATCTAAGAATTCTTGAGACAACAGTTGCTGGCAAAAGCATCCAGGCATCCATAGTAGCCATATATTTGTTTATTCTTTGATTAAGTTATGGAAATGTATGTCTGGTCGAAACCATGACTTGACTTTTGAAGTAAAACTTGCACCTTGAGTCCAGATATTAAAGACTGTGTTTAACTAGGTCTCCTCTCCATTCTATATTTACTCCTGAAAGCACGTATTTCTCAACGCTTAACGTCAACATTTTAGGAACACTGAATATGAAGTTTACATGGCCATAAGTCCATTCAGGCAAAAAGAAACATTAATCAGAAACAAAAAATAGCATCTAATTTTAAAAATTTCAGTAGCAAGCTGGTGCATAATGAGGGTGAAAGGGAGAAACACTGACTCCAGAGCACTTCCACTTTGCTGTATGCCCTTCTCCTGTCTCATTTCTCAAGCAATTCTCCTTCACCCATCCTTGCCTTTTGGAAGTGGATTGACAACAGAGAACTAGGCCACATCATGAAATCAAACAGTAGGAAAAATTGTGATGGACATACACAGATGAAGCAGGATAAAGGCAATTTGATAAGGAGAGATTCAATTCTCATGTACTATAACATTTCAAGCAACTTTTACAAGGGTTTTACTGAAATCTACTCATGAGAAAGAAGCACATGTCACTTTCCATGCTTGAGAAGAGACTGAGGGAACAGAGACGCTAAAAGTACAAGAACCACATAGTAAAACTCCTTTGTATTTCTCAGGGAAGTCAGAAGAAAAGATCAACAACTGAGTTGAAGGCAGAGAAGAATCGAGGTAGTGAGATAGAGTGATGATAACATAGGATTATGTGGTCTTTGCTATAAATTTAAATATTTTAAAAAGAATTTACCTCTTTCACTGACAGTTACCATTAAAAACAGGGGTTTTTTTCCTATTATCTGTAAGGTCTCCTGGCTACTGCTTCCTATGAGCAGGCATCCAGAGAGTTTAGTTCTCCTTGAGATGTGTATAAAGTTAATCAGAATACAGTAAATAATAATAAAGTTTGTTTGGCCTCAAAATGGCCAGATCGATGACTGCTATAGGCAAAAGTGGCACTGATTTTAAGATTATTTAATATGTTACTCAGAATTAGGTCTTTAAAGAATAAACATTCTGTCTATTGTGGTCATATTTAAATCCCAGATTCTGGCCATCAAATGTGACTAGACTTATCAGTGAGGCACAGTGATATGGAGGAAACTGAAAGGCTGCAAACTAAATAATTTGGAAAGTTAATTATAAATAATATAATCTCTATATGCAAATATTAAATGTGTTTATTTAATTAAATCAATGCAGATTTTCAAAGTTCTTTCTGTTGTCTTTGGCATGTCATCACATCAGGCTGTTTCTTGAGGATATAATTATTTAGTTAAATGATTAAATGAATGCTGTTATACGTATTAGCTGTTCTCAGATTTAAGCATATGAAAGTGTTCTGTCAATATACTAACCAGGGAGCAGTCTAATTTTGGAAGGTGCTATTCAGGAAGAAGAAAAGAGTCATTATCTAAAAAAGCAGTATCCAACAGCTCTTGCATCCCATTCGCATTTTGAAGTTGCACACATAATATTATTGGGTCATTCAGATTCATTTTGAAGTTTCTGGTTTACTGGCTTAGAAGCGAAAAATCATGGTTGAAACTCAGTCATCATTCAGAGAGCAAGAATACAGAGCAATTTTTACTGACTAATTTTAGAAATGAGCAGGGATGAACAATCCACTGCTGTCACTTGACAGGAGTATTGAGAATCTACGATTTTAGCCATATTTCAGCCACTGTCTATCAGCATCAGTTCCTGACATTCTAACTCAGCCCACATTTTGCAATAGATTGGATGAAATAAAATATAAATTCCTAAACAATTTATATATTTCCATGCCTTTCCTTCCAAAGGACATCAAGCCAACAAGCTCTATTATCCACAGACTATTCACCCCTACCAGGAGAGTTACTACAGCAGTGCTGCACAGCTGCAAAGGCAGGACCTCACACAGCTCTGCAAGCTCCCTGCTTTGCTCCTCAGGGCCAGTCCTTCACTTTTGTGACATACCAGACAACCACTGCCAGGAGAGACTTATTTATGACTAATATATTCACAGCATGAGCCTAAACCTCAATGCAGTTCTAACCTTCAGCATCTTATTCGGATGGCCCAAAAATGACATATAATAAATGTGTTCCTCTTTGATGGCCTGTCATTGTTAACACACCTGGTTCACTACTTCAGTTCCTCGGCTCTCCTGGGCTCACTCAAGCATGGATTTGCAGATTACTCGAGCCAAGGCATCCCTTCTCTAGTACTTTTAAGTTTTTGACAATAAGCCTAGATGATTGTACTCAACACAAAACACAGTAAGCTCTTATGTTTTACTACCCTTTCAAGTCAATTTTAAAATGAGAGAAAGATTTTTAAAACTGTTAATGAATAACTTGCATTCTCCTTGTAATAGTATAAACACTTCCTCTATTTTTTCAGAGTTTGGCAATGTCTAAATTAGCGATTTTTGTTGGTATCTAACTTATTTCTTGTCACTACCAGTAAGACTGGGCTAGAAACAAAAAGAGTGGGACATATATCAAAACAATGTAAATTATTAATCATAGCTACCTCTGCATACTCAAAATTGTGCTGCTATATTTGCTATCACTAAGTGGTTTCCAAGACAAACTTCTTTTCAGTGTCTTTAACAGCTTTCCAGAACAGTCATCATATAGCAGAGAGTTTTCCTAATGGTTCTAGAAATTGAGGATTTTTTCCCCTACATGTCAGGAAACTTCTTTGACTATCTTTAAGAGACCTGACTGCCAAAACTTTTTCTTTTTTAATGGATATTTAAACCTGTATACTTCAAATACCTGTAAATGCATGAATTTTTGATGTACATTCAAAATAGGTCTTTCATAAGGTTTTTTAAACTGGGAGAGTGCTTTTTGCTACTTTTTGAAACAAACAACAAAAAATTCATGCATTTTAATATGAGAGATATCACTCCTAAGAATATTCCTTGGTGAGGAGAAAACATCTCTGCTTTCTCAGTTAAATCTGTATTTGTACTATCTCAAAAATTATCCCAAGAAATTATGTCCTGAGTACATCAAAATCCAGAGCAGCGTAAGAACTGTAAAACCAACAGAGCAAAATTCTGTTTTGCTAATCTATGCTCTTGCTAATGGTCTTCCATGAACCACAAATATAGTAAGACTATGTAACATTGACAGCACAGTCCCATATATAGAAGACTGTGTCTTAATTAGTATCAGAAATGGAAGTGCAGCAGCAGAAGCAGGCCCACAAGAGCCAGCAGAGTGACAGCAGGGCCCACAGCATCCCCAGCTGCAGAGTGAATTCCTCACTGCCTTGCTTGCTACAGGGATATCACTCAGTTATGCTCTTAGCCATTGCTCAAAGACACTGCAGCACTCTGGGGTGTTCACATTTCATTAAGACTTTTCCTTAATGACAGCAGAAACACCATCAGGATGAAAAGGAAATTTAGCATCTTGTAAGTTAGCCTGTAATAAAGATGACTAATTAGTATTGATGTACAGATTTTTCAGTAAGCATATACATCTAATGATAGAAGCATGCAGGTTTTTTCTTCTCTGGAAACAATAAAGGGAACAATAAATTATGCAAAAGTCACTGCTGATAAAAGACATATCAGTGTAAGCTACATTACAAGCTCCCTTTGCCTGTTAGAACTTCAGAATCTCTGTTTTCATTTACCTTTGCATTAAAGCACCTACATTCTCAGGCAAACACAGACAAAACAGTATGCAAAGAGAGCATCACAAAATTCAGACAGCTCTTTTAGTACGTCTAACTCCCAGCTACACTCACTACACTTTTGATTTATTTATTCAGTATTTACTACCTTATTTCATTCCATCAAAAAACAGTTGCAATATTTTTCTGTGGTGGGTGCTTTCTGACACATATTCCATAATTCCACATCTGAGAGAGATGAAGGTAATGGATGAGGTGGAGATAGAAAAGTCTTTATGCAAAACTGAAAATTTGAATTTCTAGAAATCAAAAAGCAAGAGAGATTCATAGCTCTGCACTGGATCAGGTATTTTCACATTTCTTGTCCACAGCACAGGGTTAGCTAGTAATCCAGTCTTCTAGTATAATTTCCAGTAGGTCAGTATGGTGAAACTCCACTTTTTTCCTTGTATATTCCCTCCAGCCCCAGTTTTCTTGTACTCCTTTCCAGTGTGCATCTGTGCTCTCCATCATGTTCCTGTCTCTAAAGGCTGCCTCCATTGCAAATGTGAGAAGTGCCTCTCCATAGACTGCTTTCAGTACCAACTAGTTTTCCACTCACATTTCCCGCATGGAATTTTTCATGCCTATGATCTGCTTACCCCTAAAATTGCCACCAAGAAACACAAAACTATAAAAGGTCATTAGAAAGGTCATTTGTGCTCCATGCACATACAAGATCAAAAAAGGAAAGACACTGAGCCCTCAAAAACACAAGAAACAGCTTGCTAAATAAAACATAGTGCCATCTCTTTAGGGTTTATGATATCACTAGCATTCCTCTTTGAACATGAGCTGGGAAGCTCTTGTTTCCCTATTTGTTTCCCTTTTACACATTCAAAGAGCAAAGATGCTTTCTGACTACATAGGACTTGTCATGTAATGTTTATTTGTTATTACTAATCACTACTCCCCTCAGAAAAGTATACAGGAAAAGAGATTACTGTCATGAACAATGACCATTGTTATCAAATACGGTGATTTGTGTCTTTACTGGAAAATAAACGAGACCACCAAGACACAGCCAGATTAAAACTGGCCTTCCTTACAATTAAAGGGCATCTCTCCTATATACAGTCTACTGAGCTGTCCATCCTTCTTCTAATTAACTTCTTTCTCAGCAGCACTGTGCACCACATACTACAAGCAGCAATTTGCATCATAATAACCCTTTATTAAAAAAAACCCCTGTAATGAATTTTCCCCTCTACAAGTTACATAAAGATGTAATAAATGGTGTCTATGAAGAATAGATGGAATGGGAAGAAACACTTTCTCAATTTAGAATTTAATTGAAGAAGGCCAATTATAAAATTTTAATTTCCGCTATCATCTTGAATATTTATCTTATCTAGCAGCTATTTTATTCATAATGGAAATCTTTGATGGCTTATTTTGTTATGCTATTCTGAGTCATGGATAATATACACTACACTAGATTAAATTTGTATGGAAAATAGGTTATGCTGGTTCATGTCAGCTGAAATTAGATACAGCTAGCTTAATTTTGCTGGCATATAAAAGAAAGGGAGCTTTGCTTAAAGAAGATAAACAAAAGAAAAAAGAAATAAATTCAGAATCTCATGAAATATTTCACCTGATATTGCATCTGCCAAAAGTATGAAATCTACTGGAGCTCAAACAGCCATTTACTGGAAATCAGAACGGGACACCTGGGGTACCACATTCTGCTGATTAAGACTACATATATTGAGTATTTAATAATGATATAAATTTAATGTTATGAGTGGTTAGTATAGTTCAAATAGCTGCTTTTTTTAAAGCTGGAAAACTCACTCGTATTTATCCACAGACACAAATTTCAGCATTCTGAAGCAACCTCAAACATTAAATACTAAAATCTTCAAAAAAGAAGAAGGGCTTGGGGTAAGCACAGCTTCACAGTTACAAGGCTATTGCAGTACAACAAACTGCTGAAAGATAAAATAAATTATATACATATACAGCAGGGCAAAGAAGCCCTGTCTTAATTACTGTGGATAAAGCAAAGAAATCACTGCTATTTGCACCTCAAAAGCATGACATTTTCACAAAATTGGAAGGGCTATACACTGTGCAATAGTGAGATTACCATTTGCAGAAAAAAAAATTATCAAAAGACCCAAGCCTCTAAACTTAACATGATTTTAACCTAATCATCAGTAATCTGCCATTTCGAGTCAGTTTGAATTATGTGGTAGACTATGAACATTGAAATGTTAGCTGCATTTACAACAAGATGTATTTTGATACTTACATTCTGTTGCCCCACATTTTTTCCTCTCTTAATATATGTTTTCATGGTTTAACTCCATTGACGCTTACATTCATACCAATCACATTATACAACTACAAATACATTAACAACAAGAATCTGGAAGGAAAAACCCTACTCCCTTCTTTGTCCGATCCTTGGTTTAGGTGGAAAGAGGAATTAATGCAGAGCCAGCTGCAAGTAGGACCTGCAGGATTCACATAGCAGGATCTCAGCTCCTGGTCACTTCAGGGCTTTAGAGCTTTTCCACAGCTCTTCTGCTCCCCCACTTTCTTTTGACTTGAGCCATTGAACTGTCAGAAAAAGTCAGTGCAGTTTGTGACATAGACAAGTCCTGATGAAAGTGGAAGGAGGAAGGAGAAGAAGAAAAAATTATGCTTGACATAAGACTGGCATTGTCTCGTTTTTCCCCCTCTTGTGGTTTGAACAAGTTTGAAATTCTGTGACTGAGGCACTAATGATATGAGTTCAAAAAACTGAGCTCCTCTAACAATTCACAAAATGTAAATAAAGTCTCTATTGGGCGCATGAAAAAATCAATCAGACCAGCTACTGAACAGCATGCATCAACTTTTAGGTCACAGTAAGACAGGGTGGGCCCTGTATGATGCTGACATAATAACGCATCTTAATGATTTTTAAGCAAGAATGACAAGGTGCATAAAGCCATGCATCACATCCAAGCAGTGTTAAATGTTTCATACCACCAACAGTGCCACCGCAGTTTTCTTCAGAAAAACTCGAAGATGCTGAGTACTCAGGATGATACAAGCTTCTGGCCTTTGAGAAAGAGAATGCTGTCCTCCTCAGTGCAAAGGCATAACGGACATGAAATTGGCTGTCCATTTTAGAAAACCACTTTAAATAAACTTTAGTGAATAACAGCCATCAGCCATAAAACCCAGAATAATGTTCGTCATGGTTACAGAAAACCAATGTAGAATTATTAGCTCAAAAATAAGGATTAATAAAATAATGGATTTTTATTTTTTATTGCAGAGAGTCCTATATCATAGAAGCAACAGAGATTTAAAACAAGTATTGGGTGATTCTAGTGCTTTTTCAGCAGTTCTATATAACCCAGAGCAACAGTAGGCAAAACAGGTTAATGAAACCTCATTCAATCAGTGTGAGACTTACCCAGGTTCCTGCTTGGAAATCCAAACACATGACTTTGTCCACCTTTTTGATGATCTCACAACAAAAGGAGCTACCTTTCCCAGGACCTACCTTGGTATGTGCAGACTGGCAGTGTTTCAGAGGAGGCACCCAGAATCTTCGTTCTCCACTCAGTGAGTCTTTTTTACAATGGGAACAGCCCAGATGTGCTTGAAGAGGTGCTGTTAGTCCTCATCATTTTGCTCTTCTGAATGCACAGGTCAAGGGCGTTTGCTACGATGACAGTTGATGAAGTTATTCACTAAGCCAATGGAAGCCTTCCCATTGATTTCTAATGATGATGGATTGACTATTAGCCTGTTTAACTCTAGACTGTCACCTGAACAGTGGCAGCTGTTACATTGACCATGTAGATATAAAACACACTAACAGCTCTGTTTACATTGAAAATGTTTCGTTGCATTGACGGTATTGAGTTTGCATGTTGAAGAACTCATCGGTATTTGCTTCAACAGTGCATTTTTACCTATTGTCTTTAACTTGCAATGAAAATTAAAAACTGGTTCTCTTCATAGGCAGAGAGGGCTGCCTCTGGGCAGGTTTCAATAGACAGGCTTGCTGGGAGGAATAAAGAGGATATAGTTTTCTGCTTTTTTATGCTGAAGCCTTCATTCATGTTTGGTGATATAATATTGATTTCACCGTAGCAGTTGCAACTCTAAGTTCATATAAGAACAGCCATTATCAAAAAGATAAAATGTGGTATACATGTAAATGTGTGGTATGCACAGCTCTAAGCTTTGGTGCTAATTCTGGTTGTTACAGCTCCATCCTCTGTCTCTGCCTCCAAAGGGCTGGGGCACTGTCATCTCTGCAGGTTCTTTACTTTAGCTGGCAGATAGAAAAGACCAGTGGCAGAGCAAAGCTGCTGGACAGAAGTTGTTCACCCAGAAAACTGGGATCTTAGCTCTGAGTCACTGCCTACATCAGTGGTGAATATTGCCATCAGTGCGAAACTGGAAGAAACAGTGAAAATTAAAATGTTTTCATTCATAGCTCTTTCCCTCCCTCCCCCCCCCCATCAAAGCCTAATTCACTAATTCTGTCTGTAAGACTGAACAGTGTGCAGTAACTATGATTAGTATTTTCTTCTTTTTTTGTATCAGTATTTTGAATCATGTAAATGGTGTTTTCCACCACTGTATGAATCCCTTAAAGGGAGATATTACTAACATTTAATCCTGATGAACTTTGGTGTTTACGATGGAAAAAAACCCAAAGCATGGGACTGAAAGGGGTCATTGGTCATCAGTGTATTTTGAAAGTAATTTAAAACCTATGTCAGAAGACTTCATGAGGAAATTATCTCCTCTGAATCCCCACACAAAACACAGTTATCGATTTGAATGAATGATCTTTTTTTTCAGCAAGCATTCCGTTTAGTCAGTATACAGGTCATTTAACATCACAGTCAGTCTTAAAAGACAAAGTATGAAATTAATACTTTGGATACAAAGTACCCACTGAATTTTCAGAACATGGGATTTCAGTGTGCTTCAGAAACACTGTCAGAAAATAAATGCCCTTAGTTTCTCTTTCAACGGGCTTTTTGTTATGCAAAACCAGTTTTCACCTAATTAAATTGCTTTTTTAAAGTTTCTAATTCATTAAACTGCTAAGTCCTTGAGCCACAAGAATGTTCCACACCTCTCTTTCCAGGCACTGCCCTCCTATATTACTTTTAAGTTATTTACAAATACAGCTCTCCTACAGCCTCTACCAGCAGGGCACCTTCACATGTTGGAATTTAATGAGGCTCAGGCACAAGTCATGAGTCCCTGAAGAAAAGGGTTACCTGATCTGCTTCATTTATTTCTACCAATAATCATACCATTACCTACAGCTTCTGTTTTTAATTAGTGGTATCTAATGATTAACACTGGCCAATTTTCATCCTATTATGTCCTCTGAAAAATTAGAAGTGGATGAAAAGGCTGAATGCAATTAATCATTCTGCAATGTGAATTTGCTTAAATATCAAGGATGAATGTGTTGTACTTTCCTAAATAAGTTTTTACTGAAAACATACACTGCCTGGTTATGAAGCAATAGCATGACACTTCCCATGACAGTATGAAATCTGGATTTTAAACTCCACAGAATTACCAAATCCATTCACACATATCCTTTTAATAACAACAACAAAAAAATGATGTGGCCAATATCTAATTACACTCTGGATTCAGGTATTGTCAAAACAATTAAATGCAATAAGCAAAACATCGTTTTATAACAAACAGAAAGATCTTAGCATTGTCTGAAAAAAAGTTTGAGTTTAGTATGCAATCTTTAAAATCTAATTACCACTTATTTTCTTCCATTTTTAAGAAGTTTGGCTTTAGAAAATACTCTGTTCCAGCCCCAGGGCAAACATTCAGTACTACTTAGCTACAGAATATTTTGAACAACCATAACATCTTTAAGAAATCTTACAAATCACAGGAAACATTTATTTTAAAAAAAATCACCAAAAAACCTCACCTGCAAACCAAGAGCACCACCACAACACAGCACAAAACCAATTTATCTGGTATCTTCAGCTTTCTCCTATTTTCAGAGGCCAAACGTGATCAGTCAATTTCACAGACGATGGCAACAAAGAACTTTTCATGAAGAGTTCTCCCTCTTCTATCTGAAAAACTCTGAAGAAACCTCACATAAATATAGATTTTTTTTTTCATCTAAGATGGTGAAATTACTTTGTCCCTAGGATACCTGTGCGATAAAATAACCTGACAATCCTTTCAAAGGTTAGTACTTGTGGAGCAACTTGCAAGTATATAACCCTCTAAGCATAAACTTACAAACAAGGTTTATTACATTATATATCATCATCACAAATCTTTCATTTAAAGCACATTTCTTCAAGATATTGTTGTAATGTTTAAAATACAATAAAACTGATAGAAACCTTTTGGAAGAAGATAATCAGGAAAACTGAGTATAAGACAAGTGAAGATCCTACATGATATTCAATATATCTTTTCTGACTTCAACATATATAAAGCCAATCCCCTGACCAGCACTACTTTATTTTTGCCCAAGAAAAACTAAAACAGTAGGCATCCAAATAATGTATCAATTTCAGTGGTACAGAAACTAAAGTTTTTACCTGCATTTCCCACCTTTTTCACATCTCCTCTGTTGTTCTTCCTCTGCTTCAAACATTTTTTCCAGTTCTTAGCTTTTTTTTGGTCAGGCTTTTAATGTTGCTCTTCATATAACCTGAGGCATTACTTTCTTCCCTTTATTACTGTGCTCTTCTATCCCACTTTCTGTTTAGGACATAGACCCATTTTTAATCTATCAATGTTTTGCACTTTAGGAAGATGAACAGAAGTTACAGGGGAGAAAGATTATACTGCAGATTATAAATGCTTGGGGTTTGATTCAAGCTTGGAAGAACTGTAAGATTTCTTTTTGCAAAAAATGTTTTTCTTTAAAATGTTACATTCTTTTAACTAAGTTCTCGTATTCATTATGCCAGACATTCCACAAATAATTTGGTTTCAATGTGTATGGTGTTTGTCATCTGTAACCCCAGCCAGCAGGCAAGCCCCACACAGCCACTCACTCACTCCCCAAAAACATGATCAGGTAGAGAATTGGAAGGGTAAAAGCCAGAGAACTCATGGACTGAGATAAAAACAGTTTAATATGGAAGTCAAAAGCTGAGCACACAAGCAAAGCCAAACAAAGAATGAATTCACTGCTTCCCATGGAAGGGCAATACTCAGCCATCTCCAGGAGAGCAGGCCCCCATCACAGGTAATCGTCACTTGGGAAGACAAACACCATCACTCTAAATGTATCCCCTCTTCCTCCTTCTTCCCCACGATGTCACATGGTCTAGTATATCCCTTTGGTCAGTTTGGGTCACCTGTCCTGGCTGTGTCCCCTCCCAGTCTCTCATGCTCCCCCAGTCTCCTCCCCAGCCTAGCAGCATGAGAAGGAGAAAAGGCCTCTGCTCAGTGCAACCCCTGCTCAGCAACAACAAAAACATCTTCACATTATCAGCCCTGTGTTCAGCACAAATCCAAAACACACCAGCCACTGGGAAGAAAATTACCTCTACCCCAGCTGAAACCATCACAGATCTCTGCTTCCACTCCAGGCAAAATCATCAAAAACAGCTGCAAGATGCTATTTTGAAAAGTATAGCTTACTGGGACAAGTGCTTTAGTTTTGAACACCAGATAAATTTACAGAAGCTGTACTGAAAAACATTGCAACAATACTTCAATTCTCACCATCTGCAAGGAGCCCAAAAGGTTAGAAATAAGATCTAAAGAATATACTGCACACATTTGCCCCCTGTAAGGATCATCAACTTCCAATTACGGAGGATTCATTATTGTAGAGTGTTGGATTACACTTCATGAAGCAACCTACAGTGACCACCAGCAGACCTACAGCTTCAGACCCAAAAGAGTAACAGGTCTTTTAGCAGGAAAATTTTTATGCTTTCTCCCTAAAGTTGTATAAATTCATAGTGTCCTAAATACTGTAATATTACCACTAAAAAATCTAAAACACACCCCCTCTCCTCACACCTCTGTGCACTGAGATAATAATTTCTTGATTAAGTTAATGGCTGCATGCTTGTCTAACCCAACCAATTGACTAACGCTCATTGAAGCTCTTTTTGAGGTCCAGTCACATAGCTAAAGTTCAATATGTTAACTCGTTTAATTTCCCTATTCACCACCACTTAGGAAAATAAGTAGATTCGTGCATTTCATGAGGAAAGGGAGTCAGTAAAGGTAGTCAGTATTGCAGTACAACGGCAAAATCTGTGACAAATTAATGAAGTTTAAAGATGGCTAGCAAAATATATACTATAAGGGAATAAGTGGCACCAACCTCAGAAAAAGAAATAATGCTCTATGCCACAGGAATGAACTGTGGTTTTGCATTAAACTTATTTCAGCAAGAATCAAGACAAAATCTTGCTTAGATTCAAAGCATCTTCTTTGAACACCACTGCAATGGTATGCCTGGTGGCTTTTGAGAGCAGTTCAAGTTTCTTGGGACTTGTAACGTAAGTGGGGAAAACAGCCCTAATATGTGTATTTTATTATTAGCATTATAGTTTACACACTATTGAGTGTACACTACCTGCAGTCTTTGATTTGCATGCATATTTAGTCCAGTGATTAGTGTGACCATGTTGGGATAAAAATGAGCACACACTGTGAGAAGATCCTCACACCTAGACAGAAGTGAAAGACCCAAAGACTGAAAGGGTAACTTCAAATAGTAACACAAAGTATTGGTCTGAGGCACCTGATACTTACCTTCCTGCATTCCTCATAGGTGGTCATTTGAAGAACTCCTTTTCCAATTCTGTTCTACATTTCAGCTGTCTCACAAACACAATCTTGTTGGCGCTGTTGATATAACCAGCCTGGTCTCACTTGTAATACTTCTCATTCTTCTTACACTCCATCCACTATACATACTCTCTCATTTCTGATGACTACACTTTCCGGCCTGCCATTTGAGTGCAAGGACCTTTGACATCCCTGACCCACTCCCTCAGGCACCCAGAATATGACCATATTTGGTATGTATCTAAAACTCACATTTTTACTGTCAAAATTTTCTGTATACACTTCTCTCTTTTAACTCATCTCCACAGAATTCAAACCAATAGCAGTTTCCACAGTGCATTTTCCCAGTCCCAGCTATTTTAAGTGCCGCTCCACTTGCATTCACACCATTGCTCCCCTTTTCCAGACATAGAAAGTTCAAAAGTTGTTCTCTTGTATTCAAATAATTTTCCTAATATTTTTTCTCCCCTAGTGCTCTGTACACTGTGCTAGTATGTTTAATGATGTCCATTCCTTACTTGCCCATTTGACCCCTAGCTCTTTTTCCATGCAGAAACAGCAGTTTCTTCTTGCAACCCACCTCCATGCTTCTACCATGGTGATAACAAGTTAACCACATAAAATGATACGGCAGAATCAATTACAGCACAGCAAAGAAGTGTTTTAACTCTTTCCTGCCTATTCTTTTTCATGTTACCTTTTGCCTTTTGGTGGCTGATGAATAGAGTGAGGAAGGAATGAAGTGACAATTAATACACTTGAATGGATGGAAACATTGTTGATGTCAGTCACTGATGCTTCTGCACTTCCTTCCTTGTCTTCCACCAATATCCCCACACCTGTTATAAAAAACAGCATTCTTAAATGCCTCAGACACATATAACCTATAAAATACTCTAAGTGGGACCACACAAACCAGGTCCAAAAAGTTAAATTAAGAGGCAATTTTACCATAAAGTATTGACAAAGCAGAGCCACCTATATTACTATGGCATCAGAAACATACACATTCTTCTTCGGCTGTGACAGATTGCAGATGTGTTCATCCCCTCAACAATAACACTACAAAAATAGTAATTGAAAATAGTTGCCTTCCCAGCAACCCCAACAGGTGCCGGTCCTCCTGTCTGTCCAACGTCCTCGTGGCCAGCGCCAGTGCTCCCGGTGTGACCTGGGCTTTGCTCTGCACACAGGTTTGCAGTGCAGGCCATGAAGGCTCTGTTCAGCCAAATGTGGTGGGACAAGGAGCTGATCGCTATGGAGAGCAAGCACGGCTGGGACACGCTGCTCTCTGCTGACACCCAGCACTATGCCGTGGGTCTGCTGGCCAGGTGACAACCCCTTCTCTCCCACGTTTGTGCCCTGTGCCCGGGGTGCCCCCTGACACAGTCCCTGTGGTCATGGCCATGAGGGCCTCGTCACCGAGGGATGGCCAAGCAGACTGGAAAAGGCTGGGAGAGGAGGGTGCCCGGAAGGGGCTGCCTCCCAAAGCGCCCACAAACCCCCTCCAGGGATGCTGGGCAAAGACCGGACCTCTGTGAGTCAGTCCTGCTAGAGGACTGTGTGTCCCCCCCCACACCTCAGGGTCTTGGTGCCCTTTTCCCCCCGACAGGGAGATGCGCCGTGACTTGGGCCAGATGTGTTCCCAGATCGCATGCTACCTACTCCAGCTGCTAAGCAGGGAGGAGCCGCGCTGGGATCTGCCCTTCCTGGCATTCCTCGTGGAGGTGAGCCGGTGCTGCCCTGCTGAGCTGCCTCCCAGCTCTCTGCCCTCTCGTAGCTGCAGCTGCCCGGGCCGGTGCCCGAGCCCTGTGCTGCCGCCCGGGCCCGGCCCTGTGCGGGTCGGGGCTCCTGCCACTGGGGTCCCCTGTCACTGCCCTGTGCCTTTCAGGTCCTCAAGTGCCTGGACTTGCGGGAATGCGCAGCCAGCGTCCTGGAGGTGATGTCAAGGCACCTGTGGCGCGGGTGCAGGCAGAGACGTCGCCTGGCGCTCAGAGGCCTTGTGTTGCTCAGCGAGGATCCCTCGATGGTGAGAAGGGGGCAGCAGCGGCTGAAGCTGCGCTGGGGAAAGCAGCTCCTTGGGCTGGCTGGGCTGCAGGCGCTGAGGCAGCCGCTCCCAGCTCTCCTGCCTCCTGCTCGAGTGCTTCGGGACGGGCCTTTGGCCTCTGGGCCCCGCGGCAGCAGGGTGGGGTTGCAGTGCCAGGGCGGTGTTGGCAGTGCAGCTGTTGATGCAGCTTCCCAGCACAGCCTTGTGTCCCATGCAGGCCGGATGTATACGCAGCCTGGTCCCAAGCCTTCTGGAGCTGCTGGGCGATGCCGATGCAGAGGTGGTTGGCATGTCCCTCTCTGCGCTCACGAATGCCTTCCAGAAGAAAGACACGGCGATAGGCAGCACCGCTGCCCTGACGCTAGCCGAGCCACTGCTGTCCCTCTTTGGAAACGTACGGCTCTGTGCCTCGGGCACTGCTGCTGCTCAGAAACTTTGTACCCAGTAGAGTTTTAGGCTTTTGCCCAGCTGGGCTGGAGAAGTTGGTGCTGAGGTCTCTTCCGCTTCCTTTCCTTCAGGACAACAGCCACGTGCAGCTGCTCTCCATTCAGCTCTTTCAAAAGGTGATGGGCTTGGTAGCGGATGAGGGAAAAAAGGCCCTGAAGAGAACTGTGAGCCACAGCCTGCTCCCGCTCTTCTTGCACTGCCACGAGGTGAACCGGCGCGTGGCCCAGGTGAGGTTTTGTGCGATGCTGCTGCACCCTGACAGGGGGCTCGGCTGCCTCCTGCCCGGGCACCTCTCCCCGTGTTGCAGCCTCCTCCTGGCCTTGGCACAGGGACGCAGCTCCTGTGCCCTGGGCTGGGCTGCGCTGCCAACATCTCCCGTCTCTGCTGCTCTCCAGGCCTCTCGGGAAACGCTGCATGCTGCGGCCGCATTCCTGAAGAGGAGCGATCTCGAGCAGGTGCTCAAGACGCAGAAGCTGTTGAAGTTCGCCGAGCGTCTGGTAAGGACGGCCTGGAGAAGCCCCCTGACCGCGGGGCTCGGCGTGCGGGGCTGGCAGCTGTGGCGCCTGCCCAGTGCTGCACGCAGGGGGCGACAGCCCGCGCCCCACACGCCGCTCCCTTCCCTGGGGCCGCGCAGCCTCTTCTCCAGGCTCCTGTGGCCCCGAGCCGGGGCTCCCCGGGCAGCACCCGGCCCTCTGCCCCCTCCAGAGCCCGGCGCCAGCGGCTGCTGGCCGGGCCTCAGGGCTGTGCGGGCAGGGCGCAGGGAGCGCCCGGCCGAGGAGGGGCTGAGCCCGCGCCAACCCGTCCCTCCTGCCGCTCTCTCCAGCTGGTAGAGGACGAGAGCCGAGCGGCCGGACACCTGCGCCGGGCCCTGCCCTACCTGGAGAGCCCACAGAAGCCCCTGCGACAGGCGGCCATCAGCCTCATCGGTGAGCCACCAGCCCGGGGTCCCCCCCAGCCCCGGCAGCGGCATCCGCGCCCGGCGCCGCGGAGCCGCGCCTGTCCTCGGGGCCGCTGCCGCCCTCCGGCGCTCGCGCCCTTGGCCGTCAGGAGGCGGCAAGGGCCCGGGGCTGAGCCCTGCCGGGGCAGGAGGGCCTGCGCCCACAGGGCCCGCAGCGCCGCTGGGACGGAGCTGTGCCGCTGGGCCCGTGACCGCCTCTGTGTTCCCAGGGATCGCCGGGGTGCTGCTGATGGGGCAGAAGGAAGAGCTGCAGACCCTCAGCCAGGGTGAGTGAGGGCAGCGGGCTGTCAGCGGGGGCTGCCGGGGGGAGCCGCCAACGCCTGGGCAGGGGGCTGCAATCCCTGCCCCGGCTGCGGAGGGCTTCGCTCCCTGCGTGGACAAGGGGCGGTCAGGGCGGAACACAGAGAGATTTCAGGGATGCGGGCGGGGCCATTCGTGGCCGGCACCTTGCGGCCAACCCCGTTGGCCCCTCCTCTCTTGTGGTGGCCACGGCAAGAGCTGGGTGGGATGGCCCTTGGCAGGACAATCTCCTCGCATTCCCGCACCTCCGGGCTCTGACCGGGGCTCTGTGCCTGTCTCTTCCAGCTCTCCAGGCCCTGAGAGAAGACGACAGCCCCTCTGTGATCAACCTCTTTGTTCAACGGACATTCGAGGGGCGAGCTGCAGAACTACGGTCATCTGCTAGCTCAGAAGAACCGGTGTCCTTAGAAGACCTTCAGGCACCGTAGAAGATGAAACCACCCGGAGACCAGAGGAGCTGCAGACCAGCCGGAGCTCCAGGCACAGCTGATGATTGGCACAGCAGAGCCTGTGGGAAGCTCGCCTGGCCTCAACCCTGCCTCGCTACACTGTCCATCCCTCTTCCCTCCACTACTGCTCCCTTTTGACAGCTCCCTCTCTTCCACACTCAGACCGTGCCCATCTCCTTTGTTCCCTCCCAGCTCATCCCTTTGCTTTGCTTTCCATTAATAAACAGTTTGGCTTGTTCACTTTATCTACATCTCTGTGGAGCTGAAGCAATGCAATTCCTGAGCCCTGGGACACACGGGACCCTCCTGCCGCTCTCGTCTGCGCCTTGTTTTGTGCACAGACACAGAGGAACTAGGGTAGATCGGGCTGGAAAGGTCCCTGTGCTGAAGGTCCTGTTCCACAACACGGTGGACTTGAAGGTCTTGGTGAGCACCCTGACTGTCTTGGATGTTAGAAAAGCCAGCTTGAGTGTGCTCTCAACCTAGCTGTGAGGAATTCCCTGGCAAGCGTCCATAGAGTGCTTGAAATCCTCTAAGTTTTCCAGAATATCTTCCTCAATGCACAGCAGTGCTCCATCCCTATGCAGGATCAGGAGGAGGTCAGGACCAGAGAACATACTGGCTTAACAAGGAGGTTTGGATGTGCCTAAGAGCAAACGAAGCAGCAGCACAGCGACCGAGACTCAGACACAGGACTGTGTCAGTGTCCAGAGCGCTGTCCGGCAGTGCCGGAATCCTGGATGTGGTTGTGGTCGCCACAGCTGAGGAATCGCAGGCCCTGCCTCACACCCAGTCAGAAAGCCAACCAAGTGAGAGCAGAGGGAGGGCACCCTTCCAGTCTCTCTTGGGCATGGCTGCTTTGCTTGCTGCTTCTTCCTCCGCTTGTGTTTGGGGTGTGCTGATGGCAGAGCCAGTCAGGTTGTGCTCTGTGTTCCAAAGCCTGTTGAGAGTGGGCATGAGAAGAACTGCATGCACAGCGGAGAGTTTGTTATGCTTCTTGTGTCATTTTGATGTCAGGAAAAGTTGAAATTATTTTTTAAAGGATTATTATTTCATTCCATTGCCATAGTTGAAGTGATTTGCCAGATGTTTTATGACTATGTCAATGCTTAACAAAGCCTGTTAATACTTAGTCATTACTAGATACTTATATACAGTGGTGTAGTTTATTTATTTTGTCCTTTCAGCAAGACTGATATTTGTTAGCATATTTTTAGCTAAAAATAATATTCATTATGTTTTTCTATCACTGTCCAAGGCAGTAATAGTTTGGTGATGTACATATTTTGATATTGGTAAATATGATGTTTTAAATTTAGCATTGCTTTCCATCAGATGTCATCTGAATCCAATCTATATTCTCCATCCCCTTTCCCAATATGGTTCATAGGACAAAGTTTCAACTGGTTCAAATAAATAAGAGTGCAGGGTTTTTTTAGCTCCTGCTATAGGTTTTCCATATCAAAATGTCGGTGAACCGAAAGGACAGAGGTAAAAGCTCTATGACAAGGGTGAAGTAATATTTTTCTCTGGGCAAAAGCAACAATACAACCTTACCTCACAATGCTTAGTGGTGGTTCAGTTTATCTTTCATTCTGTGGTTTCATTCTCTTTTCCATGTTAATCATTCTAAAAGACAGCCCACTCAAAACTGTTGATTTTCAGCAGTGTTTCTAATGGGAAAATATTTGTCCATAACAAAAAGGGGATAGTGAAATGTGCTTCATTTCCAGCATACACATAAGCATTTCTGAGTTTGAATCCAACATCTTTAGGTAAAAACAGGACAGGGAGTCCTCCTAGAACAAACAATATTCATTAAAACTCTGAAGAATCAGTTAAAAAAATAATGCAGAATTTACTTTTTGTTTTCTTTAATTGGGTTCTTAAGTTGATATTACATTGCAATTTAAAATCCAACAACAAAAAACTTGTATGTCTAGTGTTAGACTGGAAAGGCCTTTGTACATTAGTGTACAGGATTGCCTCATTTAAACTACTTCCACGTTTAGAGGGAGATGAAAAGCACAGACTTTTTGGATATATTTTTTTTCTTTTGCAAAATTTGTGTACCTTATACAAGATTATTATGATTCAGGAGTTGGATTTCCTTCTTGAGTGATTACATCTCTTCACAAAGGTGGTCTCAGTCTCTCACAACAATTTGATAATTAGCATATTTGCCTTGAATATGAGTGAGACAAATTTAACACCTCCTTTTTCAGAAATGGATCCAAATCCACATCTCAGATCTTTTGGGAGAGCACCCAGAACACCTGCTCCGATATGGTGTTGAAGCACTGACATGGAGAGGCAATGCACAATCCTAGTTCTTGCCAGAGGCAATGAAGTTCACATTAACTCTGTTAATGAGTTGCATGGTAACACATACTAAGTTTTGCTAGTAAAACATCATTTATTATCAGTGTCTGATGTACTGAGGCCCATATCAAGTTGATCTTCACTGAGGAGGTGAAGAGCTGTGCATAGATGGACAGTTTGGCTTTTTTCATTGCAATGTTATATTCAATTATGATTTTTCAGTTTTCTTTTAAAAATACTTAATTGTTTTCCCCTAAGAAATTGCATCTGTTTACATGAAGACAGCAGTACAATGTTGGGAAAATTTCTCAGGTATCATGACCCTAATCTTTCTCTCACATACTGTAATCTGCAAGTCCCTGGTCTTTTATCTGGACTAGTATTGTATATCCTGATAGCTTTCTTTCTGTTCTTATTATCCAAGCAGCATTTCTTTTCAGCTTCTGTCTACGTTCAGTTTCCATTAGAGCTCTGAGATTGGTTCTCGCTCCTCTATCTCCTACAGATTGTCCTCAGGCCACCTCATCTGCTCCCCTTTACAGATGATATCACTAAATATCACCCCTGAACTGACACTTTCTAGATCTTCACATTGCACTTCACCTTTCACTGTCAGTCTGCTTTCTGTCACTGCTGTGCTGCTGCCAACTCAAATTCAGACTGGCAAACTAATGTTTATGCTCCAAAGTCTGCACATCTCCAGTGAAATGTGATTTGAGTGGCAGATTACCTCTCCTCCATCCCTTTCGATGATAAACATACAGCCAGTACTGCAAGAGCAATGATATTTTTCTCTTTCCTATGGAAGAATCTGGAAAATACATAGTCAAGGTTCAGTTTTGCTACATGAGAAGTTTTGAGTTGAACAGTCAAGATGGAAAGACCCTTTCTCTGTGAAAAGCACTGCTGATTTTAGGATCCTTTGGTGGAAATCCAAGTGTTGTGCTATTGAGGAAATTATTTCCTGCAGGTACAGCTTTTTTGAGACCATTGATGCTTCTAGACAGCTCATAGTTTTATTTCTTGGTCATTATGTTCAGTTAGTCCTTGCAAGGGAATGATGGCAGGGCCTGCTATTATCACCAGGTAGATAACGTCAATTCTAATATCAAAGGCTAAATGATATTTCAAGTAGCAGTGAGGAAGATTGCTGTGTGCTGCATTTTTATTACAGATACTATATCATTGTAATGTATACATGAGGGCTTCCTGTGCCCTTCAATTGATCAAATTATGACATACAGGACTGTTGAAATAATTATGAGTTGAGAATACAACTATAAAGATTCCCCAGAATTGACTATATTTCTGTAATGCATAATTAAAACGTTCATGTCAGCAAATACCATTGATTGTACTTGATAGCGTGTTATGCTACTGTTCCATTGAACTACCAGAGATACTAGCAAAAAAAGGTTAGTTTTTTAATGGAAAGGGACTGGAAATATATTTCATGTTCTCACTTTGTCTCCTTACTTATAATTTGACTTTGTACATATATTCTTTAAGGGTAAATATTGACACCCAGGACACTTCTGAAAAATGTGTAAGTATAAATAAAACAATTGTTTAAAACTTCTTCAGTTTTCTAAATGTGATTGGTCAATAGAAAAGTGAAACAGGTTACTGTATCTTGCATGGTAAATAATCTTCCTTGCAATAATGTTTATATCTGGAAAGTCACCGGCCATCTGTGGCTACATGATAAATCATAACACAGATTTTTTTTTTTTTTCTGTAGTCTTAGAAGATATGATGGTTAGGACACAATTCTGCTTTATTCAAAGCAGTGTAGTGTAAGACTGACTTTCTTTAAGCCATTCTTTAATTCATGTCATCCTTTATGATAAACAGATTTAAGTTACTAAAAGACTCAAAGAAAGTCCTCTAATATCCTCTTCTAATATCTGTTCTAGTTTCCTCACCTTTATCTTCCTCAAAATTGCTGCTCTGATTCTCTGAATCTGAAATTTTGCATGATTTTTTGCCTTGTTTTATTGCTGCTCCCAGTGAAGTCAATGATGGCCTGGTATTCATACACTCACTATCTAGAATTTTTTTAAAGATCTATTAAAAAATTTCTTCTACGTTGGTAAAGATATTAATATGGTCTGTATTTAGCAGTCAGATTTTCCTTCTGGGGAAGTGTAATTAAAGTGTAATTCCACATTTCTTTCCTTGAAATGTGCTTGTTACCTATGAAAGATGTTGTGGCTTAAAACTTGAAATAACTGTGGAATAACTACTTTTATCAAATTGGGAAGAAAATTTGCTGAGTTTCATTCAGTCTGGTTTGGGTTTTTTTGTTTGTTTTGTTTGCTTGGGGTTATTCATTTGGGGGGTTTTTTTTGTGTTCTAAACTATTTTTTCCCCTAAACATGAGGTAATCCAGCAAGTCATTGTCTTTCTAGTGCTTCATCCTTTTTCTCAATGCAGACTGAGGTGAAAATGTCTGTCTTCAGGTTTTGTTCCAGTGAGGGAAGGCAATGGAAGAAAAAAAGAGTGGGGAAAGTGTGTTTCCATTGATTACAGCAAAATCACCTTGTTGTTCCCTATTCCCTTTGTTACTGAGATAAACATGTGCTAATTCCAATAGTTGGCCTTCTGCCCCTGTTCTTTAGCTCAGGAAAAGTTCTTGCCCACAAAGCCCAGTATTGCCCTGCCCATGGTGTGCTGGTATACCAGCAATCAGCTGCTGATTCAGTCTTGAATGCCAAGCTGGAAATGACATGACAATTTCAATACCATTTCACTCAAAGTTCAGTGGTATTCAGCTCAACCCTTTTCAATGCACATTAGACTTTCTTCAAAAAGAGTAAAGAAAATACTGGTCTTAATTAGCTCTTTTTAAGTCCTGAGAGGAGTCCTTTGTCATTAATCCATGACACTCTGACCTCTGATCTTTTCTGTTTGATTTAGGAACTGCGTGTGATTTTCTGTATATGGCATAAGTACGGACTGTCCAAATAATAGAGTTTGAAACTACTCAGCTGCCTTAAAAACCCCCATGCTTCCAAAAGTTGTACAATATTTTTCAAGAGGATATTTCTAGATCATCTTCATGGCACAGTCTAGACTCAGTCCAGCTTCTAAAGGTACTTAGGCAAAATTTCGAAGACACTAAAACTATAGTCTTATTGTAATTTTCAGCATCAGTTAGATTCAGAAAAAGTTCCTATTACCTTAATGGTTCAGATCTAGTTTTTTTGTGCATGAGATTTGTATTTGCCCGTTCCAAAAGATTCTAAAAAGAAATTGAAATCATTAGTGCAAGTACATGGAACTTTACTCAATGATGCATTCATGATGCTTGTGACTAGGCAGTGCTTTTTAAACATTGCCTGCAAAAAACAATTACAGATACTGTAATTTTAAATGTTTTCTAACGTTTTGGAACAAAAATTTCTACAGAAACATTACATACTAATTTACATAAAATGAAAAAGAGGAAGAAAATGGCTGTTTTAAACCCAAACATTTAATAAACTCACTCAAAATGTACATTACATAAATGCAGCATGAAGTCATGTGACACAATAAAGTAATGGTACAGAATAAAGTTGGTATGTTTTTGAATTCAGTGTCTTTAAGGGTTTTTTGGGTTGGTTTTTTTTTTTTTTAGTATATCGGAGCATGTCCTCAGAAATAGTGTAAGAATTTGAGTGTAACTTTCGACACTTTTTTGCTGTGGACAGAGACCACTCAGGTGGAATGCAAGTCTATTCGTGAAGATTCTTATAATATTTTGGGAAAATTAATTAATATACTTCATTTGGTTTTATCTAGACATTGACATTTGGATAGAAAGTGTTATAAATGAAGTAGCCAAATGGATAATTTAAACCAGATTTTATTGTGCTACCAAAATCGGTCTCTGAAAGCCACAATCAAAAGAGACAGCGTTGAGCCTGGAATCGACGCTGGGTGAACCTAGGTACAGACTATCACTCCGAACTTCCACCTGTTCGCATATTCGGCTTCTAAGGGGTCTGTTTTTATACAGTTTTTCAGCTAAGGTAGGATTTCTGTCCACTTTTGCTCGATTCGCATATTCATGAAACTTCTTTTCTTGCTGCTGGTTTTCGAAACAGTTTTCCCGGCAGGGCTGAAGGCTTGATTCGACTTAGGGAACCTGGCATTGGGATGCACACCCTTGACGACCCGATTGTCTTATCACAGACCTATATGGGGCACTCATCACCGGGGGGTTGTCCAAGCCATCCCAGTAAACGGCCCATCTCCGACCTAAGCCACTCTTTTCTATTGCTAATTTGAATCTTCCTCACTGCGCCTGTGTTCTTACAATTGCAAATCAGTCTTCTCCCTTTAGCTGCTTGTGGTTTTACAATTTTTGGAAACCTTAATTTTAAGCACTAATTATTTTATATCATATATCACAAAAGTATCTTAAAGGAAATCTATTTCACAAGAACTGTATCTGTCATCAGCAAATTTGATATTATTATTCAAGAAAAGTTTATTATTGGGTGAAAGTTACTGATTACTCAGTTTTTCATTTATTGAAAGCAGATTAATCAAGCATGAAAGATAGAACTCTATTATTAGCACAAAATAAAAAGGTGACTGCTTGAGTTATGAGAAATGGGTCACAGATGTTTTACATTCAGGTTGTAGTAGAAGTGGACCATTAGTATTACAGAGAGATCACACTTCTTTCTATATTTGCTATATGAAAAATATATCAAGATCCATCAGAAATCCTGACAGCAACAGCCAACAGCAGTGCCAAGGAGACATGACATTACCATGGAGGTGGAATTCTTTTAGGTCAGGAAAAAGTAGAAATGTTCCCAAAAGTATCCTCTGCAATGAACAAATATGTATTTTAGCAAGAGAAACTACAGCCAGGAAGAAAGAACCCATCATACTGTGTCTAAAAGATGTGAAAATACAGGAAAAACTTCCAGAGAGTTTTCCAGACCATTCTTAGCTTAGTTGATAGAAATTCATAATGTGAGATATCCCAGAATTACATTTTATATGACTTTATAAATTTATACAAAACAGCAGACAGATAGCTCACAACTGGACATTCCATATACCCCCGAGTAAGTTCACAGTGCTGTGATGAGAACAGGGTTAATAACTGCTTTGTTTTACCCTTCTCCCAACTGCAAATGAGTGCAAGATCAGTTATACCATTACTGGTCTTTTTTCTGCATCAAAGTATTTCTGACAATGTGCACAATGAGTGTAAGAGGCTGATTTGACCTCTTTATTGTAGTGGGATGTGGCAATTAATTTTTTATTGTAATTTCAATTAGCTTTTCTCTTCCCATAATGTTTTACCCAATCCTCTTTTTAAGTTCTTACTGAGATTACCAGAAAAGATCATCTAGGCATGACTGTGTTAAAAAGTAGAGGTAAAAAAAACAAATTATTTCTATTGTGTTCAAAATTGAGGTCACTTTAGGTTAACTGAATCAGATTCCTTGAAGAGATGAAGACTTTCCACATCATGAAGAATCATTCAGAGAATTCTAATTGAAAAAAGAAAGACACCAGCCTCTGATAAAAAGAATAAGATACCAAGATTAGTACAACTGAGCAAGAAAACCTGAAACAGATTTTACAGACTGTTGCCTTTATGACCCTTTATAAAAGAAGAATTGTCAAATGAAAAACAGTAGAGAAAATCCTGCAAATTACTTTACATTTAGCTGTCTAACATCCTGGACCAACCAAAGAACAAAGGAATTAAGCCTTACATTTAGAATCCTTATGCATTGGAAATACTACAATGCTAGCAGAAGTGTTAAAGAAAAAGCTACAGCAAAATAAAAAATGTTTCTTGCAGAGAAAATTTTGAATTTCTTTTCTCAGTAAACTTTTGCAAAGTTTAAGTCTTTTTTCCTTGAAGAAGTTATTTTTGTTATGCCTGTCTTCCTGAAAAACATTGTAGTAGTTAACTGAAATATTATTAATGAAAACTGAAAACACTCTTTTTCCCATCTTTAGTCTGCATCATGCAGAACTCATTTTGTAATGACCAATTAAGCTACTGTGAGCAAATGTGCATATGTTTAATATAGGGAATCTGAATTTATTAGCCCATTCATAAGTGGTAAACCAATATTCACACTTAAAATCAGCTTTACTCAGTACCAGCTGCGTTCAAAAATATAACACTGTTGTGGGGTCCTCTGTTCTCTGTGAAAATGTATGTAATTTCTGAAATTTGGTCTCTGGGATGTGAATGCATTTAAGGAAAAGTTCATAAATTACATAGTAGTACCTTCCATAATGATATAACTCATTGTTACTGTTCTGGCTAAGGCACCAATAAACCCATTTTCACAAGGATAAAGCCAATATACCTCATAGAGCATTTAAGTTTGTCCAAGAAAGGAAGAACAGATAAATGTGTGCCTGTGCATGTACCTTTGTTGCAGGAAAGTGTTTACCAACTATTTCAGTGGCATTGAAAGTGAAGTGCAGGGGAAAATGAAATAGAAGGCCTATTCCATACTGAAATGAGGCTTTGAAAAGGCAAAACAGGAAGAAATTAATTGTCGCTTAGGGTCTCATGCCTACCCTCTGATTTGTAATAACCACAGAGATTGTCTGGAATTCACAGTCAATGAAAATGAATGCAAGTCCTCCAAGTGGGGGGCATCCTGCCACCCTTGCAAGTGAACACTGTGTATGTCCTGGGTTTCCAGCTGGGGATAACAGTGCTGCATGATGGATAAAATTGCTCTCTGGGGTTTGAAACACTAATCTGTACCTCCAGAAAAGATGTATTTTCCTCAGTTCTTATGTGGCCTATAGGAGTATTGCAGAGAAGAAAAATGTCAACCACCTCCACTCTAAACCAAAGGCAGTTGCCATAGTATTAGTACCTCATTCTTGTGTTAATGAGGGTCAGACCCGGGTGTAGTTCCCAGCTATCTCTTTTTCAGCGTCTCATGGAGCTACTCCCTTAAACTTTGCAGATGCACACCAGGTAATATGAGTCCATTTTTACTTTTTTAATCATTTAAAAGAAAATAGCTCAAAGAATATCCGTGTTACTGCTGCACATCTCTACCTGAACAGCTCAAACAAATAAATAATTCCTCTAAAAAACCATTGCACACATGCATTTTCTCATCTATCTTTACATACCTGAAAGTAATTAAAATCTGTGTTTATCCAATGATAGTAGGCTGATACAAACATAAGGACGGCTTTCTTCTGTTCTATATTGTTCTCCCATCAACACAAAGTTTGGCCATCCAAAAGAATCATTATTCAGGGAATTCTTCCAGGAAAAAAGAGTGTAATGCTGCTGATGGATCCTGCTTTTTCTACATGCAGCGGTGAATGGAACCATGACTGTCAGGTAAGCATCTCTTCGGGTATGCACTTGGCATCAACCATCCTTTTTAACCCCTTTAGCTGTCAGGTTTGACTATTTGCTATGCTATCATTTGTCATCTGTCCGTGACTAAAATAGCTGGCTGCTCTGCTATCATATCACACTTTTACAGGTAAACCTTGACTACATTCATGACTTGATTCTTTAATTAGTCAATAAGTTATATTGCCTTGCTGACCCTGTATAGGTGACTTGCTAAAAGTCACCAGTCTTTGTTAGAATGAGCCTGCAGATTAAAATTAATTCTTACTTTTTACAAAAAATTGTTGGTTTTGCTCACTCTCCTTTTCAAAACCTTATATTTTTTTCCCCAGATGTTTGGATATACTGACTTCTGTAGAAACAATGGGGCTTTTTAAATGAAGCTGTGATTCATTAATATCCTCACACATTTGTGTTCCGCCATCCTTGTGATTTGGTGGCTATATACATATAGAAAAAATATGAATATCATAGCTTATCATACTACATATAGTTCTTCTGATAATGGTGCTTTTAGCAACAGCCCACTGTTTACAGGGTACACCTGTGAGATTGGCAGTCGAGAAAAAAGGCCTTAAAACCCACTCATTGAACTACATGGGAAACTCAGAATACTGTTATTGAGGACAATAATGATCAATGCTACTTTCAGTATTCTAGTTTTCAAATACCATCATGGAAAATGGATTCCAGAAACCCTAGATAACACATCTGATTTCCTTGCTGTTAGTCTAAAACTCTTCCTGCAGCAGTTCATGAATCTAACACATAGTGATAAAGTACATACATTGCCTACCCTGATTTATGGAATTTCACTTCAAGATCACGATTCCCCTTGATGTATCTACAAAAGAATATAAGGGGATTGGTGTAACTATGAGTAAATTTCGATTTTTACAGAAATGTCCTAAAATGCTTAAGAAGAGTCAGTATGCCACTGTTTCTGGATCCTTGTTAAAATTAAACAAATAAACTTTCAGGACCTTTATCTGCCAAACTGGTGCCAAGTTAATTCCTTGGGTCTTAGAAGAGTGATCCATTGATCTCTGGATTGTTAGCAACAGCTGAGTGTCCTCCCTGCTGACCAGCTGTCCTGATAACTACTGATAATGTCAGATGAATTTCAGCTGTTAGGAGTAAGGTAATTCTTAGCTGTGTTAGAGCAACCATAAAACATTTGAGACGTTACACAGCATTTTTCAGTTGCCCACTGGTTAAATTGTCTTTTTCTTACTGAAATTATTTTGTGTTTGAACTTCATTAGGTTCATGTGCCAACATAAATAGGAATTTAAAAAAGATACTTTTGTTTAGCCTTCTTGTTTTTTAGTGGAATAATACCTAGGGATGTGAAAGGATGAGGGGTTTTTTTGTATGTAGTAGGATGTTATTATGCTTCTTAAAATCTTTTGTTTGTTTGTGGGTTTTTTTGTTGTTTGGGATTTTATTTTTTTCCTATTTCAAGTTCAGTGTTTTGAGTTACTAATTCATTAATAAATCTCTTAACAGTAAGATTTTTTTAAATTTTACTTTAAAGAAAATGAAAAATAGATCAGAAACTAAAAAGCTAGCAGGAGTGCCTTTGTGACTTGGAGAAGAAACCAGAGTAAAATGCTCATGAGAATTTGGTCTGCACCCTCCAAATGATTAAGAAAGGTAAGAATTAGAAACAGGAGGGCTTTACTGCTTGTTTAATATATGTTTGTGTACTTGTTGCTTTGTTGCTGTGGGGTTTGTTTTTTCTTTGCTTTTGCATCATCTTATGTTGATTTAGTGAGTTCTTGTGTATTTTTTTTTAAATTTTCATTGTCTAAAAACTTATTGCTTTTTTGCAATGCTTTCATAGGGCCTGCTGGCCATTTGGTTTTGTTGCTATGGGCATTTGAAGAAGTGAAAAAAGTATTTACTTGATTAGCATTGGTTTTAGGGATTACTTTTCTAGTCTGCATTAAAATAAACACAAATTTTGAGTTTAGCGTTTCCCCGTCAAGGATGGGAACTAATTTTAGTGGGGAAGCTTATAGTGCAATTTGGTTAAGTAGTGACTGAGGTTTTTAAGAGTGCTTCTGTTGACTATGAATTTAATTGCTATGTTGAATGTGTTCCTCTTGGTGGCTATAAGTTGCTCTTGAATATAGACTTTGTTCCTACCCTCCATGTGTTTTGCCCTGATAATTGACCTTCCATCTGTTTGTTGACTTTGGATCACTTTATTTTCTTGCTGGAGGTATAATGTTAGAGAATGTAATTATGTTTTCGATTTTTTTTTCTAGTGACCATGCTACCAGATTAGTTTCTCATGACAAGATTGGGCATAGAAATATTTGCTTTCGGGTTTTTTTTGTGAGGTTTTTGTGTTTTTGAAATTGATTTTCTAGATCTTTTATGTACCTGGAACTGTGAGGAGAGGTAATATGCAGTGATATAGATAGAATAAGCGTGGTGTTTCAGTTACAATGTTTTAAAATCAGAAAATGTTGCTGTTGGCATTGTTTTATGGCACAATTAATTGGAATTCTGGAGAATTATAATCTCCAGGTAGATTCTATATATTAATTAGGAGAGTTTTTTTTTTTTCCTGAGTGATACAACCTAGCAAAATGAACCCAGAAGTGTTTGTGTTTCATTTGAGAAATGGAAAAAGCATCTTTTGCTTTTATTCTGAGTAATCAGAAAGTCAAATACCTATAACACCCAGAGTTGCTTTGAGCTATGCATATTTTAACTTGTTTCAAATTATATCAATTTTTTTCGATATGTGCATATCCTCTAATTCCAAGATGATAAACACACTGCTGTACTTGCAAAAGAGTCTACTTTTAGCCGGTGGTAGTTCCTGGATTTCAATAAATTATGATGATGTAAATATAGTAGCAGATGTTGAATATACTTATTTGCACTGCAAATTTAAGAAACAATTTTGCTTGGACTCTCAGTATTACCTATAGTAATAGCATAGGTATTATCCATTTAGGGAACACAGGCTATTTTGTTTGCTTGTTTTTGTTTTGTGATAATAAGCTGAGATTTTTTTCTAAGAGGAATATCAATTTAAGATAGTAATAATTAAAAATATTTCATGTGCATTGATCAGTTCTGCTTTTATTTTTTGTCATTTTTCATAAAGAAAAGTGCTTCAATGCTGTATTCATATGGATGAAAACTTAATGCAGTGTGCACTGCAGGCAGAGGAATACAACTGCAGAGAGTTTTGTATCAACTTCCTCTCTCATCTCTGACACTCTATATTGCTCTTTTAGACTAATGTTGATGATTTTAAGGCAACCAGCAGTGATCTGTGAAGCAGAAGTGGTGGGGAAAACAAAACAAAAAGCACTGAATCTTGTTTTCCGAATATGAGTGAGCTCTGAATGGCCAGGAATATGGGAATGCTATGTAAGATGCTTATGTAATAGTATATAAGATCCAAAAACTTCCATAAGGAAAGTAGTAATATTATTCCATAATCTACTTCTTTTAAATTATCCACAACTTGAATGTCTGAAATTTTATAGTGAAAAGCAGGAATGGAAACAACCTTTTTGCCCCCTCTTTCTTTTGTGTCTGGTTTTTAATTTTTTTTTTAAATCTCTCTAAATTAGAATAGGCTCAAAGCAGTACAACTGAAAAACAGCTGCTAAAACTGACTTTTGCCTGGTTTGTAGAAGGGCATTTAACACTGTCTTAGTACCGTGTAAAGGTTGTTGAACAAGAGCATGTCCTTTGTACGTCTGAGAGGAGTGGCTTAGGAGAATATTTTCAGCAGGAGTTTTCCCTGCTGTTGTGTAGTTTCACTAAAATCAGGAATTGTGATGGAAGTTACATGATTTAAAGTCCAAACTTTAATCTTCCACAATAGTTCTCTAAACAAAAAGTGACAGTGATCTCTCTTTTGATAACAGAAATCTGTTTCAATGAGAATGTGGTATCCAAGCTGCAACATGAAACGGAGTTGCTTTTATGAAATGTAGAATTTCATTAATGAACTTGGACACATGTCTGTATATGGTCAGTTGGTCTGCAAAGGCTCTTGGAACAGAGCATTACTAGGGACATGAAAAGGGTAACAGATGTAGCTAGGCATAAAGGTACTGAATGTAAGAGGACTGTGAAAATATAACACCCATCAGCTTGAATCACTCGCCAGCTTTGTGGGTCTGTGCTTGGAAATACTCATTGAGACACCTACCCTTCAGGAAATTGGGTGAGTCAGAATATGGCTTCACTTCTCACAGCAGGGTTTCCTGGCACACATGTAAGAAGACAGTGGGAATTTACATGGGAGCATGCTACCTGGTTTAGTAAACAACTTACAGTTGCTTCTTGGTCAGAATCCAGTAGAATGATTCTAAGTTTGTAAAATATGTTTTCAGAAGAGAAGGAATAGAAAGCAAATGCATTTCTCCTGTAAGAGCGTGCCTTCACCATATCGTACACACCCCCAAATCAATATTGTCTGGTATATCTCTGTGATTGTTCTATGGTAGAAGTCTGTGAAACTGGGAGAGGAGAGACACACATGACACAACACATCACACCATAAAAAAACAAATGAAACAGCAAAACACAAAACTCAACTTGCTAGCAGTAACTAGCTGAAAATTCTAGTATGAATAACCAGGGTATTTAAAGAATGCTATTAAATCAAAATTTGTATCTGGTGATTAAACTGGACAGCAAACTTCTGCTGATGGCCTGGAAGGAAAGAGATAGACACTCCTGACCAGGAGCCAAGGACTCTTTTGGATTGATATTAACTTCTGTTTGAGATGGTAGAGAATGATAAAATTCTGATTTTGTAAAGTAGTTTTTCAGTCTATGAAAGCAAAACTCTTATTTAGCCAAGAAACTGTATGTATTACTTGCATACTGAATTCCTTTTATTGGTATTTCTGTCAAGTGCAAGCCACTGTGCATGCTAATGTAATTTGTTTATAACATTCATGATTCATTCTGTGATCATTCACAAGGAAAGTGCTCTATAAACATTAAAGATGACCTATGACTAGGGCAATTTATCTTATGCTGCCTGCAGACTTCCCTGCAGTGTAGGAAATGGGATTGGATCCCATTTAGCCCTTGTTTATCCACTGCTCACAACTTGCAGTACAATAGGAAACACTGTGAGGTGATGTTTTCACAACTCTTTTATGTTGCTGCTTACTATATTTTCCCCTTATATACAGACATAGCCGTCCATAAAGATAAGGTATTGTATTTTATTCTGCATTCTTGTTAGAAAGAAGATGAAGACAACACATCCAGATGATGTAGAGGCTGTTATCATTTACATAAGAAGGCTGAATATATCTTGGGGGTATTGGAGAAGGGGCTCAGAGGTACTTGATGCTTTAAATTTGTGGTTTGATTGTTATTTTGCTTATTAAGGCTGAGTCACTAGAAAGGTAAGTTGTTATATTTTAAGTATATTGGCTCTAGGGGACAGAAGAGATTCACTTCTGTGCTGGTTTTAACACCAGCCAGAAACTAAACTCCAAATAAGATCTCACAATTCTAGCGTGGCAGCTAGTTTTTCCTCCCAAAACAACTCCTTCCTGATGATAAAGGTGCATGGTGTAGAACAACAACTTGGCCATGCCCATACAGTGCTCAGCTACTCACCTTCTCTCAACCAAGACAACTTCCAAATCTTGATTAATTCTGTTTTGTTGTTCTTTTGTTTGATTGGTGGTTTTTGTTGTTGTTTTTTTGCCTAATGTATTATTGTAAGAATGTGCAGAAAAAAAAGAAAAAGAGATGGCATAGAGCATAATCCTGAAATACTTCAAAAAGACTAAGACTCTTTCAGAAGAGAAGAGGCAATTGTCCATAAGATTTTTCTGCCAAGATTGTCTTTGCTCTGAATATTTCCAGATAACCATAAGGATAGCCTAATTTGAATATTCCTGCACCCTCTGGATATGATCTTTTCTGAGTTTATTTCTATGCCAAGACACATCTTTGATTTAAATATGTGAATAGATTCTAAAATAAGCTTAGTTTTGAATTTTTTACCATACTTGCCAAATTGGGTTTTTTTATATATTCAAGGTGCCTTTATTAGCCTGATGTTGTGGTGGATGTGGTGTTCCAAGATTCAAAACATGACTTGATCTCTGGGTTTTGTTCATAAAAGAAATTCTTTAGAGCCTCAAAATGTTACTTTTGTGGAACAAAACACAGATTATAATTTGAACCTCAATGGTTCTAAGGTGTCTGCTTATATCTTGAAAGATAGAAAGATATCCTGAAAGAAGAAAGAAGTTTGCTTTCTTCTTCTGACCTAGATGAAATCCCTTGTGCTGTGGAGGTCATATGCGTCCTTCTTTCAACCTTTTTTCTAGAAACCTATCATTGCAATTTTATTGATGTAGCCGTTTTCAATTGTTTCCCTTTCCTTTATTCACCTGCTCTTGTCCCAGCCCACTTAAACATGGCTACAGCTACTGTTCTCTGTTGCTTTGGAGAGGCTAAAGAGGGTAATTGTGAAACAATCTGACTTCAAATGTAATTCCTCCCTATTCTAATAGTTATTACTTGAACATTGGCTTATGAAACAAAAGAGTTTTAAACCAACAGAATTTCAAAAGTCCAGGAATATTATTTTCTTTGTCTCTGCAATTTCCTTTGTAATTTGTCATGACTATACTGTTTAGTCTCAGTATTTGGCCTAATTTATGTGGCAGTGATGGTTATGTTGCTCTTTGGTCACCACACAGTAGCCGATTCCCCTGAGTAACCTTAAAGAAACTGTCAGTAGCTGTTCAGTCTGTGCTCCTGTTACAGGAAGGTTTTGAAGTCATATTCAGAAGGGGTTATTTTCAGTAACATGGATAAAAGGGAGTTGGGGCTACTCTGCCTCATCAATCTGTAGGAATTCCAGAGGCTATGCAGCGGGTAACACTATAAGTAAGGTGTGTACACAGAGCAAAGGAATGAATTCTAATGTTCCAATCTGCTTTTTATTTTAAAGAAAATTCTAATGTGGGAAACTCCATTCTGAAACAACCATTGAGATACCTCCTGTTTCTCACTTACGGGTCAACCCTGTAATCACCAGTTTTTAAACAGAATAGTCTCTTTCGATTTGCCTCTGTGACATCACTGTTATTTTTCAGTGGAAATGCTGTGGCTCGAGGTAAAGAATGAGCTTCTAATGAAAAGAACTTGTTTCCATGCTAATATCCAACAGAAGAAAAGTAAGAATTACAAAAATAAGAAATTCAGAAATGCTTCTCATAGCAAGTTTTGTTGAAAATTAAATAACTGCCTAGAGAGCCTCAGTAAGGGTTTTGACAAAAGGATTAATGTTCTTGATCAACACATAGGAATGTACTTACAGTGAGTGCTGCAGAAATGCTTATGTTTGCACTTGTAACAGTAGGATTTTTACTGTGCATTTCAATACTTTGAAGTACCCGTCAAACACAACCTCTCAGCCTTGGTCTTTGTTGTTACCTTCTATGATGTGGTTTTGTCTTTCCCTCACTTCCTTCCTACTCTCATCTTTTAGGGGAAATGAAAATGGATGAAATGATGCCTATTGTGTTATGAAATTGGATGTGAAAGTAACCACGTTAATTTATTACAATGGAGAGAAGCATTTCAAATGCTAAAATAAGTGCACTTCTGGAAGCCTTTTACCCATTTAACAGTTATCCAAATTATTTTTTGGGGTGATCATGGATCTGTCCTCTCTGTAAATATCTTGGGCAAGCAGAAATAATGAAAGGAATCACAAATAGAAGGAGCAAAGATATAAATATATTGTAGGCCAACATTTTTTTAAGAAACACAGGTGTCAAAATCAAATACTTTGTCTTCAAAGTTTATATTTACAGAGGTGTGCTTAATTCAGACAGATAACTTTTGGGTTTTATTGTTTGTTTGGGTTTGTTTTTTTGGTTTTTTTTCTAAATCTGTTTCCTTGAAGAATTATTTTAAAACAATAAAAATTAAGATTTTGGCAAAAAATCACATAGAATCAGTTACATTAGAAAAATATCTGTAGGATCATAGTTCAACATAAAAGCAAAAAGAATGTGAAATTCGGGTCAGGCAGGGGAGGTGATGAGGTTTAAAAATTTTAGACTTTGCAAAAATCAGAATTGGAGGTTGTCCTATAAGAATGTTGAGTGGTACATTCTTGTGAGCCTTATATTTTAAGCAAAATCCCGATGGTTTTCTGTTGGAGGAAGATTTAGGTACCTGACCACACGGAAATGTATATCTTTAGAGGAGTGCCATATATCAACATGTGAGCAGGCAGGAAGAGGAACTCTGTACATGTTGCTCAGAATACATTACTTGTCTCAAGAAAGTTTTGGTGTTGAAAGCAACTATGTCTGGCAAAAACATGAGGTGTCTCCTTTTCCTCCATGTTGGAGCAGTTGTGTGTACCCTTTCTGTAATTTCTTTTTTGCTGCAGAATTTTAATGCAAATTCTTCTTAAAGAAAAGCAGAAGTCTCTCTATTATTTCTGTATTAAGGCATAGCGTCCTAATAACTGCTCTCTGCATCTGTTGATGAAATCTGCCCCATACCAGCAGGAGCTTACAAGGACCTTGGGATATAATTGGCATGTATCTTTCCACTACTGTGCTCCAGAAACTGTTGTGACAACATGTAATGACTATTTTTTCAAGCTGTCAGTATTCAGTTAATGATCCCATTTAGCACTCCCTATACCTGAGGACTGTGTGATAATTTAACATATCTCAATTTACTTTTACTCAGTTAAGGTAAAAAACACCAACTATTGGGTTGAAATTGCTACATGTTTTGTAGAGTTTGCTCTTATTGCAGTTACATCAGTGGTAACCAGTATATTTTTGGAGGAAAAAGTAGACTGGGGGAAAAAACCGACACATGAAACTCTAAGGACCTTGGTGTGCAAGGACAGAAGGATTTCCCAAAACAAACACATCTGCCTCCTTTTCAATGCCAGAGTTTAGTTCCCTTCCCTGTTCTTTCAGCTCTGTGTTGCCCTCAGAGTCCTTTAGCTCAGGACTTACTAAACCATATTCTCAGCTGAGGTAAAAGTGGATGTGACTAACAGTTTAGGTGAGGAATGGACTGTGTTTTCTAGCCTTCATTTGTGAAAATGTGTGTGTTCGTGTGTGTAACTCATTGCTTGGAGGCGGTTCTAGCAGTTCTGTTGGTGGGCTAGTTTTGAATGAGATTCTCCTCCCACCTCCTACCAGCACAGCAGACCAGAAATCAAGGGTCTCTGATCAGATAAAATGCTGCTGTGGCTGGTGCTGTCAGCCGAATCTCTCTAAAAGCCTTTTAGACATTCTGTAGTCTTGTGAGAGACAGGGCCTTATCAGAATTACTATTTCTGGAACCCAGCAGGTGTTCACTCCTGTTAATGATGCCTCTTGGCTGTGAGTACTAAGATTGGGAAATGCTCAATGCGTGCATTTGAGCATGCAGAGGGGGATGGAGGAAACCACAGGAGTAGTGCAGACAGAGAAACAGATTTCTGGGCAGACCAAAAGCTGCTACAGAGCAGAAGAAATGAAACCTTTATAAGGATTCAAGAGGACTAAGAATTCAACCATGAGAGCCACTGAAAGTATCAACGCTAGAAAACGGAACTGGAAGAAAGGGTTCTAGGCAATACTGGACAGAGAGGACATTTTTACCTGCTTCATCAATGAGTTTTAATCTTCTTTGTTTAGAGGCCTCTTGTTTCACTTTCCCTGAGACATGAGTCATTTTTAGAGAGTAAGAACACCTAAGGCAATTTGAACTCCCGCTGAGGAAAATATGGTACAATTCTACTTCAAAGTCATACTTGTTGAGGAAAGATTGAGAATTACTGGAAATAGAAAAATATGATCAGGAATTACCATGTTAGCAAAATAAATATTGCTATTAACTGGATAATGTCAGTAAATAATTTCATATACTCAGACTTTACATTAACCATTTAACAGTTAACCTTTCTAAGCTTTGAAAAACAGCATCTAACTTTTAAAAAGTCTCTTGAACTGGTTAAAATTAAAATCAAAAAGGTGATCAGCACAAATTCAGTGATGTTATTTGGTTTTATTCTCTCAGTATTAGCATTTACATTCAGGACATCTCTATCTGACACTCATAAGTGTTGCTAGCTCATCCTACTCCTCCACAGGACATCATCATTTTAAAATCCCTTATTTGGTAGCTCATAGTCAACCTAATAATATAAACAATTTAATTCAAATGCCAGCTAAACAATAACTTTATTTTGTCCTTGCACTGTATATTTTCAACATTTCAAACTTATTTATTATGATGTTTCCAAACACAACTTCTTATTCTTTTCTGATGACATTTGAATTATTGAAAGATTGCATCTTGACTGCAAAACTCACAGAATGTCTGAAAGAATCTAAATCTATTCCATGCGGTATAAATAATTCATACTCAATTCTCCTCTCAGCTGTAGGAATGCTACTGCTTATTTACAGCACACTTCAATGGGGAAAAAAAAATCCGTCCTGTTTTATTAACACTTCTCTGCTATTAGATAAAGCTGTTCATATGTTTCTACAGAAGTTACTTAAATATATTTACTGTGATTATATGTAAATTATCTTTAATTTTCTAACATAGTTACTTTGGTCTTCATTTATAAACTAAAGAACTTTGGCTTTTTTTAAACATGATTTACGTGATCTGGTGAATCAGTGTTTTCCTGTAAAGGATTCCCCCCATTCCTCTTTCAGAACCACCAATTGAGAAGGATGTGGTAGCAAGAGTTCAAGCTACCCCAGGCTTTGACTTCTGTCTGTCTGCCTAATGACAGACTATTCATTCCACCATAGAATGAGAATAATGCTTTTGAATGTTTCTGTGAATCAGAATTGGCCAAACACTTTTCAACTGAGTCTTAGATTTCATTTATTTTTTTGTCCTTTGCATGACTCCCTTCTTGAGAAATGACCAGAAATTCCAGCCCATCCTGCCAGTGTCCTGCGATAACTTGCTGCTTGATTACCCTCAACCAAGTGTTTTGATATTGCAGCTAAGAAATGTAGCTTGCTAGATTCCCTTCAGTAAAATGTGTTTGGCAAGGCTCTGACTATTGTGTCTGCTTCCATTTGAAGAAGTAAAGGGGAAACAAAAAAAAAAAGTTTAATATGCACTTACGCATGCTTCATTTTCTACATTATTGGTGTAGGAATTCTTGAGGGAAATGCTATGTGTAAGCTTCTAACTTTAGGTCTTTCTTTCATACTTCAGATGGAGCACCTCTAAGTGCAAATGTAGATATTAACTGTTAAAGCTTACAGATGTTATTTTGCACTAATGTGTGATAGATTTGTAAAATAACTTAGAGGACTGATACTGGAAGAAAAGGTGCTGCTGCTGCCATTATGTTATATTGACACTTATAATCGTTTTCAGTTACATAAATTGATAAATCCATAGTTGTAGTTCTGTTCTCTGCACCAGACAAGCTATTTCCCTCTTGTAGCTGTAAATCCAGATGAATCCTATCAATTAGGGACATAAGTCACAATGAGTGTAGGAGTATCCTTCTTTGCTTAGGAGTAGTAAGTGTTTCAGGGAAAATGATTTCATATGCTACTGGAAATTACATAGCTACACTTTCAAGGACATAATGTTCCCTTTCAAGGTGCTTTCTCCAATGATTGGTGTATATATATATCTTAAGTCATATCTGTAGATGTTTTTGTTATACATACAATCTCTAACCCCTTTTTGAGTGTCCTGATTTTTGGAACTTCTCTCAGTATATGTCCCACCATGGTGTTTTATAGATTAACTGAGGTCTGTGAAGGAGTTCCTTGAGCATTCTGCATCCACTTTTTGATGGCATTGAGTGGATGCTGTAGTTGTGTCAGAATCACTTGCATTTCTGTTCTATTTCCAGTTTACTTAAGTTAAATACAAAGCATTCTAATAGAATGCATCCTTCTTTTTAACCTCTGATTTACACATAGAGAGCATTACAGATATTTTTCCTACTGACAAACAGGATTTTTTTCCTGACTAGTGAAGATTAATGCAACAAATAAACTTTTAAATTAATTGATTTAATAATTAAGTTACAAAGGAGGCATTAACTGTCACTCTTTCAAAATTCCTGGAGTGAAAACAAAGTGGTATTGAGTTTTTCAAAGGACTTCTCACACAATGCTTTAGGATGTGTTTTTCTGGGCATAAATTACATTCATGGAACATTTCATACTTTCCCTCTGGTCTCTGGGGCCTGGGATTCCTGAAAGGTGATTTTACTAGTAGAGACAGGCTGATAAGACTCTGAGTATCTCAGTCTTTTCCATGCCCTTCCTTTGGCTGCTTGTGTATTTCTAGAATCCTTTCTTATCGCCCTTTGCATTTCTCGAAGGTATTGACTCTGGATCAGAATGGGATCGCCTAACCCTATCTGTGATCCATCAGAATAACTCTATATCTCTCCTGGAGTATAATTACATTTTATTAATGTGTACTTAAAAGATAGGTAAACAATGTGAGGAATTTAATAACGTGTATTTAAGAAGAAATCTTGAACATAGATATCTATATTCTGCTTGTAGAAGATATTATTTGTCATATTCTGAAAAAATACAAATGTGAACTAAATTTATTTGGTGTATATCTACTGTTAGCCATATGAATTCAGTCACCCTGTGCTTGTTAGTGGAGTGCTCGATTGACCATGGTATAACAGTACACAGTATATATCCTATTATTTATTTGTTGGAAAATAGATGCTAAGAAATGGTGATGGAGGTTCTTCCCTAACCCAGGATGTTACTACTCATCAATTATTACTCTTCAAAAATCTTTCAGAGTCATAGAACCGCTTGGATTAGAAAGAATCTTTAAGATCATGTGGTTTCAAACCCTTGCCGTGGCAGGGACACCTCCCACTAGACCAGGTTGCTCAAAGACCCTGACCCTGATGCCACCTCTGACTAATTATTGATTACCCATCTCTTCACAATGATAGAAAGAACATTTAGCAAAGGACATAAAACAATGTTAGTTACTTGGAAACACTGAAGGGTGATTCAGATTAATAGCAGTGAAAAAGCATTGTGGGGTTTTAGGGTACTTTGAAGAAAAATTGCATGTTCAGAGAAGTGCAGTTAATATTTTTATTCTTAGTGTTTGCTAGGTGCAAAACCTAAGTGCTAAAAAGTGAATTCAGTGTTTGATTTCAATAGCTATTTTCAAGGAGAATCTTCCAGCTTCTCAAAGTAACCATTAAGCACTACTGTTGTTTGTGGGCACTGGTGATGCAGCCAGGAGCATCCTGAGGAGCAGCCAGATTAGAGAGCCCTAGGAGTGGCAATAAGGGACTCTGCTTCCAGTGGAGTTCTGTGTGTATGGGAATGACAAGTGTGGGGAATGTGCCACCAACGTGATCTGCCACTTCTTCTATAGTATCCCCACAGGGATCTTTTGTGCCTGCATTGGGCTCTCAGTAGCAAGCTAGTGCTTTTCACCCTGTCCTTTGAGCTCAGCATCCTGAACATCATCAGTGTCTTTATCTCCTAAACTTACAGTCATCAACTGCTGATAATCAGCCTTGCTGTCATCTACTCTGTTGATGGCTGGCCGAAAGCTTTCAGCACAAGTGCTTCCCACCTGACCATGGTCAGCCTGTTCCTCAGGACTATTGTCTTTATTTACATGCATCCCAGGTCCCATGTCTCAGTGCATGAAAATGAAGTGGCCTCTGTGATCTATACCATGATGATCCTAATGCTGAACCCTGTTCCACAGCTTCAGAAACGAGGTGAAGGCTGCACTGAGGAGGATGACACACAAAATAGTAATACCAGGATAGAGACAGATCTTGACACAAGACAGAGCCTGACTGAAGGCGAGCTCCTCACAGCTGTATGAGCTGTTGTGTCATTCTGCCTTTATGTTCTGCTCGTAGAAAAGTTAATATTGCCTTTCACTCAAAGTGCTATTCCATCCTCTGTAATGGAGCAGCATAGCACTGCCTGCATTCTTTCTTCTATGGTGTGAGCCCGTGAGGAGCTAGCCCAGGTAGCTCTGGGTTTGATAACCTGGGTGAGGATCACCTCACATCCCATGTCCACTCCTTAGCTAGTACACTTTACTTTAGGATGAGTGGCTTTTGGGGTCGTTTCAGATATCAACATACCGGTGAGCCAAAACCTCCTTGTCTGGCTGAAGAGCAGTGTTTCTTCCATTTGCATTACTGCTGGATCATTTTTTTCCTTAATTTGGGTAATTTTATATGGTAGAGCATTTGGATGTAATTAACTTCCCTCTGGAGAAAAATAAGAAAAAAACCCTAAGAAAACAAAATAGCAGAGTAGTTGTTACACTTCTTCAGGGCAGGAGATATCTCTGAAGATCTGAAATACAGGGGGCAGAGTCTGAGTTTACCCGACATTCACATCCATACACTCAGCATAACGTGGCTCCCGCAGTCTTTCTCCACAACAGTTTCATACCAGCTTCACAAGTCCTTATGTAGCCAATGCCTCAACACACCGTATCACACCATCATTTGAATTGTTCCAACTTGGGTCCTTTTCTAATACTTATTTTTCTGCCTCTTGTCCTGCTTCCTGGCCAAATTGGCTTGAGGTTGGATGGAGTGAATGGTAGATTGCCAAGAGTCCTTTCTAAAACAACAAAGTCTACCCTGAAGAAAAAGAAAAAAATGAGAGAACAATTGATATTGACATGCCTTTCTGGACTAGGATGTCTCCTGGTATAAATATCTCTTGACTAGTAAGAGCAGTGGCTAAAATGCGCTCAGTATCTCTCAACCCTGCCTAGAGTCACACTGTAGCCTACAGTGTGCCTGCTAGTGTCCCAGTTTGAGGTTTTGTGTCAGCAAGTAAGCTCCCACTGAATTTACTGATGTGGAAACAGGTCTGTAGTCCTTGAGGGACTAGAGGAACAAACACTGTCTAACCAATTCCATTTCAAAGGCTGATATGTGCTCCCACTCATATGTGCTAGTTGAAGATGTGTGTAAGATGCTGGACAGTTTATTTTGTACTGTTACATAGTAACTGTTTCTGTAAATTGCAAAACTGCATTGCTTTCTTTTGATCACCTTCTCAAAAAGTGCTGTGGAAGAAATAAATGCCCACATGCCTGTGTGTATATTTTGTATATGTGGTATTTTAAAAACCAAGGACTTTTGTTTTAATGCTTCTCTTAGTAGACTGTTGTGCAGGGGTTTTTGTTTGTTTTTTGGGTTTGTTTGTTGGTTGGTTTTTGTTTGTTTGGGAGTTTTTGGTGTTCTGCTTTTTGTTTTGTTTGTTTAGGTTCTTTGGGAGATTTTTGGGGGGCTTTGTTTGGGTGGGTTTTTTTTTGTTTTCGGAAAGTCTACTCTGTAGTAAAGAGCACAGACTGACTGAAGGAGAACCAAGAGATCCTGCTTCTCAGTTCACTGCTGACAGTGCAGAATTGTCTCTTGGGGATAGAGGGGAGTGTTTATTTTGTGCAGAGAAGAAATGGCAAAATTAAACGTTTTCACAGTCCCTCGCAAACTTAGCACTAATACCTCAGTTTGTCTGTGTCCTCCACAATTGTTGTCTTTTCCTCTCTGTATAAATCTGGAAATGGATAGGAGTTAACAGAGTGAAGGATATTTTAGTTCAGTATCATATTGCTAATTCTAAGTACCATTGGAGTTTGAGGTAGAAGTGATTGCCTGTATGAATTTCTCTTTAGTAGCATAACTTGCTGTAATTTGACTATATTAGAAATAAACTTTCTTTTCTGTTCAGAGAATTAAAAATCTCTGAAAATATTTATCCTTAATTTTATATTTGTAGAGTGAATATGATCTTGTGTCATTTCTGGTGACATTCAGCCTTGTATTAAGCTGTGCTATTAATTTATACAGATTTCCAGTATAAAGAATACCTGCTCTTATGGTCTCTTAGCCATTTTCATTTTGAAGTCTTTTATGAAATGTGTGTAGGAGTACAGGTATTTCTGTTTATACTGTTATTTGCTCTTAGCTATGCTTAAACAGTTTAACTAATGTGGATTCTGTCTTGATGTAGTGTGGTACTGTAGTTGTTTAATGATCAAAATGATTCTGACATCTTACCTAATATATAAAATTACCAATGAAGCACAGTCTGTTATGCCTTAATAGTTTTTGTTCCCCTTCAGTAGCTAGCTTTTCAGGGTAAGCTCTTTGTGATACTAACAAGATCTCAGTAATGAAGGAACATGCCTTTTTCTACAAACAGACTCCTGATTCTTTACCCAGTCAGATGTTCTAGTGTCTATTAAATACAATCATCTCCCTTTTGATTTCTGTGAGCTCACTTTTCCCAAAATTTAAGAACGTTTCCAGTTTTTTTAAAAAGTAAATACTTCCTCCAGGAGAGATGGATTATTTCCTAGTTAAATCTTTTCTGCCATGGATTTCTTTTGATACGCTAGGGAAATTCCTTCAATCAATGCCCAGGGTGGAAAAAAAAAAAATCTGCATTCCTTTCCTCCTTGTGTTGGGCCAATGATGGGAATATTGGAAAACTTTTGTTCACATAGGAAAAGCCTGTATTTCCCCCAGGTGTTCTAACCCCAAATTTTGCTGGTATCTTAAATAGAAAATATAGGTAATACAGCCTTTCCTAAATATTATCATTCTGATAGTGATTAGCACAAAGCACTGCACATTTGATAAGAAAACAGGTAACTCTGGGTTTTTAGAAGACCTTGTTACTGATCTGAAAATGAAGTATAAGGTCTGTATCAGATATCTTTTTATATCTTTTGAATAAACAGAAGAAATACTTGCCAAAGTATATTTCCTTCTGAAAATAAAGCAACTGATGCTCACACAGGAACAATACAGAAACATGTCAAGGTCATATTTTGAAATGTCAGTATGTCTTGATGTTCAAAATCTTCATTTTTTAAAAATATTTAATTTCACATCTGTAACTCATGCTCCATGATGTATTGTTTTGACTTTGCTTTCCACCTATATTGAAATGATAAGACAACAGCTTTATAATAAAAAATCAATATCTTATTGCTCTTGTCACAAATGTTCTATACAAAATGTTTCAGGGAAGAGCAGAAATGCATCTGATTCCTACCAGTTTTGAGGGTCAGTGCAGTGAAAATTCATGTGGCAAGTAGAAAATCCTTTCAGTCTTAGAGAGCCGAAATGGTCCTGCCTCCAACAGTTTCCAGTCAATGTCTTCACAAAGTTGAATTTGTTTGATGCTGTTAAAAGTCACAGGAACACAGCAGATATTGGTCCTAATCAGTATTCAGGAGAAGGAAATGGACTCTGAAAAGGAGAAAGAAAATGAACCTGAAGCCATATTGTTGATGGGAGGCCACCTTGACTCTCTGACAAGTACAAAGGAATCTTTGTGTCATGTGAAATCTCTTCAGAGTAATTCTTCTGAAGTAGTGAATTTGAGAAGAACCAGGGGACACCAGTCCAAAGATCACACTGAAAATGAATTATTCATTTCCCTGCTTGTTAAAATCTTATTTTCAATCACAGGTACATGATCTTCAGTTCTTGATTGGTTTGATGAACTGTGAAAGAGCAAACCCTCTAACTCCTTTTTTGAAGTGTTTTGGGTTTGTTTTTTTTTTTTTTTT
>VZDJ01007747.1:10659598-10974315 GCA_008694505.1 Cyanoderma ruficeps
TTTTTTTTTTTTTTTACTGTGCTTGATCCTTGAGAGGAAGAGATGAGAAGGAAAGAAAAAGATATTACTGGATTATTAAATTTATTTGAAGATGGGTAGTACACTTTGCTCTCTAGCTGACATGGCATAAAGCAATGCCTTTCTCTCTTGATGTGGGGGGTGGGGATATGTTGGGGGAAGGAGAGGGACAAGTGTGTTTGGACAATACTCTTGGGCACTTGTTGCGACTTGGGGAAGGTGCTGTCCAGGACATAGTTGGACTCAATGTTATTTGTGGGTACCTTCCAACTTTAGCTTATTCTGGGACATAAAAATATACAAAGTGATACTATCCTAGGTTGTGTTATGATATAAAAGATAGTTAGGATCAAGTTTAGACTTTGTTAGATTTGAAATTGGTCTCAGCGTCCTAAATGTCTCATTCTCTTGACATTACCGATATTACAGTTTTGGAACTAGCAACACTGACAGAGTGGACAAGGAGACGTACTCTCTCAAGTTAGAAAATGACATAGTTTGCAAAACAAACTAAATGCACACAGCAGTGAATTCAGAATCTACCAAAGTTTTTCTCACTAACATTCTTTGATAGTCAACATTAGTCGTCTTCAAGTCCTCTGAGAGGAAGTGCTAGTTATCTGTGCAGATAGATGATATATAGCTAGGTAATATGGATAAATGTAGATGTATATTTTGAGTTAAAAAGTACAGATAACTTTGAAAGTACACATCAGTACTTCAGACTGCTACCAGATAAAAGTCAAGTCTTCCTCTGTCTGGTAGTACTTTGGAGAATCCCTAAATTTTACTTCATTGTAGCATTCACTGATAAGGCAGAGTAGTAAGTGTGAATGCACAGGCACGCATATATCTTGTGAGCACATTTTACGAATCTTTTTGATATATCACTTCTGTAGAAATTTGAATTCTGGTAATAAAAATGTAATTCCTTTAAATAAAATATTTATTGACTCTTTTTTCGCTGTCTGAGTACTTCTTAATTAAAGACCAGTTTAGTACTTCATACTGCTAAAGAAAAAATAATAGGATATAAGGGTGATATCTCAAAAAAGCTGTGTACCATGTTAATTTGAAAAGCTCCTTTTCCAGTAGATAAATGATGCATAGCTTAGCTCTTGTAGACCATCATTACTGACAAAAAAACCCCAAAAAACTAACAAGATCTTGATCTATTTTGGGCTTGAGACTGAGATGTGATAATTTTCAGGTTTCTTATGCCTTCTGTAAAGCAATATTGATTTCACTAAAACATCCTTTCAAGTGTTTGTCTAAGAACCAACAGTTTTTTTCTGTACCCATACCCAGTTTTGAATGTTTGGGTCTGAACTTGTCTTTTATTTTAAAGTCACTGATGGAATGTAACATGAGAGAAGGAAAAGAATGTCTGGCAATGTCTTGTGGTTACTAAGAAATTACAGAGTTCTTCAGGTAGTGATATGTGAGGCAAGGCAAAGAAAAGTGCAAGGTACAATATGTAGAATGCATTTGCACCTTCTCAGTACAAGAAAGGCTTGCTAGATTGGAGCAGCAAAAGAAATATGAGCTCCTGATAGAGCATGTATAAGGCTTTATGGCCAGTCTGATTACTAGTTGAGAGGATTAAACTTCATAGAGGATTTTGTACGCTTAACTCGAAATAAGGAGTTCATTCCTGTATGCTAGTGGATTTACTAACTTCAGTGAGGACACCAGAAATCTGTTTCCACCAGGATAAGGAATTCTTGCTTTCTCAGGATGTTGCTGGAAATGGTACATTATTCCACAAAATGAATGGAGAAAATCCCTTGATTTTATTTTCTTAGCGAATATATCAATTGCTATTTTAAAATCTACAGATTAGTGATTGCACTAGAACTTTCTGAATAATTCAAAGTTTGAAGATATTTTTAAAGCAAAAGCAAAAAAAACCCCAAACCCCAGTCATTAGTACTATTGGGGGCAATTAATCCAGATCTATCTTGTACAGATAAATCAATTAAAATAACTGTAGTTTCTTCCTGTCACAAAAGATCTTAATTTTCCTTTGTCTGGTATTGATCTAACAAAGTCTGTGGCAGCCAAAGGAAACAATTTCTTCAAATTCAGTATATTTATTTTTCCATTTGACATTGGCCGTCCCTGTCTGTACATGAAAGGGATGTCTCATGCTTGTTTCTTTCTGACTGCTGTCCCTGGCCATATATGCTGTGTCTTATGTGGCCAATGTAAACCTTACCATTTTAGGTATCCTGACTCCCCCATTATATGCATGCATCTTTGCTAGTGGAATTTGCTGTTCCTTCTTGGGGGCTTTTTGCCTTGATTACCTGGCATATATTTGCATACAAGCTGCCATTCTTAGACCTAAGCAGAAAATTGCAGGGTATTGTCTGTTTTTGTGTTGCTTTGGCTTGTTCTGGAGGCAAGGACAGGGACATCATCCTAAAAGTTTGGATTATGTCTATGCTTAAACTGTAGATATCTGCCAGAAAACAGTGTCCTTTCTTACTAATTTCTAGATGATTTCCACAGCTTGTGAGTAGAAGGGCTGTTTGCTTGGCAAAGAATACTTAATTCATCTGACTAAGAACTAGAGTTCATAATAGGTCTGAGAACTTTTTACACGAGAAAGTGTATTTACTAGAAAATGCTTCTGTATTAAGATCATGACATTGCAGTAGAACTTTATTAGTTTAAAATAGCATCATCTCTTTCTTTTCATGTAATGATTTAATCTCAGTATTTTTAATATATTCATGAAACTCTATACTTGTGCTATGACTACTGAGGTTAAACATTAGAGTTGGTCTACTCCAGTGTTTCCATAAAATACTAGAAGTTTTTGCAGAACCTGCCAGTCTCATTTGATCAAGGGCTGGGAACTGACCAACACATTCACTTTCTCCACTCACAGTCTGCCCCTGAGGTCTTTTATTTAACCCAGAGGCTTGCCCACAAGAGACCAGAAACCTTTGGGTATAATCAATTTTGTTCATTTCTGTATGGCTTCCACATGTTTGTGTTACAAATTAATAGCTGACTCTTCCCTCATAAGTTATTACTTGGTACTCGAATATTGATTTGTTTCATGTTATTTCTTTTTAGGTTTTTAGACCTTACATAGGCTTTCAATAAAAGTTGTCTAAGTATCAAGATTCTAAGATTAAAAAAAATTCATTGAAAACCCCACAACTTTATCTAGCAATAAAAATTGAGTAGTTGCCTAATCACTAGAAGCTCTTAATCAATAGAGGAGAAATAGGTAAGTGTGACAATCATTGTCAACTCAACTGAAATACAAACAGAAAAAAATTATAGTGCCCTTCTCAGCAAGTCAAGAAGAAGGAAGTATTTTAGAGCATGAAGTATATATTAAAGAAATCTAAGATTTAATTGATACTGCCATCTTTTGTTCCAGTTGGTATCCAAAATTAGACCACTTAACCAGGATGATATTTAACCTTATTGCTTGTGTATGTTTGTTGTAAGATAACAAAGTAGTCATGAAAATTTTCAATTTCATCACCTCGACTCTATTTTCCCTTTTTATTTTCCCTTTGCATTTTCAGAATTGATAGTCTCTAATATGTTTATTTTAATAATCAGCTGTTTCACATAACTTACCCTGTTGGAATATTTGAAATGTGGAATGGGATATGCCATTTTCAATGTGAAATAATAGACTGGTAATGTGTTTTAGGGTGTTTATGTGATTTAGAAGAATCAAGTTCATGTTTGACTAGTGCGGACTTCCATTTTAAGAGTGTATTTATACGACTTTCATTTAAGTGAGGCAACCTTCATCACAGAGTTTGGAGGATACAGAGTTATTTTTAATGTACTTGTGAAATAAAAATCAAAACAACAGCAAACAAACGTAACACAAAACACTTTAGATTACCTAATATATAGGAAGAAATAGAGGATAGGACAAGCAGGTATAAAAAGACAGTGTAATGTTTTAATCTCTTTTGATGTATTCAGCAGAATCTTTTGCTGACTGTGGTTTTCATCAGCGCTCAGCTCAGAGTTAGATTAGCCATAGGTGCTGCAGTCACAGTAGCAGGCCAAATCTTCTACACTACAGATAGTAAGTTACTGGAGCCTCTGCATATGAATAATGGAACAGGTTTGAGTGGTTCAGTGAGGGGGGGAAAAAAAGGCAATGCAAAAGGATTCTTCTACTTAGAGGTTTTAGGGTTCATTTCTCAAGATTTCACCCTAACAAACTGGTTGCATTTAAAAGCCCAGTAAAACTTAGAGCTCTGTTACTACACTGCATCTGTTCTTGGTACAATGGTTTATTTTAAAGCATTTATACTCTGCCTGTCAAATAAAGTACATACCCAAGAAATACAACCAACAAGTACATTGGGTGGAATAGAGTCTGAGCAGCTTTGAATTTTAAGCACTGTGATGTGTAGTATATCAGAAAATTTGTAATGAAAAATGTCCTTATCCTGGTGAAATGTTCACATTCCTTGCTACTCTGGTTCTAACTTGTTCTCTCAGTCTGAAATCATTGGAGGGAAGAGGTTCCTATTTTCTTGTGACCTCTTGTCATTCTTTCTTAACATGTTAGTCTTCATATTGTTGAGGGCTTTNTTTTTTTTTTTTTTTTTTTTTTGGAACCTGGAGAGAAAAGTGGAATCTCACAGACAAATTAATGGAAAATATTTATGCTTTTAAGAAATCATATTTAAAGGCTATGTTTAAACTTATTGCTTGTTATCTCTGCTGTGAGATGAAAAAACCCAGAAACAGAGTGAATTTGAACCTCTCGGTCCTTGTTTTTCAGACTATAGTAAAGAAACTGATCTGCTTTAGTATAATACACACTATAATTCATAAAGTATGGTCCTTTGCCAGTCAGGGATTGCCAAAAACCTCAGATGTTGCTTCACAGTAGTTACCATGTTACTTCAGAATTTCTTAAAGTTACTGAAGTAACAGAAATAATGATTTAATTTACAGTATTAATTTCACTATCAGTCTTACTGTGATATGAGAAGCTAGAATCCACAATGCAATAAGTTCTTTCAATGGGTGGTAAAGGAACAAGAAGTCAACAAACATTAAAAGGTAATTTTGGTCATACCTGAGACTTCTGCATAAAATAATTACACACATTGGCATCAACACTTAACTTCATTTTGATCTCTCTGCATGGTTACTGTTGTAACAGAAGGCAAAAAAAAATCACAAATCAGAAAGGTATAATTTTATTCCAGAATGCTCTCTCTGGGGTTCAACTCTAAACTACTATACTAAAAGTGTGAGCCTGAATAAAATAGTCAATGAAGAGAGCTTAAAGACTAGAAGATAATATGAATATTCTTAGATATTGAAGGGCTACAGAACCCTTCAATGAACCGCTTGAATTCACGTGATGAAGATACACAGCTGAAGCAATAGTAGGAAGCAACAGCTTGAGCTTAAGCCAAAAATGGACATAAAAATTCCTACAAGATTGTATGTAATATCCTGAGCCTGTTTGGACTAGTTTCCTACCCCATTGTAGAAAAGAACAGAGTGATGAAGAACTTTTCTTGTTCTTTTACAACAAAGATTAATGATACTCATCTAACAATATATTTTAATACTAAGTTTCTTAAACCCAGTGTTCTAAAGTGGCTGAAGGGCAAGTGAGGGGTCGGACTAATTGACAAGTTTAATCTGCTGTGGCTAGATTGAAGATCACAAATGGTACTCAATAATGTGGTAAAATAGAAAGGCCAGGCTCCAGCTTGTCCCAAAGATATCTAAAGGTACCAAGGTGCAAGGCTCTACTTGACCTGATGTTTTTCTTTTTTAAAACAAAGTCTTATAGAGGAAGGCTTTGAGGTACTTTGAGCAGTTCTAGAGAAACAGAGAAGTGTTTTGTAATTGATTTCCTTTCAAGTCCTAGAAAAGGCATGAAATGTGGGAAAATCTGAAACTCCCTGCCTCAGCCATTTTTGGAAGAGCACTGACTTCTGTCTGGTGTCATAGGACAGCACTAAAATCATCAGATTCCAGTAAGGCAAATTAAGGTTTTCTCCCCACAACAGTCTATCAGAGCCAGAAGAAGGGAATAACTTGAAGAAAATCTTAGCTTTTTTTATTATAAACACATCACTGGAAATTTCTTGCATCTTAAGAAGGTAGGGGAATCATGATTATTGCAGCATTTTCAGTTTCAAACCCCTGGCATTCTAAAAACAAATTTTTTTTGAGAGTTCTCTACATCTGTAAGAGCTCTTAGGCTGCAGAGTAAGGATGGTTCTGGGCCAGATATCTTCCAAAGTCTCGACTGAATCAAAATCCTTTCTGTTTACTGCTAAGTGCAGATACTTCACTTGCTTTCAGAATGACCATATGTATTTTTCTGCTTTACTTTATCTATCTGTCTTAATGTCTCACTTTGGTATTAGGTCTGAAACTGCTACAGCATCAATATGCCATTTTCTTTGTCTCTTGTTTGTTGGTTGTTTGGCATATTTTTTTTTCTTATTAGTCTTAGCTGAGTCTAAGAACTGCATGTCAAGGATCATATGGCTAATAAAATATATAATTTTCTCCTATCACTTGCTTGTATCCTTTAACAAAACAGAGAATTTTTTTCCTTCAGTTTGGAGAGCCTTTGTATTACTTTCAGGAGGCAGGAATTTGATTCAGATGAACATTAATTAAGATAAATAGTCTTTCTTTTCTCATCACTTCAGTTGAATGAAACAATGGTGACTGATTTCTCCCTCCCCCCTATGTCCTTTTCTTTGCTGTTTCATAAAATGAGAAATGTAATATTGGTAATGAAAGGGAATATGGATGGGAAAGTACTCACACCTGTGTTTGTGATAGCATGAAAAGTTTAATGGAGATGGAAGACTCATTATTCGTAATATTCAGCCAATTTGTATTTAATAAAAATCCTTTTTTTCTGTAGCATAATTGCAGTTTCAATAATTTTTTGAGACATAAGACTGAATGAATGTTATCTATACTTACTTGTGCTTTCAAGAAATGGCTAATTAAGAAGATGGTACAACCCTTTTATTCATGGCTAATTTCTGCTCAGTTAAAGGGAGTTCTTTTCTGTATTAATGAAGGGTACAACACTATATTTCATTTTGCAGGCAACAGGAGGTGGGAATTGCATCTACTTGGACCATAATCTGACACAGGTATGCCAACAAACAGTACTTAAAGGAAAACTTTTACTTCAGCGTTTTATAAATTTTCTTTTTTTCTTACAAATCCCTCTCTTCTGTTGCATTTTTTTATGGAACTCAGTTGACATTGCATACTGAGAAAACCAGCTATATTAACTTTTTAATGTGCTCAAAATTTTTAGGTTTAAAACGTTGTCAGAAATATTGAATATATACAAAGCAAAAGAATCCAAATAGTAGAAAATGGGGTCTTTTAAAATAGATTCTGTTTAAATTGATTTTTACTTTAAAAAGTGTAGAAACCAGCTCTGCTTTATTTTAAAAACTTCAGAGGATCACTGCTTTGTATTTTAAGTAGGCTGTACAGAAACCTGGATCCTGACTTTTTGCTTTGATCTTTTTCTAAAGTTTGTTATCAGCTCTTTAAGGCTGCATTTTTTCCAAATAGACAATAGAATCCACAATAAGTATACAAGGGTTGGTTTGTTGGCACAGACAGGAAGGAATTTGCGGTTCCAAGGTGCATCATGCTTACACAAGTATGGAAGAGTTTAAGATGCAATGGTTTTGGAAGATCTTTACCCCTGGGTGAATTTAATTAGCAGGCAGAAACATTGTAATAATAGGGAATACATTTAATTCCCTTTATAGCTGTCCCCACTGTCCTTTGCTATCCTCAGGCACTCACAAAACTGAAAATCTGACAAAAATCTTCTTTTATGGTTTGTCTTCAGGAAGGGTAGTTATGAATTGTTCATAACTGCTCATTAGCCTGAGCTCTTGAACTCCATTAAAATGCTTCTATAACATTTCATTTAAAAAATTAAAGAAGAAATGAGAGATTAAGGGAGAAACTAGTATGAATTTGAAGACATTAACATGTGTTGTGCTCAGGCTTTAGGTTATAGTAAGAGGAAAAGAGAAGACCAGGATACAGTCGTAGTGCATCAAGGGATTGACAAAAAAGAAATAGGGTGAGTACAGTATTTGGTACATGAGGAAAAAAAAAGGTTCAGAATGAAATGGTACATATGCAATGTTATACAGTTTTAGAAAAGCAATGGCCCAAGAGGAACAAAGTAGAACTGAGAGAAGTAATGAACTAAGCTTATAGTGATTTCAGCCAAGTACTTAAGTGCTTAAGAAGTTTTGCCTAGACAAATGTCTTGGGTTTGTAGGTTTTTTTTCTTGAAGGGGGTAGTGGTATGGTGTGTGTGTGTTTTTCCTTTGGGGTTTGTTTGTTTGTTGGTTTTTTTACTTACTTTTATTATTTGACCCTAGGAATGAAATTCTTAAAATTAATAGGATCTTGAACTATAATACTATTTTTAGAAACTCTGCAGTTTTGTATACATGTGTTTTTGCTTTTCAACTGTAGTACTGAACCTTTGCAAGGTTTTAAATCTTATTCCAAAGAGAAGACATATGTTTAGGAATCAACTAGTGGGATGTAGTGTGTGAAGGCTTCCTATTTTAGGTTGGATGTTTGTGTTAGAAATATACTATTCTTAGATTTGCAATTGATATTCATATTTGCTTTGTGAAGTAGCTTGACACCTGTGGAGTGCAGAGTCTGGACTTTCTTTATATTTATATGTGCTTTAACTAAGAAACTATTTGAAAAGGTATTTTAATTTCCAAATCTAAGTCAAATAGTGACAAGTCCAAGATTTATTTAGGATTAATTTAAAGGATAGATTGTAATTTTGAACTAATAATTGAAGGGTGAACTGCCTAGTTCTTACTGCCAAAACAATCACCATTTAACATGACTTTGTGGGGATCTAATACTGATGGATATACAGTGTAATACAATGCATTTTATCAAACATAAAAAAAAGATGTTTTAAATACTTACATTTAAATCCTACCTTTGTGGTGCACTTTGATCAGTGCTTTCTGACTCTGTTTATCCATGTCTTGACAAGACCCATACACCCACAATCCCACCTGGATTTTTTTTCTGCACACTGAAGTATCCCTGACCTCCGCCTCTGCTCATGAGGAGAATTTCCAGTAGTCCTCTTTTGGAAACTTTTGGAAGGACTCCACCTCAAGAAATTGGAGACCTTGACCCTAATTTTGGCTTTCTCATCAGCTGTGCAATTGTACTATGATGTGGTGGTGCAGAAACTAGGGATCTAAACGTTGGTGGTTTCTTTAGTACTGTGTCACTCTAGCAGGAGCTGTGAGAGAGGTACTGGAGGTATAGGACAGGTATAGCATGGCAGTGGCAATATCAGGGAGAAGGCAAAGGTCAAACCTTTGCATGGAGAGAAAGGGGTATGTTTACAAACAAGGTCATCTCATGTCCTCAGCTCCCACTAAGGAAGTGAAATCCACCCATGGACTGCAAAGCCATGTGATCCCAATAAACAGGTTGGATAAGCTCCAGTTGCAGAGGAGTTTCACTGGAATTCAGCCCATGCCAGTGGGAGGGAAACATGCCCTGCAAAGCACATCCTGAGGCGTGAGATCTTGGTTTAGGGCAAAGAATATGTCAGGGAACCGACAGGAGACTCCCAGTCTCTGGAAAGGTGGCTGGAGGATGAGGACCTCAATGAATCCCGCTGGGAGCCTTGCAGAACCTCACCCACAGGACTACTTGGCCTCTTCCTCTGCCACACCAAGCATCTCATGGACTGGAAAAGGGAAGCTCTGGAGAGTTTCTGGTTAGTGTTTGGATAAGAGCTTCTCCCCACATCTCTCCCAGGGGTGTTCTCAGCTCTGGTGCCCTTGGAAAGACAGATCTGCCAGGTGGGTGTCATCAGCATTGCAGGGCAGAACAGGGAGCAGCTACAACAAGCAGGGCTCTGGGAAACTGGAAAGAGCCTTCCAGGCTCTTCAGTCCCAGCCTGTCCCAGTGCATGACAGCACTAGTGTCAACAAGAGTGGCTTTACATCCCTTTACCAAAATGCTGAATTTTCCTACTAATTACTACTATTAATTACTACTACTAATTACATAAATACAAAGAATACACAATAAGGATGTCTTTAAAATGAACATAGGCAGCCACAGTATTTTCCTTCAACTTTGTGTAGTAATCAAGATATTACTGATCTATTTGCATAATAGTAATGTGCCTTCTTATGTTATTAATCATCTGACTTCTAACATATTAAACAGCAAGTTAAATTTGACCATATATCAATGTGCTCATATTGTTTGAGTGTTGCAGTAAGAAACATACAAATGTTTGCTTTTTGCTTTTTTCATTCCCCTGTCTGACTGTCCAGAGGAAATGCATAATACCCTCCTGAGATTTAGAGAATACAGTTGAGAAAGCTAGAGAAATAATTGCTATTGCACCAGAATTCTGCATAGAAGACTACAGGAAGGAGGGGAAGTGTAACATGGTTTTAAAAATGTATTTAGAAAGCATGATTTCATGACAGCACCATGATTACTGAGAAATGTACTGCTAACAAATTAATTCACTTTTCCCGGCTGTATTGAAGGATGGTTATAGATTTGATATTTAGTGCTTCAAATTTCTCATATAAAAAGATAAGGTGAGGAAGAGGCCAAAAATTTAAAAATAAATAAAAAGACAAAAAGCAGCAAACATGTATATATTTTTTGCACTGCTTTTGTGTCATCTTTGCACTTCTTTTCATTGCCATCATGACTATTGACAGCAAGACTTATCTGAACATTTAACATCTCTACTTGAATTTTTCCCATCACTATGCTTTGTACAAGACTTTATCAGGTCAGAGGTTGTATGTCTAATCTTATTTTTGCTTTGGTTCACTCCAGTTATGTATCTAGTCTACTCTGCAATTGATTGACAGCTGTGTTTCATTCATTGAATAGATAATTAGGGGATATAAAATGCAGAGTGGCCACAAAGTTATCTGTGTATGCATGGTATATAGCCACAGAACTTAAGGGCTGCTTGGTATATTAAGAACACTGAGATGTGTATTCCTGTGTTAAAATTAGGTAAGCTTATCTCGGGCATGATTGTGCATTTTAAATCTGACAGCAGGCTTTAGTTGATGCTACCCTTTCTTTAAACAGGTGTTAGCGATAATAACTAGCTAATGTGATTTGATTTGTCCTCTATAATAGGTTTTTCCCTTTCCTACTGTAGGACCATCCGTGGATGGCAGGGAGAGGGAACTCTGCAAACCTGTGACTCTCTTGAGAGAATGCGTGGTTTTATTGCAAGGGTCGTGGGTAAAAAGGGCCTTGCCTTCAGCCACCAGCCTCGGCTGAAGGGAAGTCCCAAAGAGAGAGGGGGGAGAGAGAGAGAGAAGGGATAAGCGAGGTAAGGTAAGAGAGGTGGGCCAGGTAAGAGAGTAAGAGGTAAGAAGGACGAGAGCCTTGTTACAATACATTATAGCTCTTTTTGCACTGAATATTCTAATTTACAGTGACCAACCTGCATGAGATACAAAACCTATAGGCTTTGCATACAGCCTAACTCTAAAGGCTATTTTCTTATCTTTTCCCTGATACCTTGACAGGGCTGCTTCCTTGAGTCCTTTTGTTTTCTATCCCTCAACCTTTCTCCAGCTAATCACCTCCTTCCTGCCTGCCATGATCACATCTCAAAGCTGGCTTTCATTTCTATTTTACTCACAGGTTTTATATTTTTAGTATTTCTTGCCAGGCAATCATATTTGTAAACTTTTCCTGTCTCATCTTTCCCAACATCCTACAAGGTCCATTTGGGACTACGATAATTCTACTTTAGAAGAATTTTTGAGTACAGCAATAATCAATGGAAGTTTTAGAGGGTGTTATTGAGAAGTTTTCCTGTGTGTTCAAGAAATGTGAAATAAATTGAAAAGTAACTTTGCAATGTTGATGAGATAACATGAAATGGATCTGTGCTTACATGATTCACTTCTTAAGAAGTGAACAATGAAAGGATAAAGGTACCCTTATCTTAAAACACTTGTAGTGTTACAATGTGCTTCAGTAATCCAGTGTGTGTTTTGCCTTCCTTGTCAGGTGGCAAATCACATCTCCAGGTGATCTGGACAATACAGTTTTCCAACCCATTGCAGTTCAATAAAATTTTGTGATTGTACCCCAATGTGTTTTGCTGCTTTCTGTTTTGAGCTAACATCAGTAAAAAAAAAAAATGAAAGCTAAAAATTATTCTAGGCTTTTAAAAAAGAATTCTATTGAGGTCAAATAAGAAAATTAAACCCAAATTATACTGAGCAAAAAAATATGTTTAAAGTAATATTTTTTTCTAAGATAGGAACGGGATCTTCAGTTTTATAGACACCGGACTTCAGTCTTTAAACTGCAGAAGGCATTTCTTTGTGCAAAATCATATTTGAACAGAAAATTATCCCTGCATTCAAATAAAACTGGATGTCATCATCAAATTCTGCAAATCCCATGAAAATTCTGCATTATTTTACTTCCGGCTTAAAAGTGGTTCTACAAATAAAGAATATAAGTGTTATTCTAGATGAAATTGGGCAGAATTAGTATTTTCCCGTGAAGGTGCCTCAGTCCTTTCTATGAAGAACCTTTGTTAAATCCAGTGGGATGTGCACTAATAATAACTATATTAGCTTAAAAACTGAAAGAAATTCAGCAAAATTATTCTACAGTGTTTTGGATGAATAGATTCCATCTCTCCTGCATAAATGTGCAAGCCAAACTCAGTTGTCCTAGTCACACTGACCTAAGTTAATGCTACCAGTAGTGAACCACGTTTTTCATGTGGACTTGGGAACCTAAAGTTAAAGCTACTTAAATAAATATATAAAATAAATGTACAGTCGCATATATGTGCACGTGTAGAAATCTAAGACTCCTCTCCCAGAAACAAATACATTTTTCAACACCTAGCCTTAAAGATTGCTAGGCTTTTTATTCATGAAAAGGTACCTTTGCTGCATGAGGAATGTTTCTTATTGTTTCTCCCTTCTGAATTTCTTTGTAATAAAATAGAAATGCTTATATACTTAAAGCTTTTGCTCTTTAGAAATTGCCGTGGAAGAATAGAGTAATTACTGACTTGCATAGGAAGATACATACAAGCAAGACAGCACTGAAGCAAAATTAGGGTTAAGCATATCTTGAGACAGGGAAAAAAGGGAGTAGTACTCATTTAGAGTAGTGAGTTCTTGGGATGAAGGACAGGAGAAAGAAAGAAGAAGATGGATGACTTTGCATCTACATGCTGTTATCAGGAGATTTATCCCATTCTTGGTTATACCATTCATCAGTGTCATGCTGGAGACTAGTGGTGCTTATTGCTAACCATTATTGATCAGTGGAACTGACAACAGATTTATAACTGGACATGACTGCATGGCTCTGGACAAATGAAAATATCACACCTCTCCTTCCCCCTTGTCTTTCCAGTCAGGAAGTCATCTTTGTATTCTGCGGTAAGTCTGATGGAATGGTAAACCCAACCCTGGTTTAGTACAAGATAACCATTTAAAAAAAGGAAAATTATGTAAACTAAATTGCTGTAGGCCTAGTAAATTCACAATTGTTTACTTTCTAGTAACAGGACAATTTAGCTTTCCCAATAAATCCTAAAAGAGAAATAATTTCTGTGATTCTTTCAAAACCTTGTTTCTGGACACAGCTACTTACACTGACCAGTAGAAAAATCACACAGATTCCAACGTACATCCATGGTGTCTGCTTTGCTGCTCTTTTCCCAAACACAAGTATACATAGACAAAAAAAAAAAAAAAGGAAANAAAAAAAAAGGGAAAAAAAAACCCAGAAGAAAACAAAGAGAAATAGTCCACAGAGACATGAGCCAGAATTATTATTCTGATAGACTTTGTCCTTGTTATGTCTTTAGTGGCAAAAACTGTTCTCCAACATAGAGATAGAACACGGTGCAATTTCAACATAGAGTCTGGGAGTAGCACTTTTTTCTTTGTCGTATGAACTCTGATGGACATAGGTAATGAGTAAAAGAGTTTGCAGACTGGTTTCTGTTGAGATGTTTATTTTGGATATTGTTGATAAGTTTCTGTGTTGCTCTCAAGACCTATCTCAGTCTATTCAGGCTAAGCAGCCACTTTATAGTGGCCACGTGGACATTTGAATCTCTCCTGTGAAAAGGCTCTTAATTAGTTATCCACCTCTGTGTGTACAAGTAGGTTAAGTTCTTTCCAAAGTACATTCCCAGGTTTAGAGCCAATGTTTTGTCTGTCATTCTGCTGACAAAATAGATAAACCTGACCTCTTCTGGACTTTTCAACAGCTAGTCTTAACGGAACTGCATATCTTTTCCCCCAGAAATAAAAGCATATCCATGCTAGTTTAACACATTCAATGCTTCTTCTCATGTTTTCCCAATTCTCCAACAGGAATTTAAGTTTTCACATCATCCAATATTTCTGTAACTATGCTGTTTATTTTAGACAAAGTATGCATGTACATGCCTTGCCTTTTTACTTTTTTTTTTTGTTTGTAATAGTGATGCATGCTGCTGTTCATTCCTTGTTAGCCTGCCTTCAGTAAGAGCAGAAGTCTTGTCCTGGCCACTGTTCCTACTTCACCAATCTTAAGAGTTCTAATAGGAACTGCAAGACCAAACTCTGACACTTTCCTCTTAAATTTACTGATTATTATTCTGTACTCAGCTGATGAATATAGTTATTTGTATTAATTGATTTATCTAAGAAATCTGTTGGCCATTTCTTCATGGGGTGTTTGGAAGTGAGACACCTAAAATCAAGTCTCTATATGTAAGGACCCAGAATATTTCTATGTGTACTAGGTATATCAGTTCCCATTCTGGTGGCTACTTTCATATTTTCCTCCCACCTGCAATCAGACTTTAGTCAAACACAAATCACCATAAATTTTGGTTGATTAATCTTTTTTTTGTGGATTAAATAGAAGCAACAAAATTCCCTCTTTCCCAGTTCCTTTTTTGTATCTCTTAGTGCTTCCAGATTCCTGTGCAGAACTTATGGACATCAGTGTGGTTTGATCTCTCAATTGGAGAAAGCAGAACCAAGAGTTCAGGTTGCAATACTGGCAGCCGAGGATCAAAGTAAACCATTTTTTTTTGGTTGAGTTTTCTTTGGATTTTTTTATTCTTTGCCATTCTGAGACCAGGTTTGTGTGTTCTGCTTAAGGCAACATGAATTCAAAGTGTAAGACAGGCAAGTAGGATATGGCATAGTACATTCTAGATAAACTTACAACAGCAATACCTCTGGCAGATGTAAAAGTGAAGCCCTGTCAACTCAGGTAGAAGCACAACTGAGTGAAATGGAAAAGAACATATGTGATTTGACAGTACTAAAAATCCTAAAAGTTTTTTAGTCTCTGTGGCATCAACTTTATTTTTTGTCTTCAGCATAATTTTCTTTGTTAAGAAGAAATATCTGAATTTTTTTGGTTTGTGGGGGCTTTTGTTTTTGTTGTTGTTTTGGTTTTTGGGGGGATTTTTTGTTGTTTTTTGTTGGGTGTCTTTGTTTTGTGGGTTTTCTTTGTTTTTTGTTTTTATTTTTTGTGTTTGTTTTGGTTTGGTTTCTTTGTTTGGGGGATTTTGGAGGGTGTTTTTGGGGGGGGTTGTTGGAGTTTTTTGGTAATATAATTCTTATTTCCAGAAAGTTTTAAATCATGAGAGCAGAACACCATCTCTCATTTTTGGTAGGCAAGGGTCACAGTAGAAGTCATGATTTTTAAGTTTAAATCATAATCATGAGAATGAATTCTGAGCATATTTATTTTATATCAGAGTATCACTGAACTAAGGAAAGACTCAGTAGTAAGGCAATAATGCGACAGATAAGTGAAGTCTGTGCCTTGGACATATTTCTCCCATTGCCTTTAGTATTTCTAGGATCTCCATCAGAGTAAATTGTCAGGCAGCTCTGACAGCTCCCAGGTCTCGAGCNCACAGTAAAAGTCATGACTTTTAAGTTTACATCATAATCGTGAGAATGAATTCTGAGCATATTTAGTTTTATATCAGAGTATCACTGAACTAAGGAAAGACTCAGTAGTAAGGCAATAATGCGACAGATAAGTGAAGTCTGTGCCTTGGACATATTTCTCCCATTGCCTTTAGTATTTCTAGGATCTCCATCAGAGTAAATTGTCAGGCAGCTCTGACAGCTCCCAGGTCTCGAGCAAGTCATGGAGATGAGACATTGTTGACCTTGAATAATCTCATCCTGTGCTAATAATAGAATAGTATTCAAACAGAATTCATTCATAGAAAACTTCTCAGGGGAATTTTTGTTTGTTTTTTTCTTTTTTCTAAAGAACTTCCAGATAAGTCTTCAAAACCTACTGTAGTTTTTGTGTGTGCTTTAAGAATACTGACCCTCACAGAAATATTTGGCATTGAAGAGGACTTAAGTCTGCAGCAGTCGCTAAGAGTTCTTTAGACTGTGGTGCAACTAAATAAGAGAAACATTCATGCCTATAATCACTGAGGTCCATATATACCTGCTTACTACATATTAGAGGCAATGTTTATAGTCACTGCTTATTTTTGTCGTTGCCAATCATTGTATTTGATTTACCACAATCGGTTTTGTTGACTACCACCACATGTTTTGTATAGAGTTAGTATAAATAACTGGGATTGTCAGGGCATCTTATCAACTTTTGAATTTTCCTTTAATTCTGCCTTTTGCTGTGGTAAATAATACTCTGAAGACTATCAGTGTGTAATTGGTAGAACATGCATTTATCACTTAGCTGCCTGGATTCTTGTTCTTCTTTCAAAATGGATAGTTTTCAACTCAGAATGTCTCTCTATGCTCCTTTGATACAAAACCCCAGATGATGAAAACAAGAATGATCAGCTTGCTGCTCTGATGACCTTACTGATAGCATAAAAGGAGGAAAACAAAGTATGTAGTCATATCCTTGAAATTCACTTTTGGTTATTCTGCTGCATTGAAATCCATGTTTAAGTGTCTAAAGAGAGAGAGGGTTTGCTGAGAAATGAGGAAGTTGGAGTGCAACTTGCGTATCAGTCAGTTTATTCAATAATCAGCTAACTTTGAAATTCAGTCTTCAATCATGCTCTCATTTAAATAATGATAAGTAACAGACATATACTTGAGAATTAGTACCATGCCTAGAAAAAAAAACAAACTGGTTTTAATCCAAGCTTTAAAAACTTAGTTTAGCTTGGTTTCTGTTTGCCAGCTGCCCCCCTTTCCCAAATCAGTATTGTTAAAATCATATTTCTAATTACAAGAAACCCCTGTTTTCCTTCCCTGGGGCAATTTTCCAAGTTAATTTTGTTAAATTACCTCTGAAGTATTCTGGATGATCGTTCTAGGTAGCTAAGGGTCAGTTCCCTTTCTAGACAATAGTGCTATAGTTTCAGAAAACAGTGGCAGAGACTATGCCATTATCTGAGTTGCTTTACTGTACAAGAATCTCAAAAGTATCATCTCATGACTGGACAGGTACAGATATACTTGTAAAGTTTCTTGCTGGTCGTGGCAGGGTGACAGCTCCCCAGGCTACTCCAAAGGAGATCACTCTCCCTTAGCGGGTAGGCAGTGCCTGAGCTGTTTTCAATGTGGCAAGCCTTGCCCTCTGGGAGGTCTTTCTAAGTGACTTCCCTGGGACTCCTGGTGAGGTAACTGAAACACCCCCATGAGTCTTTGCTGCAATATGCAGATTGTTCCTCCCTGAGCTGTCATTTGTACAGTTCCTGGTTTCTCTGTTCTCCTATTGGTGTATTTTGGATCCATTTGTTGATTGGTTGTTTTCCTAATCCATGCCCTGATTGGTCTAAGTTCTTGTCCCCGCCCTCAGACAAGTGTATAAAAGTCTGCTCTCCTGAGCGTCTGGGATCTTCAGACCCCAGGAGCTCCTGTGTAAAGGTAGACCCTTGGAGAAGTGGTACCCATCTTGCATGGTGCTTCCTGGAGTGGCCTGACCCTCCCTTCACAAGAGAGCTGCATCACTCTCCCCAAACCCCAGAGTGCCTGTGTGCCCGGAGCATAGAGTGCCTTGTTAAAAGCGCTTCTGCCAGGGACTGCCGCCACGCCTGAAGGCCCGCTAGGCCTACTAGGCCGTGGCACAACAGTGATAAATTAACTCCAGAAACAGATATTACATCCAAATGGCACTTGAACTGTAAGTCCCTCAAACTATTTGGTCCTTTTTCTCTTGCGCTCTAATTTCATTGTGGGTTTTTTGTTTGTTTTTTTTTTCTCCTCCTCAGCTTTCCTCTTGGGTCAGGTAGCTCAGTAGTCTCATTCTGTCAGCAGTCAGTCAGGAAAAAATGTATGAATCAGGATCCTACTAAACCCAAGCTTCTCCTACTAATAATCACTTGCTTCAGTATGTGATTATTATTATATCTAAAAAGATCTTGTCTTATCATTTGAAAAAAAAATACTAAATCTTGTCTCAACCTGTTATATGTAATTTACAATTATATTAATGGCTCGATGCATACCTTCTAGCATAAAATATTTGTTCCTGGAAGTTTACTTATAAGCTACTTGTCTGATAGGTGACTGCACAAGGAAAATACAACATTGTTAACCTGTTCAGCTTCATGAATCTGAGTTATTCAGTTAGTCTGCTTAGGTTCCCTCTAGACTCATAAACAGTAAGGTTCTCAGAAGATGATTCACTGTTGGATCACAACTTAGATTTTCTGACCTACCTTTCCAGAAACCTACGATCCTTACCTATAAGGCTACAGATGGTAGCCTTTAATTTGTGTATCTGTGTGAGTCACCCAGCTGGTGTAAGAACTTGAATTAAATTCAGACTGAGAAAGCCAGAGAGACAAAGAGAAGTGGAGAGGAAGGCAATGGCACATAGTATGATAGACAGACTGTTCTTTGTATTTTTGGGGGAGGTAGGTTGGGTTTTTAAGTGCTTTTTAATTGTGATATTATTTGAGGTTAATATTTCAGAACTGCTTTATAACAGAAAATACTCTTCAATAAAAGTTAAAATCTTACTTTTTTCCCCAGAAGAATCTTTTACTTTCTATAACTAAAATAAATAAATTGTGCTGATTTGTGTTAGCTTTTTACCTCCCCCCCCAAATCATTAAAATTAAAACTTTTTAAAGTCTAGTAAAATGTTGTTTCAGAACTCATTTGAACTGTCAGTTTCTGTAAGAGTTTGTAGATCAAGATTTGCCACAATATTTTCTGATCTTCCTGAGTATTGCAGCTCCCTTAAGAGGAGAAAATTACTTCTGCAATCTTCTGCATGACACCTGTAAGAGGACCAGCCCACTGGGTGGTGCAGATAACAAGCAAAACTGTCTTCACAGTACAGTGGGTTAATGTGCGAAAAGTACTGCTTGATGGTGAAAAACTTAAACCAAACCAATTCTAACTGTTCAAAGAATTAATGATGTATTTGAATATTGCCACTTCTTTAAATCTGCAAGTTAAAAATAAATATTCTAACTGGAACTTTGTCCCTTATAAAAATACACTCAAAATTTGTGCTTACCTGTCTCACTCCAAATCAGAATTTTGAAAAAATTATGTTTTTTAAATGTCAGAAATTACTGCTGTTCACAGATTCAGTTTTTTGGTTTTTCACTTCCAATTCAACCCTAAGACCTCCTGCATCAATTGATTTTGTCCTGAACGTCTGCAATTTCTCAGCTCCTATGGTTTAATGGGCAATAGGAACGTGTGTGGGCAGGAAAAATAAAGACCCTCCTGGTTTCTTGCATCAGTCCCTTGAAATAGTTTTGCTTAATCTATTTCAGTACAGCTGTCTTACACTGCAGGATTGCTTTTTAATTAGTTTTAGTATTCACAGCTGCTTCTATTCCTTCAAATCTTTCTCTGTTTGAAAACTTGACATTTTCAATATTATCAAAACCATGGGTCAAGATGACCACACAAATCTTTTCATACCTAATTTCAGTGAGGTTCCATCTGTATTGCTTTTCCTTACTGTGTGAGTGGTTGTTTTTTTCCTGTTTTCCCTCCTTTGGCCATATTGGCTTTTTAAACTCCCCATTTTATTGCTGTATGTTCTGCATTCCGCATCCTTTGGGCACACTTTAATCTCATTATACACATTTAAGTTTCTCTCTGCCGTTCCCGCTCTGCCATTTCATTACACTCTATTTCACTCAACCTGCTGAATTTTTCCCCCTAAAGTCTGTTTTTCTGAAATCCAGTATCTTCATTTCCCTCCTTTGGCTTTACGGTAGATGTAATTTTACACTTAACTAGATTAAAATTACAGTGCAAAGCACTTTACTTGTTCTGTAAACTTTGTCTCAAGTACTGGCCAGAACTAAAGCATTCATCAGAGTAAGAAAAACACAGAAAACAAAACCACAGTAAAGAATTACATGACAAATGCATTCACCATTCAAACACATCTAGAAGTGAGGGAGAGTAAATAAAGAATTCCTTGGAACAGCATAAAAATATGTTCAGGAAACTGGAAAATAAACCCCAAGATGAGCGCACTGATCTAAAAAAATGTGGAAGATACCAAACATAAAGCAGGCAAATAACATTAATTGAGTGAACAGGAACAGAGCAATAAGCCAGCTAACACTGAGTGATTAAATAAGAAAGGAAAGATGTTGCTTGTCCTCACTCATCGTCACTATGAAGAGCTGCTTTCTTTTCCCTCATCACCCAAATTGTCAAGTTCTATATAATTATCTGACTGAGAGATGGCCAAATGGGAATTGAAAATTCTGGAGAGGAGTTCCAGGTATTTGAAATTGAAATCAACTTTTTCTTCTATGCATTAGTTGGAGATGGAGAAGATTGCTTTGTCATATGGCATATAGACATGACATTATTCAGATGTGACATACCCTTACACACCATTCTGTTTTATATGATCTGCATTTTACAATGGAGTTTATCTAATAAGTTCATTTCCTTTCACACTCAGCAATAGTATTAATTACATTTATACTACTCATGCTGTCTCCTTGCGTGTGCTTTTCTTGTTTTCTTAAAAAAAAGCAGCTCTCTTTGACTCTAGAGCACATTAAGTTTTACTAGTGTAGTGTTTGACCATCACAAAAATTCAACAGAAGTGGAATATTTGGGCTCATTAGAACTTCCAGAGGAAGAAATCACTGTTATTTTCTTCAAAAAATAGAAAAATTATGAAAAAATCACAATTTACTTTAACTTGAATATTGTATGATTGTGTTTCTCTACAAGAAAAATTAAATGGTAACAATAAAAAGCTTATTGCTTTGCTGAAACATTTTGATTTTTTATTCTGTTTAGAATATCACTTCAAATTCAAATTGTTTGACATCTATATGCTTCTGTTTATCTTCTTTTGCATTTTGAGTGATAGTTTTTTCTTTCATTCAAACGTTCCTTCTAAGGAAATGCATTTTAGATGTCATATAAGATTCCTTTAATATACTGTTATCTCTTCATATAAATTAAGAACTATGCCGACCTGCTTTTTCAATGGATGAATGTCTCCCTCATCTTTTTTGAGAATTGATGTCACAGCCATGGCCAAGTTCTTAATTCTCTCATAACTGTCTGAGAAATGGTGGGATACTTGCTCTGGTATATTTTGAAATTTTTTTTCCATTAGGAATGTACCAATACCTTATTTGAAATCTTGGCTTCTCCTAGTCCCTTTGTGGCTAAAATCCAATCTGTTTATGTTGGGAAGGTAATATAAAGTAAGTTTATATGAAATTGATGGCTATGTGAAGGTTTGAAAAAGGAAAACAGTACTGACAAAATTTTTGTATTCCTTAAAAAGGTAAGCCTACCTTTCTTATTTATCATGTGACCAAATTTTACTATAAAATGCAGACAAATTTTGATTTATATAGAAACAATTTCCTTGAATAATTGGACTTGAAGTTAACCCTTGGCTTCAAACATCTTCCCAAAACAAGGAGTATCATTTTTTGGTGGTCTGTCAGTATCTGACGCTGTGCAATAGAATTGACATTATTCTGTGTAAAAAGTCTTGTGTTTCATATAAATAAAACTTTCATAGAAGACTTAACTATTGTGAAATAGTCCTATTTATGCATAGAGCAATTTGAGAGGTCTGGAATGAGACAAACGTGTGGCTGGAGTACCTTGCAGTCATCACATCTCCAGCTGGACTTAGGTGGAAGTCAGGTTTTAGGATCAGGTTTGGTTTTTTCTTTCCTTTATTAACAAATCATTGCTCTTAGTCACTTTCTTGTCTCTTGTTTTAAGAAATAGCTTCTAGGGAAAATTGCTCCATAACCTTTCTGGGGCATAAGGCAAGGCTGACCAGTATGTATGTTCCTGAATTCTCCTTGCCCTTTTTGAAGATGGATGACATTTGTCTTTTTTTCCAGCCATCAGGAACTTCTGATGATTGCCAGGATAATAGAGAACAGTCTCACAGTTACACAAAGAGCTCCATAAACCTTGATTCCAAAAACTTCTATACGTACAGGATGATTAAATAATCCATAACTCTTTCTTTCTCTACTGTGGGTACAACTTTGCTTCTGCTTGGAGGAAGACTGAGAACAAGATTTGCCACTGAAAACTGAGTCGAAGAAGGCAGTGAATACCTCAGCCTTATCTCTTGCCATATAAGGCTTCCTGCCCCAATGAGCAATGAGTTCACATTTGTATCATCTTTCCTTCTGCTATTGAGAAGTTAGAAAAATCTTGCTTATTACCCGTTATCTCTTTTGGTAGTTTCAGATTAATATGGGCTTTGGCTTTTTTCTTGATGTGATTGGTCTTCTTATTCTTCCCATATAGCCTATTCCTCCCTTCGCCTCCTGTATATTTCCTTTTTGTGTTTAAGGTCAAGTCAGGTGCTCCACATTTATCAAGGCTAGTCTTCCTCAATGCTTACTTAGCTTTCTGCAGAGCTAAGCCTGCTCTTTTGAAGTCCAAATTTGTTGTTAATCTCACTCACTATTCTCCAGATCTTAAACTTCACAGTATTTTGATCACTGATGCCGAGGCTGCCCTTAACCTTTACATCATCCAGCACCTCTTGTTTGTGAGAAATAGGTATAATTGAACATCTTTTCTAATCTGCTCATCAGTCACCTGGATCACTTTTCCTTGTTGCGTGGATAATAGGTTTAGGCTAAGTTGGTCCTGAGGTCTCCCAGCAAGTGTTGTTCCCAGCAATGATCAGAGCATTCAATAGACCTGGACCTGCAGCTCTGCAGGGAGCAGGAGGCCAGGTGCTTCCAGCCTACCCTGCACTAACAGCTCCCATACTACCCTGGGATGGGCAGCAGAGCACAGATGGGCTGCAGCATGGATTGGCAGCACTGCCTGCACCTTGTCTGTGCTCTAACCAGACTCATGGATGTTCTTTGGAATTCTTCTATTTCTGCTCTTACCATTTAGACACCAGGTAATCAAGCTGAACAAAATTTTAACGGATTTTCAGTTTCATTAATTTATATAATGGCATTTTAATGTGTTTAGTGTTTCATCTCTTATGCAACCTAATACTTTCTTTGCTTTCTGACTGTTTTGAGCTGAAGTTTTCACAGGGTTTCCAGACTTGCACTCCCATCTAGAGTTGTTTCAGCCCATGTTGAAAATTGTGAATACGTATAAACTTGCTGTGCTTTAAAATCTATCCTAGGTGAGAGTGGCTTCAGCAGTTTTGCTGTAGATTTTATGATCTTTTGTCTTCTTTTTCTCAGATTACTCTAAATCCACTATGTAAAATACATTCTTAAATGACAAGTATGTACAACAGGGCATGCTATATACAGAAAATGGAACTTTAACCTCATAGTATGTTGGGATTGTATTTATTAGTATGCTTACTGTTTAGAAGTGGGGAGAAAAGAGATGTGTGGCAGGCAGAAGGTAACCTGACCAACAAAACTTTAATGCACTGCTTTACAGCTGAGTGTCCTCCTATTTTTTCTATTTTGTATGAATAATCCTTCTATATTAATGAATAAAAGGTACAAAAAGCACTGCAAACTTTTAAAATAATGCAACTGAAAATCATATAAAATGAATAAACGACCTAAGGAGCTAATATGTGTGAAAAATATAAAATATATACTCTGTCCTCTATTGGTCTTCTCCTCTCCCCCTTCTCCTTCAGCATATACAGACAAGACTTGCAGAACATGGCAATTTCACAGCAGTGTGTTCTAGTTTTGTGCATTATTTCATCCCTTCTATCATCTGAATTCCTTTGCTTTACCCTAGTCAGTTTTCTCTCTTGTTGACTGCCTCTTTGCTAGTACTTTTTATTTAAGAAATACTTGTGTGTTTTTCAGTACTGCCGTTGTATACTTTCATTCAACAAATTTGCGTGCTCAGTGAAGAACTGTGTAATTATCACACAGAGTAAATAGATAAGCTTGTTTCTATTTATTGAATAATGGTAGAAATGGTAAAAGCTTTAGGAAAAATTGGTAAAAGTTCTAAAAGTGAGGAGAAATTTTGAAACTTAGAAAAGAAACTGAGAAATGTTATGGAACAGGAAGGCCATATAGTTGATGTAGAATGGTATTTCCTTTCCTACTGAGATAATCAGCTGTGACCTAGTTGTGACTAGTCTTAGATTAGTTCTAAACTGGGAGATGTCTGCACTGTAGTTTTAATAAGCAGTGCAGATCTCTGACTAGTGTTTTGATAATTAAATATTAGACACTGATCATATTCAGAGTTTGCAATGAAAATGATGTGATTTGTAAAAGTAATTTTGTGCAAATGAGTTGAGGCTGGACACTCCTGGAAAAGATTGGGTGAACCAAGGAAGGAATGCTGCTGAATGTGGTACATGCTATTTTGTTGCATTGTGTGTAGGTAGATGTCCAGTATGGAATTCACTGGACATGTTATTTAATTAGAAATAAATTCTTGATTGGGAATACAAATTAGAGTTCTTTTGGAAAAAAAATCTATAAGGTCTTTGAATGAATGTAAGTGAAAGTGTAGAGCTGATTGGGGTCAACTGTGGCTACTCTAGGCAGATATTTAAATTCTGGGTTTTATAGACATGGGAGGTAATTTATTAATTTAGGGGGTTTAGTTCCATCAACAGCCTAATCCCTGATTCTTTAAGAAACTAATTTTTCACATAATTTTTCTGCAAACATGCACATATATTACAAAATAGTATGTGTTTCAGATTTTAAATAGAAGAGATTAATAAAGGTTACCTGCTGGATATATGCCTAGTCACTGAGGTAGGCTACAGTCTTGCGTAGAGAGCTCCACCTTATGTGAAATGTGTCAAGACCTGCTGAGAGAAATTTGAGACCAATTGACTATCTCAAAAGATAATGGCAAACTTTGTGGCAGTTAGCACACTTCTGGAGAAAAGTCTTTCTGAACAGGTCTTAACATGTGATAAATAATAAATTAATAAGTAATAAAATCTGATCCAGATACCTCAAGCTTCTCATCCACTCATGTACGTCTGATGTACCAGCAAAGGATGTTAGATTTTGTAATCTTCTGTACTTGGATTCAGATAATCCTCAGGTTTTATACAGGGGCTTGAATAACTTCAGTAGGAAGGACTGAATGTGTTAATGCTTATTAGTGGATATTGTAGTTAAGGAAGCTTCCACTAACAGGGAGCTGTGGCACTTAAGGAGGAAGAGGGAAATAAGCCACTCTGAGTTTGAACCCCCAAGCTACAAAGAATGAGGCCTGGAACCTCCTCCCCCATGTTTAGAAAGAAATGAACATTTTTGAGGAATGGATTAACTTCAACCAGATAGGTTAATCTCTGGTTTCAGTGATTTATAAATAGTAAAATTGGTGTCATAAGTTAAAGGTTACTGTTCTTCCATGTGGTCAGAATTGGTGGAAAATTGAGCATGCCATTGAGCTTATTTGTATTGCTGTTTATATACATTTCTGTGAAGTTACCCGATTTCATTTGAATGTTCTTCTTTTGTGTAACTAACTGATAGCAATCATATAAAATTGATATGCACTACCTTGGTAGCTGAGGATGCAGGTTGAAAGAATTCATTTCCTTTAAAACAGTATCATAAAACACCATCCATCTTTTTTGGTATTTTGAACTATTTCAAAACCAAGACTGACCAGAACATAACTTATGAATTTTCTACTGATTGTGCTGAGATAGAGAAAGTAATAAACCCAGTGAAGAGTGATTTCATCTATAAATCTGAGGAAGGGAAACTTTAAGAATTGTTCAGTGTCTGAGCTATGAGTATATAAAAATTACATCACTGTGAGTCAAACTTTTTAAAAAATAAGACCTTTAAAGCTGCCAGAATCACTGTATAATGCTGTATTCATGCTAGCAATTTTTGTTGACTTTTTCTATGTAGTTCTCTATGTATGTATCTCATCTAAATGAAAGGACATAGAGAAAATTGAGGTACTGCCAACAGTATCTTATTTTTATCAGAATCTAATAATTCTGATTTTAAAAAACCTGCCTAATTTCATAGAATCACAAATATCTTGAGTTAGAAGAGGCCCATAAGGATTGTCCTCCCTGATTCTAAGAGGACTGTCTAAAAAACTGTATGACTAAAAGCATCATCCAGACACTCCTTGAACTCGGACAGGCTTGGTGTCATGACTTTCCCTGAAGAGCCTATTCTAGTGACCAGTCATCCTCTCAAGGAAAAACTTTTCCTAACATCCACTCTGAACTTTCCCCGACACAGCTTCATACCTTTTCCATCTATTTTTTCCCCATTTTATCATTCAGCCATCGGTTCCTATTTCCTATACTTTTTTTTTTTCCCCCAAAGAGCTTGTGTTCCTTTAATGCTGTTGGGGTTTTATTTTTCCTGCGAAGTTCCATAAATTCTATAACTACACTAATCTCTCAATAAGTCTTCCTGAGAGGTAGGCACACTTAGCTAAAAAAAACCCCTGTTTTTGTAGTAATTTAAATATCTTCTGCATAATAAGCTTTTTTATCTCCTTTTAGAAAAATGTTGACTGCCGTTTTGTATTGTCTTTCAATATTATCCCACCACTACAGAGGACAGCTATGATATCATATCCATATAACAGCTCACTAGTTACCCACTTTACTAGGTTGCTGTATTAGTCACACAGGTTGAATCTTTTCCTAGTGGGGCTCTGGTAATGCTTCATTCTGAAAAAATGTTTGAGATTTTTCTTTCTCTAGGCAAAATTCAGAAGAAAATTGCAATTCCTTTGTGAGCTGCATGTTTAGCTTTTTCATCCCTGTATAAGTTACCATTTCTGTGCATCATTGATTTTATCCTCAGGGACCTAGATATGCAACAGACAGCATCTTCCTGACAGTGTGCTGGAGGCTGGAGGGAAGTTGTCCTCACAGTGCATTCTGCCCTTCCATTTGGATGCTCTTTACGGTAATGAGTAGTATGGAGACCATACCAGTCCTGAGCTGCTGTAGCCTCCTTTTCCCAGAGCACACTTAGGAACTGAAAGAGAGACAGCACTAAATCAAAACTGGGAAAATATTTACACTCTCCACTTCTGTTGAAATCCATTTGTGATAAGAAACCTTCTCCTCCTGAGCCTTGTAGTACATAAGCGTATTTCACAAGAGAGTAATCCATGTGACTGGTAAGCAAATGTACAAAAGTCTTGTGATTGAAGTAAAAAATTAAGTATAATATGGAAGTAGTTTGCCTACTAAAGAAAGAATCAACTATATAGTGCTATATTATGTCTTTTGCAGAAAAATAATGCTTTTGAGAAACATTTATTTTTCATCAGTTGAGGGGAGAGCTCAGCTGTTTTCAGAAATTTGACTGTTTTCAGAAAATGGTTACATTTTCTTAAAAGAACATTGATAAAAATATTGTCAGTTATTCACAGCATAACTGGATAATACCTCTTTCATGTTAACCCTTGCAGTAAAAGTTGGAAATTGGAGAAAAATATTCTATGCCACAAAGCGCTTTGCCTATTGCAATGGACTGAAGGTATTGTTACTATGAAGGTACTGCCAGAACTGGGTCTTTGGCACTCACTGTTGCTTAGAATGACACCTTTGAAGGCTTTCGAGGCAATTTACAGGAAAACAAATACTTCAAAAATTCCGTGTCTTGCTCACATACAATAAGTCTGAAACTATCCTTAGCTAGCAGTAATGTTGCATTTTTGAATCCATGGATACCCTTTTGCTAGTTAGGGCTAGGATGCTGAAGAATCCATTTCTGAAAGCCAGATAGAATCAGCTTTGTAGAATCATTTATGTCGGAAAAGACCTCAAGTGCAACAATTAACCCAGCACTACCACATTCACCTCCAAACCATGTCCTGTGCACCACAACTACACGTGCTTTAGGGGATGGTGGCTCAACCATTTCCCCAGGCAGCCTATTCCAACATGTGACAATCCTTTCCGAAGAGAAATTTTTCCTAATATCCAAGCTAGACCTTTCCTGGTGCAATTGAGGCCATTTCCTCTTGTCCTGTCACTTGTTTCTTGAGAGAAGAGACCAATCCCCACCTGGCTACACCCTCCTTTCAGGCAGTTATAGAAAGTGATAAAGTCTCCCCTGACCCTCGTTTCCTCCAGGCTAAACAACCCCAGCTCCCTCAGATGCTCCTCATCAGACTTGTGCTCCGGACCCTTCAACAGCTCCATTGCCCTTCTCTGGAGCTGCTTCAGCATCTCAATGTCTTTCTTGTAGTGAGGGGCTGAGAACTGAACTCAGGATTTGAGGTGTGGCCTCACCAGTGCTGAATACAGGGGGATGATCACTACCCTGGCCACACTATTGCTGACGCAGGCCAGGATGCCACTGGCTTTCTTGGCCACCTGGGCACACACTGGCTCATGTTCAGCCACTGTCAACCAGTGCCTCCAAGTTCTTTTCCACTGGGCAGCTCTGCTCCAGAGATCATGGGGTTGTAGTGACTCAAGTACAGGGCTTGGCACTTCACCTTGTTGATCTTCATACAATTGTTCCTGTCAGAAAGAGGTCTTCTATGTAAATGACGCATCTTTTTTTCTTTCTTCTTTATGAAAGAGTTTTGATGTAGTGCATAGGCCAACTTTACCCTGGTGATACCCTCCAAGATAGATGAATCTCAGTACTGTGCTCTATTTTAGTATTTATATTATGGTAGAACTAAAGGAATAGTTTATGCATGAGGTCCACCTTGACAGGCAACCTGTAGAATTCACATATTTATTCTCATTTCTGCAGTTTGTTTATTGATATCATACTGTCAGTGTAAAAAAAGAATTTGATTTGTAAAGCAATTAGCTGGAACAATTTACAACAATTCAGGATGTTGCTGGGAACTTGCTGTTAGGAGCCTAACAGAACTTTTGCCACCAGTTTTAAGCAATGCAGTATGTGGTTCGTTCAACAGTGTTAAGCACGCCAGGGTTTAAAATTCTGCCCAGGCATTTTCTGGCCAGGCAGGTTTTGTGCTCTTATTCCTCCGTTCTCATTAAAATTGTAATATCCAAGGGGTAAATATCAGTGGTACGGTGACACTTTACCGCTGGTAAATAGGTAGATTTTGGCATTTACGTGATATAATAAAGATTATCAGGGCACTGCAGCACTGTTATAGAAGTCATAGGCATTTGTACAAATATACTAAATGTAGGATTTGTTGTGGAGTCTGTCATTTTGATTGTCTCCTTCACTTACATTAGCTTTTAAAAAATGTGAAAAATTTTTGAGGGTTTTTTTTTGAGAATATTTTTCACACTCATATTTGCACTGAACTTTTTTATGCTTTTCTTTTTTAAAAGAATGTAGAGCACATTCAATAAGTACAATCCTAAAGTCTATTTTTAAGTTTTATTCAGATAAGCTCAAAGGAGTTTCCAAATGACAGATAAAAAAATGAACTGTTGCCTAAATGATAAAGGCTTTGCATCACAGAATTGAGCAGAGTAACAAAGAATCACTCTGAAATCAGAAACACAAGTTCTACCCAAAAGCTAACATTAATAGTAAGGAAACAAATGGACTTCTGGGCTGGATGTTCATTATGAGAAAGAAATAAAGAAAGAAATAAGTAATTTTAAAAGCAGTTTTCCATGGAGAGAATATATTTTAACTAAAAGGAATTAGTCTTTAGTTTTCCTACCCTTTGGGACTCTGTTATGCTCTAAGTTAAATCATGTATATCTTCATTGAATTACATTTCCATTATGCCAGTTTAATATCAAAGATTTGATCTCTAGAGCAACCAGTGTATAACATAGCTGGTGCATATGTTTCTTTCCTTGAGCCACGTATTTTATTTATAATGTAATCCTTTCCCTAGAGGATTTCAGATGCATGTTGATGTCAAATGCTTTTCCAAAAGTAGCTGCCAAGAGAAATAAATACTTTTGGAGTGATTGACTAGTGGGACAAAATGTGCAGATAATAAGCAAGTCAGCAACATGCACTTTTATTTTCAGATAAATTATCTGAAATTGGGGGCTTGTCTTTCCTAGGATATCAAAAGGGACCAAAAAATCTAGTGAGTGGGAAATACAGAGTGCATATTGCTTCAAGTAGTGTTCAAACTTCTACGGTCTTGGGGAAATTCTGTAAGCAGGTACAGTGGCCTTAATATTTTTCCTCATCAGGAACATCTGATAACACATGAGACTTGAAATGCTTTTTTGGAAGATTCTTATCCAAAATCTTGTGTCAGCATTTCTGAAAGTTAAGATATTTGAAATGCTGATAAAGGTTTGATGAGGTTAACGTAAGACGAGCCCTAGGAGAGCTCTAGATTAACATGAGATAAAAGATTCCAGACAGCTTGTGATAAATTAAAATTTACAGAGAAAATTTCTCTTTCATTTCACCTCAGTGAAGCAGTAAGAATAAAGCAATGATCCAAAGGAATTTTTCTTACTGAACTTAAGAAGCCCGTGCCTATACATTATACCATTTAACATGTACTGCTTGGCAACAGCTTTGAAAGTCCTTCTTCATTTACATTATTGAATTTCATTTATATGGAGTATAAAGAACTGAAATGATGGCCACACATGCCTACAGTGTTTGGGAATTAGCTGTGAAGCACTAGGATCTGATGGTTCCTGTCAGTGTAATTAAAAGCAACTGTTTTTCTGTTGTTCATGTGCTAATGTGAAGCAAATATTAGTTCTTCAGCAGTATTTTTTCCTGTTACTGTCTTCAAATGTGTTCCCTTTCTTTTGATGGCAGTCTTTGATATCTCCATTAATTATTCCCTTTGTAATAAGGAAGATAAGCAACTGGGTGTTTGCCGTGTTCTTTGGACACTGGCACAGTAGTTTTGCACTGGAGCAGCCTCAGGTCATAATGCTGATAGCCCTTAAGTAGGATCATTTGCATGCAAAACTGTTGAATACTTGATGATACATATATTTTTTTGCAAAGTGTTCTCATGTAAATTAGCTTGAGATAAAAATTGCACTTATCACTAAAAAACAAGGGCCATATTCTATAATTTTTACTAAATTGTCTTGTGTAATTATTATGATGATGAGTAATTGCATCCATAGCCGGATGGGCTTTGGGGAACTTGGTTTTTTACAAAGTCAAAAAAAGTTTGGTAAATATTTTATGGAAAAATCTGAATGCTGTCATGGTCCTTACAATAGCACCTATGGGATAAACAAAAAAATCCCCGATTCAAAATTCTCTCGTATTGATTTTCTGTTTTTCAAATTGTGGTTTATCTTTTCCCCATGAAATTGTAAAGCAGAACCAAATGTATAGGTTCTCATCTTCAGTAAAATGTAAAAAGCTGCTTTATATTCCCAGACTTTACCTTCCAGTGTTCAGCACTTTACCATATGCATTTGAAAACCAGTGGTGAATGAAAGTGAAACACATTCTGGCATCAGAAGGTGTATTGATTGTTCTGACTCAAGCTGATTTTAATGTTCATTACAAGCATGTTACTCCTCTTGCAGTGTTTCACGTGCTTGAGTTTCTTCTTCTCTAGACCGTTCACTAGCTTAATTGCTCTTTGAATGTGTTTTGGAGGGTCTTTTCTGGATGCACTCCACCACTTCAGTGTCAGACTTGTAGTGGTGAAGTACCCCAAACCAGACTATTGGAGGTGCAGCCTCACCAGCGCTGAGGACGAAGGGAGCAGTGGTGACCACGTTCCTTCCCCCTCCACACTTGACAGAAGCCTTTAGGGAGCACTAGCAGCCAGGAGCACCACAAACAGGGCAGGCAAACACAGGATAGTAGAACAGTTTGTGCAGCCGTTTGCACGGCGGGGTGTGCAGGAAGGACCTGAAGCTCTGCCAGCCAGCCTGACCAAGGAACTTGGTCTTGATCCAGCAGAAAGTCATGGCCTCTCCAATCTCTGCACTCACCATGGCTGACACAGATGCCAGGAGAAAGCTTTGGTGGGAGCAAGCTGACACCCAGGTGCCGGGCTCTAGGATGGCCCTTGCTCCTGTGCCAGTAGCGATGGCAGCAATAATTAGAGCTGTGGGAGTTGCATCCAGGTAGAGAAACTCCTACACTTAGTAGCAGGAGGAGGTGAGTAGACCAGGAAGTAGGAAAGAGAGACAGAGAAAGAGGCTACTGGAATCATGCCCTGTCTGCCCTGGGACTGGCCCCACAGGGAGATGAGGTTCACGACACAGGCTTCCCTCTCCTCTCTCCACCTGGCTGAACACAGTGACTTAAGGGATGAGGGAAGATGGCAGTATTTACACTAAGTGCCTTTGTATCCTCTTCTGCAAATTCATGTACTCTATCTTCTCCTTGTACATTCATGAATCTTATGGCAATATTCACCCTAATGTTCATTAATCACCTGAAAATAAGTTAAGCAAGAGAAATGTAGTGAGAAAGAGGATGATTTCAGCAATGCCAGGTATCTAGTATCTGCTTCCTTGATAAACTTTAAAGTAACAAGCATATTTTCCTTGATCACCAGTTTTTTCCTTCTTTGTTGACAGTTCTTCATAAATGGAGAAATGTTCAGTGCTGCTCTTTCCTCTCTGTAGCAAATTCTCTGATGTGCGTGCTGGGAAGTTGCCCAGTTCTTGAATAAATGCATTCTCTGTCTTTGTGGGACTAAGGATTTGTATGTGATAACCACCAGCTTGAGCAATGTAGCATTTGCTTGTAACTCAATAAGATTAATTTATGGGGACTTTTTAAAAATTTATTGGTTGTAATTTTTCTGTGAGCAGTTTTTCATGTGTATCCTTTAGATAAAATCTGATAAATGGATCCTGTTGTGTGTCTTTTTTTTTCCTATTGGATCAGAATGGTTTTTTATACTGTTACATATACAAACATAAATTTGAAAATCTTTTTTTACTATCACCATTTGATAAATATGGTGAATTTTCAGAATTGCTGCAGGAGGTCAGCCTGTCTTTTAGCATGAGAAAATGTATGCCTTGTCCCACAGCAGCTTTAGCTGTGCTTGTTCACAGCTCGGGGCTGAAGAAGTTGGACAATCCCCCTGTGGGAATATTCTTGGGAGGATATTTTGTCTTCTGCAATTTTCTGTAGCTTTTACTGAGATGAATGATCTTTGCAGGATAGGTATTCCCGTCCATTTTCATTTCACAGTCCATGTATATTATTACTGTTAAAGAAAAAAAAGCTGATGGTATTTAATAGATTGTATTCTATTAAAAATAATAATAAAAAGTCTTGTAACTTGAAACAGGAATACTTTCCCTGGAGAAATGAAGGCTTTTTACTTAAGCAAATGTTATATATATTGAGCTGGAAGTGATCCAGACAGGAGATTGACTACTAAAAATAATGGCAGTCCTGTAGGACAGGCTTAATTAGGTTTTTCAACAAAATTTTGGACTGGATGGAAGCGTTTGAGCTTTATCTGCCTCCTATTTTGCCATTTTCAAGACAGCAGTCAGAATTTTCCACTATGAAATTACTGTATTTGAAAGATTTGAAAGACTTGGTAGTGATACTGTGCCCTGACCACATAGCAGAGGATTTTGAAAGCATATTAAGATATTTGTCTCCCCTCAGTTTGGCTACCCTCATCTACCATTTTTTACAGTAGTGAATATATTACTTCTGAAAACTGCTTGATCTTTCTCATCGAATTGAAAGCAACTGTAATATCACTGTTCTCACAGAATATTTCTATGTTTTAAGAATTCTGGACAGCCAGAAACATATCATAGTAAGACTGTGGAAAGGTAAGATTTCTTGGTATGTTTAAGATACAATGGGCTCTGCTACCCAAATTCAAAAAGAGTTTTTTGGGTTTCCCCTCCTCTCCAGTAATTAATATCTTATAGATTAGTAGATGTAAATTATTATAGTTTTACTGAATTGTATAGTGTTCCACTAATTCTCAAGAGCTGTGAAACTCCTTCAAAATATCAGGAATAGTAGAGAATACCCTGCATTGCATCTTAGAAATTGCAGCTCATCATGACATGTTCCAACTTGTGGTATAATTAATTAAACCCATTAAATATTTTGGTGTGAATAAAAGTGGTAAAATGATATTTAAGATGTCTTCACAAAAACTTGCAGTAATTAATATACTGTGGACTTGAAATGAGAGGGAAAAGGAATAGCATAAAAAAGGAGCTATCTGATAGTTCACAAGATAGGATCCAAATTTAATGGGCAAAGGAGTGTAGTCTAATATTGATAAAATATTGAATCAAGAGAAGACCTCTGTGAAAAATGAGGGAAAATAAGGACATATTCTTGTTTGAGGAAGACTGCAAGTTTCATTCACTCATACAAAATAAAATATCTAATAGTTCTGTGTTGGATTTTTTTTTTCTGTCTATAACTGAAATTTTTGATCCTATTATAATTTAATTTCTTGGTATTTGTGCAGACACCTTTTTGTCTAAAAATAATTGCTCTTCAGGAGGAAGTGTTAAAGAGCACATGAGTAAGAGTGGATGAAGTGAAATCAAGGCAAGGAAAGCTGTAAAACCCCTCCACCTGTCAAACATTGCTGAACACTGTGATATGGAGATGTTTGCAGTTTCTTTTTTTGCCTACATCACTTCATGTGTATGCAGTCTGCAGGATTTTTGTCATCCCAATGTTCACACTTGAACTTCATCAGTTTTCATAATGCTAATCCATCATTTTAGGATTGAGGAAAAGGTCTGTGTGAGGATATGAGAATTAAGTGTAATTTCTGTTTATTATTATATTTTATAACCTTGATAAAAATTAGTGGGAACAAAGTGCTTCAGTATACTGCAGTACTGAGTCCTAAGATTATTCAGATGCCTTAGCAAAATTGCAGGTCTCTACAGGGTTTCAGAGTGGCTTAGTTCAGTAGTTTGGTAGCTAATTTAACAAATAGTTCTCCTGCAGTCTTGTATGGAAAATAAACAAAACTGGAGGACAGTAAAACAATAGAAATATCAGGGCCTTAATTCTTTGAAATTAATGTATATCTATCTACAGGCAATAAAATATGTCTCAAAATCTTCCTGTCTCTTTCCTGTCTTCAGACCAACCTAGGAGAACAAATTCTTCCAAAGTAATTAGCAGCAGGTATACTAATCTGAATTCTAGAAAGATCAAGCATGATCTCTAAAAGCCGTGCAGAAATCTTCTCTACTGGACTTGGTGTTCCATCACACTATTGAGCTGAACCCTCAAAAAATTACTTTTGGTTTTAGTGTTGCATTCAAAATTTTAAGATCATTTCCCTCAGTAGTGAAAGTGCAACAGACAGCTTTTTGCCTGTTACTTATTTAAAAGTCATTGTCTTTATACCTGAGATTTCTTCCTAAGTATTCCTGTTTTATAACTGGGTCTCTTAGCTCAGGGAGTTGTTTATAATGGAGCAGGCTCAGACTCAATGTATTTGTATTCATTTACTGGTGCTCTCCTGAGTAACTTGTTTTCCACCTTTCATTTCTGCATTTTTAAAATTCTACATCATTTATCTTGTCTATTTAGATACAATTTGGAGATGACTATTGTTTAACCTAAAAGAAAATTATTTTGGCTGGATTTGGTCTTGACTCACTTTGATCTTTACTGTCACCTGTTTTTGAAATGATTTTTTTCCTGCCATTATTTTTTTCTGTTACTAAACTATGTCATTTGATAAATTGTCGTTTGCTTGAAATGAAACTATGTTTCATTCATATATTGCTTCAGATGATATATATGAGATCCAACTAGCATCAGTATTACAATGAGCAGAGATTAAGAATGCTTAACTCTTCTTAAAAATGTTAAACCAAAATTACAAACAATTGTCTGGTGAATATTTCCTTGCAAATAATGATTCAGTTAAATGTTTGAAGAAAGCAGCCATCTTCTTACTATTTCTTCATGGGGAAATGAAAATCAAAGGAGAATGTGTATTTAATTTATAAACTAAGTCTGCAGCGCTGGACATTTGTCTTGCATTAAATTTTACCTTAATGCTGCCTGAACATTAAAGCTATAGATCACTCATACTGTGATTGCATTGAGTTCTCCAGAGAAATGGGCTCTATTTCATCGGGTACAATATTCCTTTTTCGCAGGGTACACATGTTAGGGATAAAGATAGCGGGAGAATATTTATCAGGACTGCAAAGAACACAGGCTGTGAATTACAGCAGAGGCAGCCAGTTTACCTACAAAAGCTCCATTGAGGTGGCTCTAGTGTAAATTGGTCCTCTCAAGCCAGTGTGTGTCTAGTGCAAATTGGCCCTCTCAAATCAGAGTGTGTTTCTTGTAACCAGGTGATAGTGCTTCGCAGACTTGTATGTCTTTTATATTTATTGTCTTTTATATTTAATGTGTTTCTGCAAGGTCGAAGACAACCCTGGTAATACTGAGAACATTTGATCCGGAGTTCTTTTTCAGTTGCTATGAGGGAACAATGTGGTCTCTGCACATACACAAAATTATGTAGTAGAACTCCCAGATCTTCAGTAAAGTTCAAAAATTATATGCAGATTTTCCCTGTTGATAATGGGTTTTATTTTTCCATATTCCTCTTGGTAAGTGTAGGAATTGCCTACTGAGACTTTTACTTTGAAGATTGTTGAATTCCTCTGCCCATCTCCCACAGAATATGCATTCAGTTTTATGACAGTGGCCCCCTGTTTTGTCAATCACAGTGTCGTTTTAACAAAGAAAATATTTACATTGTTTTGATTTTTTGTTCAGGAGGGCATTTTATTCACCTTTGGAAAGCATATAAATTATTAAAGCCACCCCTGATATTCTGCAACTGAATGGAACTTCTAATCCTTGTTTAAAAATATAAATTATTCATTGTAGGATTTAATTTGAAAGTTGGCTCTGTGGTTCCTATGGTTGTTTACATTGCACTCTGGTGAAATTGAAAGCACAAATGAATTCCACTAGGTTTTGTTAGAGACCTTTTGACTTAGTATATCTGAAGGTCCTTTTATTTCTTTAAATATATAATCCCTTTGTTTTTTGCTTCCTGTATCCAAGTAAAATATAAATAAAAGGAGATGGTTACTAAGTGCCTTCAGCAGTAGCATTTCAGTGAATGCTGTCTTCCATTCACACTGGCCACAGTTGGCTCTTGGATGAAAAACAATCACGGAAAATTGAGATCTGAAGTTGTAACACTAATACTTCCATATATTACGAGTCATTGCGAGCAAGAAATAAACTGGTGGGCTCAGAACATGGTAATGTAAAGATAGTGAACAGTCTCTACCATTTTTTGAAAGAGGAGTAAAAACGGGATGGGGAAGAGTGATGGGTTAGAGCTGCATGAACTTTGTTTGTATAATTTTATTCAGTGTAAATACCTGTATCCGTCATCTCTATTCCATCTAGTGTCTTGGGAACATTACGATTATAGCTTTATGCTAAATTTACTGAAAGAAGTAAGCAGTGTATCTTCTCTTAGATCAGTGTTGAATGCTCTGGTGTTTTACAGATCACACTGTATAGATCTAATGCCCCCTCCCCAACATGTGAAAATGAACCTGAGCTATGAAACACATGAAACAATTTCCTAGTAACACTGAGAGCATGAGAGAGGGGTTAGGAAACTGTCTGAGTGAGTTCTCTGCTTCCTTATACTTCTCAAAAACAAAAATTAGGGAAATGAGCTACAAAATCAAGGACAGAGCAAAAATAAATAATATAAAAGCATGGTATCCAAAACAGGGAATATACCTTTATCTTAGCCTCATAGACAGTGAGTCAAAAAACCAAGTAAATTAAAGAGAATATGCTATATGAAAGCTCAGATTTTTTTTCTCTGATTCCATTAAAGATTTTCATAAATTATAACTTTTATTGCAATTTTATTGTACATCACTTTTTCTTCTTGGAGTTTATGTCTTTACATTATTATCATTATTATGTTTTCTGTGTTATGTGATATTTTTCACATCTCTGCTCATGAGGTTTTTTCTGATTCTCTTCCACTGAGGTGGGAGAGTTAGTGAAATGCTGCAGGGCTCTTAACTGCTGTTAGGAGTTAAACCGTGTCAAATAAGTGGAAATATGAAGGAGAAATAGGCTCCATACAGGTTCAGCTACAAACGAGTGTGACATGAGAACCAACTGTGTAGGTTCCATGCAGAGTGGCTGAGACACAACAGTTTTGTGGGAATCCAGGGGAAAATTGGTCAACAGAGCCACTATTCTCTATTTAATTGCATTTAGTTGAGATCAGAATACAGCATGCTGCTGTCTGGGTCTGTTTCCTCTGAGTTCATTCCTGCTGGGTTCTGTTTAAATTCATTCCTGTTGCTTGTCTGACACAAGCTCCAATGTATACTGTTTCTGTAGTGTGATGCTATAGCATGTTTTCTGGGAAAATGCTTAGTCTAATTCCTGCTTCCTTTTGATCATCTGTACTCAACCACATTTGTGTTTTTCTAGAAAGTGCAATGTAGCAGCTGGCTGTTACTCCTCAAGCAGATTTCCATGCCACAATCCTGTGTGGTGCCCCCACCACAGGTTGAGAGCAACCATATGCAGTCAGTTTTTATATAACTGTCATTTCCCATCACATCAAAGTTTGCTTTTCCTCTTTTTTAAAAAGAAGCACTTTGGTGGAAAGTTTATTCAGAATGTCAGCTGAAACAATCAAGAATCTGTGACTGGGGCTTTAGAGCAGGGAACACTCTGAGATTATATGTCAGCATGTCTGAGAACTAACTGAAACTGTGGGGAGTTTTTAAAAATGCTTTAGTGAAACAGGGAAGAAGTAAACACCTCATAAAAAAATTCAGGAACTTAGTGAATTTCTTGTCTCATTTAAGAGACATAATTTTATTAACAAATATGACATTTAGTTTTATTTTTATGAAAGGTGCCTTCTTTTTATGAAATGTACCTCTCACTGCGTGCAGAGTTTCCCTTCACAGTCTCACTAATGATATTTCCCTTTTGCAGTTTCCAAGAACTGTCAGAAAATGTCATTTTCTTCCCTACAGGTTTTTTTTGTCAATTTCAGTGAAATGTGCTTAAGTAGCTTTTCATGGAGAGAAAAGATTTCTGTCCTCAAAAAATATGTACTGAAATGACATGACAGAAAGTTGTGTCATGAAAAATACAACTTCAGTATTAGAGCAGGAAGTGAAAGTATTTGGGCTTTTTGTTTGTTTTCCCTGAACATTCTGGATGAGAGGTCTTGGTTCTGTCATATATCATGGGCAACTTCTGCATATGTAGGAAGATTTTTCTTTTTTTCTCTTTGTTGCTTAATATTTTTTCATAAAAACATAGAATCATTTAGGTTGAAAATGACCTTTAAGATATCAAGCAAAACCACTTTCTTGACCTCCTTTACCACAGAACCAATATTCCATAATCTCCAGAAGCTTTTCTGCATTGACTGTTGAACACTTACTATAATATTGTAATATACATTTATGCTGTCAGATTTGTAGTCTGCGTGTTTGGGTTGGTGTTCGATCTTTTCTCTCCCTGCTCCACATATCTCTGATTCCAGTGCATTGAACACATTATTGTCCATGATTTTCTGCCATGTCTGAAGGACCCTTACTGATTTGTTTTGTACATTCTTCTAGCTGCTCCTAAGAGTTGATTGTCTCATTCTCTTGTGCTTTTAAGCATCTAGCTAGAGCAAGTCAGATAGGCAGCTTTGCTACTCTAAGCTACTGCCATTTGAATGCTTAAGTTCCTCCTCTCTGAATCATTTATGTAAAACAGAATAAGGAAACCATTTTTTCCCTGTGCTCATAACCGATCTTAAGTTCTCTATGGAAAAGCTAAAGCAGCATCAAAAAAACACTCCTACATTGCTTTTCTGATCTTTGAACATTGCCATGCCCATGGACTGGGCATTAAATAAATAGCATTTCCAATCTTATAACAAAACACTTTCTAAATCATGCTATTAATACGCATGGAATCAAAAGAAGATTTAACAGTGAATATGTGCTGTGAATGCTTTAAATTCTGAAAGCACGGATAGTTATGTGGATTTTCTGCTTCCAGACTATACTTTCTGAAACAGTTTCTATTCAAAGGGTATCATACATAGTCTCTAAGGACTTGGCTTATGGCTGAGCTTTCAGGAAACAAATCTCAGAAAATAAGAACATAAGATCAACAGTTTCAATTCAGAAAAATCATTATCTAGCTTGTATCCTTTGGCTAATAGCAGATACCTAGGGAATAAGCATATAATGATACTGCCCTAAATCACTCTTCCAACACCTAGTGATTTGTGGCTCAACTATTATGGAACCAAAGGTAATATCTTCCTCTTTAAGAGACTGTGCTTTGTCTGCCTGTCCAGCTAATTTTGAACCACTCTAGTCCTCTAGCCTCAGTAATATCCTTTGGTTGAGGCTGCAAGTACAGTGAGTGTTAGGCTAGTCTAAGCATAGGCTCAAGGATATGTGCAATCATATGACAAACTGTAATATTTCATGAAACTCCTGCCTTCTTGCATGGTAGCAAATCCATCTGTCACTGAAACTCATGCGTTATACACTTTTTTTCTGTTTTACTGTAAATGTACTTAATGATTATATTCTGCCTTGGATTAGAATCTTACGTCTTGCACACTTAAATGGCATGAACATTTTTGATCACAGCCACACAGACATTTTTGGTAACACTTTTTATCAGGGAAAAAAATATGTTATTTGGGCTGATATATTAATATATTGGCTTTGATACAGATTTTCATCAAAAAGGCTTTTGAGGCCCCCATTGAATGGTGAAGAGAGATGGTGGGGGTGATCTGCCAAAAAGTTTTTGGGATACTTACGTATTTATTTATTATTTTCTATTTTGAAGGTGAACAAATCAATGTAGTCCCATTCTGCTGTGAAAGGAAAGCAGATTCTGAGTATCTCATAGCTGCTGTAGGACTGATTATTTTTATTTAACTGCATGATTGCAACTCTTTCCAGTTATGTTTCCTTCACTATATGGTTCAAGCAAGGTATACCTGAAATGCTTATTCCATTGTCAAAGTTATGCTCCTCCTCTCTGTGCTTTGCAGTACAAGCACAGATGAGAAAGACCCTGGTGCTTCTTTCATCTTCACTTTTAATAAAAAAGAATAAAATAATAAGACTAAAACACAATACATGAAGAATTTTTATCCTTCTTTGCTTAATATATACATCATACATGCAACTCATTTTTATATATCTCAGAGTATTACTTACTGTGTTCTGGGTTCTTTCAGCCACAATACATTTAGGGAGACAGAGGAATCTTCTGTTTGAGGGAAAGGAGCCATGCAGTAATAAAGAAACAGTATTTTTTGCCTTTTTGAAATAGAAAAACTGAAGAATAAAAGGGTAGCAAAATATTAATCAGGCCCAGAAAGCTGGGGGAAAAGGTCAGCTTTGGGTTACTTCTAGTAGATAGAAAGTGGTTACGATCAATATAATACAGCATAGAAGGACCATATTTTTATTACAAAAAAATCTAATCAGCAAAAGAAACATAACTAATGAGCAAGGAGAATGCTTTGATTTGGAATGCCAACAAGAAACTCTAGTTATGAGTAAAAAAAAAAGGCAAGAAGTCTACATTCTGAGCCCCAAAAAACATAAACATTGAAGCCAGGTTTCTGGAATGCTTCTGAGAGTGGTTAATGTTTTTATAGTAGCTATTACAAATTAGAACAAGAAGAGAAAGTGTTATTTACTTGTGTTTTGTCTGATTCTGAGACACTTGAATTATGTTTGGAAAGAAATGTAAAGAAACCTCTGTTTTACATAGCAACATGCATGCTTGGCAGCATAAGGCTAATTGAAAGTGCCTACAGTCCTGAGAGAATTAGTTCCATCCTGCCTTGGGCACCAAGCAGAGACCTGGGTCGATTACCAGCACCCCCAGCTGTTGAGGAACCCAGGTAGTGCAGGCAGTGTGGGTGCAGCTGCGGTACCAGCTGTGGGCTGAGCTCGGCATGAGAGGCCACAGCCTGGTGCTGACCCTTTGCACACAACAGGCCTGGGGTCCTGTAGAGCAGGCAGGTGACTGGACACTCAGGGACACAGCAGAAGCCAGGGACCCCAGACTTTGGCACCCTTAGACTGCAAGGGTATAAAAGCCCAGCCTTCTTTGTTCAGAGCCCCTCCTTGGAGGTACCAGCTCAAGCTATTATTTTATTTCTTAGTAATTTGACCAAGATTAAAGTTTAAGGATCTGGGCATCTGAGACTCTGCTATGGTAAACCTAGGACTGAGCCAGTAAGGACACCTGGTGTGACTGTGGGTGTGGGATATGTTGCTGTGGAGGGACTTCCATCCCATCTCAGGTGGTATGAGAGTGACTACCAGAGTGGATCCTGGATGGCCAGACAGGGAAGTTCCCTTAGTATTCCCTTAGGCAAAGAAATATGAGTCAAATATCAGTCATGAAAGTTACAGTAGTGCATTTTTAAATGTAAGTTTATAAAGCATTTCAAGGGCACAGTCATGTAAGAGTAATTTGAGATTCTCTTGACCATGCTGTTCCAAGACAAGGTGTATGTTCATGACTGCAGTTGATATAACAATAATTATTGGCCTCAAACTCCTCTTAAAGTGTTTAAGACATCCACAGATGATAAAAAACTCTCAGTATGGACTGCCTTTCTATCTTTCAGCTGGTTTAATGGCATAACTTTTGCTGCAGAACTGTGGCTTCTGTAACTTTCATGTTACACTGGAGAAGGTGCTTTGATATGACATTTCAAAATCAATGGCAGCGTGTCAGATTGTGCTTGATAGACAGAGTATAATCAGGGCTCCTGTATTTATATTTGATGTGAGAAGGAAATTGGAGCTGGTGTCAAGGGGCTTCATAGCAAGAAAGATCACTGAAACAATAATAATTTCTGAAGTATTTGCATTAACTTACACTTCTATATACATTGTTCTACTTTGCTAGTATGTAAAAATATGTAAAAACTGATGTAAAATTTTGTAACAAAAATCACCCCTAGAATTTCTGATTTAGAAAGTACAAGTTCAAAGTTAATTCTTTGTGTATGTCAGGTTTGGAATTGTCTTCAATTCTGTGCTGACTTGCAGTAACATTTACGAATTTCTTCTCTGAAGAGATTCTATTTCAGCTGTGAGTGAGGAAAACTGAGAAATTTCATTAATTTTTTTCTTCTCAGATTTCAGATCTGCAGGTTGTTTTCTCACTTATCAAATTCACCAAGGATCTGAGGCTGATGCTGCCTCACATTGCTGGTGATAACAGATTCTACAATCAGAGCTCGGTTGAGTGTTCTATTTATGAGATGATAGGAAGAACAGAGACCTTGCATTGCCACCTATAGTTATAGCTAGTTTATTGGCAGTAAGGAAAGCAGATACATCTTCAAATCTCATGGAATACAGATGTTGTATATAAAAGGTCCATGAAATTACATAGTTTTTGAAAATTGTTAGAAACCATCTCAAACAGATTAAATGCTTAACCATAAATGTATAAATTTTGGTAGAGTGGAAATTTACGGTGGGTATAGAACTTCAATGGTTTTCTACAAGAACATTTCTGAAATGCATTGTGAAGTCTGGTTGCATCAATAGAAAGGAACATAATAAAGTATGTTAAACACAAATCTGAAGTTTTTTATATAGGCATGTTTTTTGTCACAATTCCAGTTTTAAAATAGTATTAGAATTTTTGTCTTGGACTCACATTAAAACAGAATATGAAAAGTGCCTGATGTGTAAAATATTTGTTTTAATGCTTTAAAAGCTGAAAATTTGCTGACTCAAATCACGCTGGGGTTTTTGGTTGATTTTTTTGGTCTTTCTTTTTACAGCCAGAACTCTGGTTCCGTAATGTATTCTTCATAGTTATGTTAAAAATTATGTTTTATCAGATCCAAATTAATTTTAAAATTAATTTCTCTTTTATATCTATGCAAATGATGTACTATATTCTTTTAATACTTTTATTCTTGCCTTCAGGTTTGATTTTGTTGTTTCTTTTTCCCATTTATTAGATAGCACAAAGTAGACACTAAATGCAATGTGAACAAAAGTCTGAAAGAAGAAGTTTGTGTTATGTTAAGCTGTGACCTTGAGTTTGTCACTGAAGACATTGCATTTGCAGGCATGATGGCATAGGATCATCTGCAGTTTTTTAAACTTTGGGATTCAGAGTGGGAGTTTTCTGGTAATGCAATTTGTTTCATCTTTTCCCCTTATGTGGTATGCTTTTCCATACCAAAGAAGGTAGCAGTGCTTAGGTCTAGAATGTATTCCTTATGTATAGCCTGGCAGTTAATGTGATTTATATCAAAGAAATTTACAGTGTTATGTGGCTTCTTCTAAAAAAGCAGAATGTTGTATGGTTGAAAATGAATTTTTCAATTAGGAAAATGAATTCACAAATATCAATTTAAACATGTAAATAGTTGATGCAAGCCAAGCAAACTTCTGATCTGGTTTATGCCTTGCACTGTACATAACAGAAAGGAAAATCTATATTATTATTTCTAAAGTTTAAGAAATACAAGATGCTGCAAATATAAGACACCCAAGCAAATCTTATCTTAAATCAGTGACAAGATTGGTTAAGCCAAAAAGATTGATATAGACTTTAGGGTGTGATGAGACTAGCTACTGTTAGAATTGTCCAGTGGAATATACTGTTTCAAATTAAAATATGTTCCTATATCATTATCTAGAAAATTTGTGTAATATTTTGTGTTATACGGCTTTCTCACCAGAGTGTTAGTATTTGAGAGATATAAGTTGTATATTTGCAAGCACTGTGTACTTTCCTTGCTTATTCTTCTGCAGTTTTATGCTCATGGATGCAATCATCTCTTTCATTTTTTTCACTCTTTGATTATGTAAAAAATAACATTTTTCCCTCCCAAATTTTATTGATATTTTACTTCTTTATTGATATATGGCATTTGATGGATTATCAATATTCATAACTTAGAATGTGAGAGGTTTTGATAAATTGGGGGGGTTCTAAAAATATAAATTACTGAAATAAATTTTTTACTTTAGATAGTGACTATTTTCCCATTTGGAAAATGAGCCTTTTTATTTTTCAGAATAAAATTATTTTATGTTTATTGTGTATTAAAATATTTTGATGTTTCAGCTTTCTGAAACCCTCAACACATTATTTTTATATGGAATAGTGGATTAATAGTGTCTTTAGTTTGCTTCATTTTCCCAACTACAGTAGAGAGAACACATATACTATCAGTCTTCCTTTTTTCTACTGAATGTGGAATAAGTTTCTCAATTATCCAAAGGTCTAGTTGAAGTCCTGAATAACTTTCACCTCTTGCTACCTCTTTGATGTTCCAACTTTCTAAAGCTAGTACACCAGCCAACAGTAGGGAAGTTAGATTTAATAATTATACTATTCATTTCCTAAACTTTCCCTGCTGAATTATAAAAATTACATTGACACTTGGCAGTATAGTATTTAGTCCTGAAATTACTTGATGACTTCAGTAAAACAGTGTATTCAGGAGTGGCTATTTATCAATAGTCCATCAGTAGGATGAAGCCTACGTTGGAGGGCCCCAGTAAGAGAAATTCATTCTTGTGAAATTATAGAGCATAAGTCTAAGGCAATAGAAGAAAATGAAAGGGCAGCATGAAAGATTTCCCCTTTGTATATTGATTTTTACTTAAACTGGATTTGTGACATTTCTGCTGTCATCAAGTTTATTTATTTAATGTATTTCTCAAGGCATTTGTTTAACTGTTAAACATAACAACTTAGGAATAAAACTTGTCTTTGTAAAAAAATGTGGACCTGAGCCAGGCTGTTTAAAATTTAGGCTACATAAACAAGAGGAAATTAAACACTGAAATGTTCCAGGCACTGGAACTTGACTGTCATGTTGATAAATTGTTGGAACAGTCTTGCCTCAGTTTTGACCCACAGGCTTGCAGATGGTTCTCAGGTGCCATATGAGAGTGTGCATTGACAGTGACTGCTTCCAAAAAGCAGTTTGGAAATAGTCACCTCCCCTTAAAGCATAAGAGAGTTTATAGAGAAAGCAGTTTAGTGCCAGGATAGAGGCAGTGCCTGAGGATGCTCCTGAGCACATAAAGTATATTTAGTGGAGGAATAGCTTTGCAAGCTGTGGCAAGGGTACAAGGGAAAAGAAAGGAAAGCAATGCATGCAAAGTTCCTTGTTTTCGAAGAGTGTGTTGCAGGAAATTTTATTTATATAACATTATGTGAGTTATGGTTATTGCTGGAGACCTTAAGATTAATTTTGTTTTTATCAGGAAATGTGTTTCTTTCTCTTATATATGTCTGGTGGAAGTCAGCTCTATTAATGGATACTATTAAGTATCCATTTTTAAGGGCAAGTTGTAATGACTTCATTTTGTTCTGGATTACAACCATAGTAGCACAGATGGGAGGAAATACCATAAAATGGTAGATGTGCCACTCTAGGGTTAGACAGAAGATGGGAACTTTGCAGAAAACTCTGTGCCTTGATAAGCATAAGAAAAGATTACTTCTAATCCTGTATGACTGGGTATGGGTAAAGAATGTCAACCCTGAAGAAAATCAGATGTGCACAATAACCAATTGTGGTTTATACCTTTTCCAAATTAGCTAAATTTATGGTATATTTTGTAGGAAACTATTTCTCCTATTTTTTCTTAAAGATATAAATTCTTCTGTATTGAAGTGAACTGGAAAAATTTCAAAGGGAAGCTGGTGTAAGTACTGTATTGGTGCCATAAGCCTGTGCAGTATTCTGTTTAAACAGTGTTTTTGATACTTTGTCTGTTTCTGTCTACTGCAGGAAACAGCTGTCTCTCACAAACCTCTCCTCCTCTCATAATGTGATCTTTTCAGATCCTTTCAGCTTTAAAGGCTGTTATCATACTCTCATGTATTTCTCTTGCTCCGTGTGTACTGCCATGGTAAGTGACAGTGAATACAGTGGCTAGCTCCAAAATACATGTAATGTAATTAGCACTGTGTTTTATGACTGGCTAGCTGAAAGGTCAAGAGAATATAAAAAATATTGAACCTGAATCACATGCCTTCTGGGAAAAAAAACAAACCAAAGTCCTTCACTCTCCACTATGAAATACATTGCAATAACTCCTGTCCTCCTGCTGCCTCCTTTCGAAATGGATTGAACTGAACCAAATATCAGAATTTATGGGGTGGGAGGAAAGAAGTGAATGAACAGACACACATATTTCCATGAACACTCTAAGGCAGATTGAGTTTGAAAGCTAAGGATGGTGCTTGTTTTCAGTAGGAAATAAATTAGTAAATAAACAGTTGTCATGTTTATGTTTGCCAGCACAGTACACTCACTAAAGTCAATATCCCTGAAGTGGGTCTTTTCATTGGCCTCAAGTTAATAACATTTTTTTTAGTTATGAGTACTCTTCTCCCTCTCTTTTTTTTTTTTTCCCTCTTCCTTCCTCCCTATAAAAATCAACTTTCAGGTGGCTTCACTAATCAATTTGCAACACCTATCTACCTCTTATCTACCCTTATCTACCTTTTAACTTTGTTAAAAAAAAAAGTCAAAACAAAGGAAACTTTCAGTAAGATTTCAAATTTGTAAGTAGAGCATGATGAGTTGTATTTAATTGTTCATCCAGTTTACAATAGACTCAGCAGGGACATGATTTTGATGAGAAAGATTAGGGTTCTGATCTTTTTTACCCCTGGCAGCAGGCTTGTTTTAAACCATGTTTGTTCTCTTTGTTGTATCTGCTACATGTGATCTAGGTCGACATGACACTTTTGTTCTTTTTCCTCTTCCAAAAGTGGAAGGTTTCCAGCAGCTTCATCTTCTGCTGATCTAGGCCTTCTATTGGCAAAGCAGTAACGTGAGAGTAGACCTGACATGTGTAGAATGGATCAATATCTGCAACAAATGGAGATTTTTACTGCCTATCTGTTGGTTCTTGGATTTTATAGTCTAGTGATACCTCTGATTATAATGGAGTTTCTTTCTGATCTGCACAACTTTATCTTGAAAGAACTAGATATACTGTTCTATGATTTGATATGCTCATTAAGACATTTGTTTTAGATCTCAGAGACATCCTAATTTATTCATATTGTAACAAGGCAATGCTCCAAGCAATTCTTAGGGCATAGTTATGCATCTGAGAAATACATTAAAACACTTACAGATAATTAGTAAAATATAATCAGAACAAAAATTTTCAACTTTCTTAAGTTTGTTCTTTTTTTTAATGGTAACATGCTTTAACTTAAAACTTCATATTTTAACCTTTTCAAACTACTTTGAAGCAGGCAAGATTGGCTGCTCTCTGCTTCTAAAAGACAATGTTTTAAATAGAGATTCAGGTTTTGAACAAATTTTAAGATTTGCAGCTGTAAAGAGTATTAGCAGCCCTAAAGCTAATCCACACTGTCTTTTCTTGAGCTAGTGAAGTTTAGCAGTCAGACTTTTAGCACTGGATCTCCTCTTGGCTCTTCCACTGTGATGTACCTGTTTTTCTTGGCAAGGTCTGATTCAAGTAACATGGGAAAAACAGAAAAACCTATCCTTACTGGTTTTTTTTGGAGGAAACAGAGCATTCAAATTAATAAACAGGAACACAAAATATAATTTTTCATTTAGTTTTGGTTTTTAGTGATCAGAGGTTTGCTACTCCATGCTCAAAACACAGATTTTTCAAATTTATCTGATCTGACACATTTTTTCCTTTTTTATTTTCCCAGTTCTTGGGTTTGTTTTTACCTATATATATCTTCTATATAAAAAACTGGAAACATTCAATGTAAAACTTATTTAAGATGCATTTTAATAACTAAGATAAAATAGTTCACTGTTCATTTTGAAGAAAAAGATATTAAATATTGCTAAAATGTCTAAAAAGAAACAGAATTATATTATCATGCTGTTTCATGACATTGAAAAATCTCTCAAAAATGTTGACTGTAATTGCATTTTTATCATTTCAGAACATTTAATTGCTTTTTTAAAATGCATCATGATTCACAATAATGTTTATCCATGGCTTCCATTAAATCTTTCCGAGGTCTATTGGAATAATAGATTGTTTCACACTCATTATCTGCTCTATTTTCAAGGTAGACTATTTTTGCATAGAATCTTAAAACCTGATTTCAGATTTTGCATAGTTACAAATCCTACCTTTTTCCAGATGCATTCTCTTTGCTTTTCACCCTCCTAAGGTCTCAGTTCTCTGTAATCAGATTCATTTCTGTCATTCTATGCCTTAAGCATTAATATAAATTATGAAAGAGACTCATGCAAGTGGAACATCCTAAGAAACACTAACACAGTGCCCAGAACTTTGGCCAAAATTTGCACAGTGTAGCAGGAGCTCAGTTACAGCTGCCTGGATGCTGCTTCTGGTATTTGAGCCGAGATCTATAACCTGAGACTGCCCAGGTCTGCAATTGCCAAGTCACCCCTAGGCCATCATGATACTGCAGCCATGACTCCAACAGGTTTTGGAATGCTTTCTACGTGGTTTAGAATAGGCATAGATCCTCTTTGGTGAGGTTGTGTACAGATTTCAGCAATACTCATTATTAAAAATCTTGATGTTTTCCAGGTGCTGAAATGTTGTTGTACAAATAAATCCTTGGCATTCAGTTATATAATAAAAGAAATCTCGGCCTTAGCATGTTGCACATAAAAGTTTAAAAGTATGAAGTAATACTGTACTAAAGGCATTGAGGTCATTCTTTGGTGTTCACAAGCCAGCTAATCTGTAAGAAAACAAGAGCTGTCAAAAAGGGACATGATCTAAGTTTGAATTTGCTTTTTTTTCTGTTTACTTCTCCAATTTTGTAGAAACAGGGTCATGATTTTTAGTCCTTGGGACCAACAATTTCAAGCCAGCTGCACATCACCAAGTGTTTCACCTTTTTACAGAAAAGTACCTGTGAAACCCAACTAAAGCTTCTCTACAGCACTTGTAAACTGCTTGAACTAAAACTTGGGGAAAGGCCCTGGGCACACTTATTTTAGATTTCAATCACTGATTGGTGTGTTTCCTTTTCTATACAATAAAAAATTGATTCCAGCACTTAGAGAGGATGTCTAATTAAAGCCTTTCTGTGGTAAACATTGTAACCAACTCCAACACTGCTTTTTATACGGGTAAGGTGGAGGCAAGGAATAAAGGATTTGTTGGAGGCTGGTGAATGAAAGGCTGACCTTAGACACAAGGTTAGAATTTACTACTCTGTGTGACTCACTTTTGCTGTTGGAAAAACTGTGAAAGAAACACTGAGGTGGAGTAAAGGACTGGTTAAACATTAAAAAGTGTTTGAGAAGGAAATCAATGTATAAACAGTTTTAATCAAAAGATAATTTGTTTTAACAAGGGATAATAAAGTTAGTAGCTGTTGTATAATTTGATCATTAAATTTTAAGCAATCTAAAAAATCCAGTTTTAAGAAAAACTGGATTTTCTGTCCTGTCTTCTGAGCCCTGAGGATTTTTGTGTGCTTGCATGTTTGTATATTTGCATATGCTGCATTAACAAAAGCTTAATTGTATGAAAGTGCATTATTGAAATCAGACCTCCTTTGTTCTCCAGTCAGCAAAGGGATTGATCGCAAAAACCGTTTGCTAGGAATTGCTGAGTGCAGGATCCTTCTACTGGATTTTAATCCAACAAATCAGTTTTCCTCCCAGACAATCAGACTGATATGGTGGTATTTTTCCAGTTGCCAGTCTCTACCTTGCAAAGCGAAGTTTAGGTGCTGTTGTCTTAGGACTGGTTTACATCAGCAGAACACCACAGCATCCCCAAACAGGAGCAAAATCCTAAACACTACTCTGTGTTACCACCTCTGATCCAGGCTAAAAAGGATAAAGGTCCAACCAATAGTTTAATGGGTGTGAATTTCACTACAGGGTAGAGTTCGTTTGAAGGGGGTGAGGACTTGCCGACTATGCTTAACCAACTCTTATTTTTTTGGATATAACAGTTTTTATTGCTATTGCCTATTACTGCAGAGTTGTGCCTGTGTGAAACATGGAAAAACTGTTTAGCTTCTAGCTCTTAAAACTCTTGATGAGTCCCTGCCAAGGCAACAGACCATGTATTAAAGTTCAGTGATACTGATGTGGTAGAGAGAGTCAGACTGAGTAATAGGGTGGTCTCCTCTGTGGGGAAAGTTGCTGAAGTTATTACAGACTAAACAGTGCTACAATATCTCCGACAATGAAAAAGCTGATACCTGTCTCTATTTTAATATTTACTGTGGCCTCAGAAGAATTGCAAATCGTGTAACTTGTAAACTCTTTTATTTGTGCTTTCCCATAGCAATAGCAGCACTTACCTGCTGTAAAAATTAAGTTTGCATCACAGAGCTGAACGCCAAGCCTGTTTTTCCCATGACAAATCCAGGTCCTACTAGCTTCCCAAAACCTCAATATTATTGAGTTACATCCACAGTAACTTATTCATTCTAGTGCAATGAGATGAAATTAAACCATTTGGTTGTTTTAAATTAATTTTTTCAGGTTTAAAGAAGATACTTAATTTTAAATTACTGGTGCTACTACTGCATTTATTTCAATTCTGAATTAATATTTTCATTGGGCACAATAACCTTTAGGAATTCATGTTGGAAACCTGATGGCATGTCTTTTAATAAGTCAATCATCTAAATGTGCCAAAACCTCATGATTTATTTAATATATAATGAAGGGCAGAAAAATATCTATGCTGTCTTGTCCTTGGCACAGCTAATCCAGAAAGATTGCTAAGAATTTGTCCCAATATAATATTAATTTTCTGATATGACTTTCATGTTGAAAGTCATAGCTCTGTGAATTTGAGATTTTCCTCCTAAGTCAGTAATAAAATATTGCTTCCTTTCACCTCTTTTATTTAACTGCTTTGTAGTAATTAGTGGCAGTGTAATTTTTGTCAGTTTTGAGGATCCTCGTGGTATATTAAATTTACTTCTCTCTATGCAGACCCACAGAAAAAAGGAATGGTTGCTGATCAGTACAGGATAGACTTTTATCCTGATATATGCAGTTCTCAGAGTCCTTCTCCTTTCTTCTTGCAATGAAAGCCCAGAAAAATAATAACCCCTGTTTTAATTTTTCTAATGCCAAAAAATGGGTATTGATCTCTGTCTTCTCATACTAAACAGCCAGTGGCTGCTCCCCTCTCCCTCTCCCTCGTCCAGTGGGAGACATTAGTTTCTCTACTGTGTCTGTAAAGTCTAAATGAAGGGGGGGAAAAAGCAGTTGAGGGTTGAGGAATCTGATTCAGAAAATAATATTGAGCTGGTTTTATATCTGCAGCAGTGGATCAATGCTGGAAGTGTAACAGGAAATAACAATGGCAACTGCAAATCCTTGTAATTACTGAAGTTATCAGTACTGTGTCTCTGTTAGCTGCTTTTCTGGAAATCAGGGGCCCGTTCTGAGTAAATATAATTTTAAATGTAAATCCAGATATGTGCATGCATATTTCAAAGAGGAATGGTTTTGGAAAGAAAATAGGTTAACTTAGGTCAGATTTATCTGATTATTCTTTGCTTGCTATTGTAGCCCCAGGCTAGTAATATAGTGAAAATTGCTGAAAAATGGGCAGCCCTCCATTCTAGTAATGACAAGACATCACAGGCCAGCATTTAGAATGAGCTTGCACTTAATTCCAACAGGTGGAGCTGCAAAGTTTGATTTTAATCTGTCTTTGTGTTTCTTTCAGCTTTAGGTCTCCTTTTGTTTTGGCATTTTTAGTAATCTTTGCTTAGGCCCAGAGCTTCCATTGTGCTGGAAAGTTTGTTTTCAGGTTGAATTGCAATTGTCTTGTCCTGGCTAACTGTGTACAGACCAGTAGTCTGTTGCTTTTTTAAAATTGTAACTGTAACCCCAGTATCAGCTCCTGTAGTCTTTCATGTTAATCTTCCCAATCTTCTCTAATAGTTTTAAGATTGATTTCCCATTCTTAATTAATGAAAACTTAAAAACCCACTGAGGGCACCGAAATGTTCTATTGGAGGTATAGGTGCTTTCTGATTGTCATCCTTCTTTTGACATCTGCTGCTTACAGATACACAGTGTTGAGCTGTTTATCCTATTTTCTTTCTCTTTTAGAGTTTTGACCTTTGTGGGAGTTTACTTGCTCAAGTCTTATCAGCTTATTTTATTTTTAGCTCTTGAGAATCAGGCAGGCTGCATGGTGAGCTCTTCATTGTTGAATTGCTGACTATCCCTGTCCCTAAGAAAAACATGTTTCTGTGATATCCTCTCTTCATTGTTTCCAACATTCTTGAAGATAAAGGAACACTCTCAAGAATGTCCATCAGGTACATGGTGTAGACTCATGTAGCCAAGGACACTTTTCTATAGGCTGAGCTACACAGTTCGTTGAAAAACGTGAATTTACTGCTATATCACAGTTTAAATTGATTTCTGGAATGGAGGCAAAAGAAAAAGAAATTAACAATAGAATAGAAAATAATTATCTTCCCTTGCCTGTTTCCCTTACCTTAGTAAGCATCTGAAACTTGAACAAATTCTTGAGCAAATGAAGCTGGTTTTCATCCTTCCGAAAAAGGATCTACTGATCATCTAAAACCTCCTTTCTTGGTACAGGATTCATGTGTTCTGAAGTTAAAACCAGGTAATTTATAGATTCAAGTGGAGCAGATAAAAGAGAGAACTTTTTAGAAAGTGAAATGTCTTCTCTTTCAGTATGACCTTGCTTCTTACTTTTAGAATGTACTTCTACATAAATGGAGAAGTAATGTTTCAAAATAATTTAAAAATTCCAGTTTTACCAAAATCTTTAGGATGGATCAAATTCTGTTCTTTATTCTTTGAAGAATTCACCAATAATTTCACTTAAATTAGGAATATGTATTTGGGAAAGACCCTTGAAAATATACAGTATGTATATCAGTGAGGAAAAAAATGACTTGGCAATGGAGCATAGTAGCTATTTGAAGGAGTTAAGCAATGGATAAGAAACTTTGTATGTTGAATTTCATTAATTTTTGCATTTCTTTGTTTCCTTCTTTGTTTTTAGCGAGACTAAGCTGAAGTTATACATTTACCTTGATAGATGTTACCACTGGGAACTATGCAACTATGCCCAGAAACTTGGTCTTAAGTAGCATTATATCTCACAGACAGTACCTTGATTAAGACAAACTTTAGTTAAGATAAATGGTGGCTGCTTAGTCATCTGTTTGCCATGGTGAGACTTGTATCTTCAGATTGATGTTAGAACTAATGAAAAAATTTTCATTTTCGTAGTGAAAGCACAAATTAGATGTTTGCAAGGGTGTTGCCCACCTGTTCTGATGAGTGTACACCTGTTAGAAAGCAATAGTAAGCAGTTTCATGGTACAGATTTTTCTCTGTAATGAAGTTGCATTATCTTCCCAGCTATCCTAGAAGGATGAAAGTCAGCAGTATCTGTTCCGGGAATAAGATTTAATCAAGGTTGGACTTAATTGCCACTGATGTAAACAGTCTTCATTTCTTAATTCATAGAACAGCCAGGGTAGGGGTTTTTTATTTATTTGGGAATATGGTCCATTCAGAAATCAAGATAAATTGTTGGGTTGAAAAAGCCTCAAAATTTATGCATTATTTAGGTTTGACATTTCATCTTTCTTTGTGGTATTGAGTACATCAGCTTGAATAGTGATCCATAAAGGTACCATTTTGTCTGTACAACCACAGCTAGGTTTGGATCTTGTGCAATCAGAAACACTGGAAAATAGCCAGTTCCTTAATGTCAGCTTTAAACTGAATAGCCTGTTACATCTGGGAGTAATTTAAAATAGCATGGTATTATTGGTTTTTAAACCAAAGCATTCTGAAGACTGCACTTAAAAAGACAAAGAGGATCTTTATGACCCAAATCTACCATGGCAGATTTATACATGCATTAAATTTTTTTATCCAAAGATGAATTTTTTGAGCTTCCACAGTCACAGAGAAAATCCTGTCCTTTTTCTGATCTGTGGGTTGTTCACCTGAGTTCCATCTTTTCCCTTGCTTCGTGTCTCAGATTTTCCAAGCATATGTTCATGAAAGATTTGACAGCAAATGAGTAACAGAAAATACAGTGCAGCTCCCTAGTAGACAAATTAGTATGGATATGACAGTTATCTAACTTTACATTTCTATGGGAATGGTGTTTGAATTAGTTGCATATGGCTGATGCCATGAATTTGTTTTTATCCATAGAATGATGAGAAATTATATTGGAATACAGCCAGATCAATGAACACCTTTTCTGTTACTGCTGATTTACTCGCCATCCTTACAAAGGAGGTTCATTTCTCCTCTTATGAGCAATTATCTTGTATTTCAAATGTATCGTTAGACAAACTACTTAATGTGTGTAATAAAATTTGTATAGAGGCACTTCAGCCTCTCACAGTCTTAAAGGCTGCTTTTTAATAAAACAGTGAAAATGTAAGTAGGCTGCAAAACACAGATCCAATCTTATCTTGGGCTTGATTTAGTACAGTGTCTTTGTTCAAAAGTAGGTCATAACATCACTTACCATGTGTATATATGCATGCTTAGATAAACAAAGTAGACTATCAAATGTGGAAAATAAAACTCTTCAGAAAAGTGAATTTTCTATTACTATTAAGTATTCAGTTGCCTTTTTCACTGTGCTAACATTATTTGAATTGTTTAATGAAACATGCTGTTTCTGTAAATCTAAAGACCTGTTACTACAGTCAAAGTATTAAATTTCAGTGTTGATGTTTTCTTGATATGAGTAGTCATACAACAAGTTATTAGGAGTAAACAAAAAAATGGTTGTACACCTTACTCCAGGTTTTATTCAGAAAGAGCACAGTTCTCTCAGCTTCTTGTTAATGCACCCTGAAAAGACAAAACACGTGTTTTAGGTTCTGCATTTTGTCATATATATAATCTTGGCTAGATAGGATTTTTCAAAGGCTATCTTTTTACCATAATCTTGAAGGAATTAAACAATTGTCAATGACACCTAACTCTTGTAAAATACTCTCAATATAATTTTTGAAATGGCCTAAAGAAGAAATAGTCAAACATTATTTTGTTATAAGGTAATGAATATTTTCACTTAATTGTAAAAGCACTTACAGTCTAAACAAAAAGTTGCACAGACATTAGGATGTTAAGAAACTGCATATTTTATGAAATTCTACAAGTGTATATTTTATGATTTGGATTTAACTATATACCACTTACTGCCAATCATTGTTTTGTTGAAAGCAGGTTTTGTATCCAAAGAAAACAGTAAGTGAAAGAAATCATAAAACTTGAAAAATAAAAAACATTATTACCTTGAAGTATTAGTAATGAAATAGAGACCATTTTTGCAAGTTTTACATAGAAGAAGGAAAAAATCCCAACAATTTATATTTTACCACTTTTTCTTGTGAAATGCAAGCAATATTTTTCTAGACTATATTATTTGTTAAATATTTACACTGCACAATTCAGCTGCAAAATGAGATTGTACTTCAGAAACCTTAAAAAACAAAAACTTTCAATTCTGTATAAATATTTATTTGATTTAGTTTATGGTAAATGACGAAGATCATAGTTTTATAATTTTGTAAGTCTTGGCAGATTTTCTCTGTTAAGCTACAGTTTTATGTAGTGTAGGGCATGTATGGGTAAAAGCATTTGTCCAGTTAGCTTTTTTTATGATTTCTAGGTTTCTTATTTATAAAAAAATTCTATATGAAATAAAACATAATAGAGGCTGAACATTTTGGGCAGGTGTAGGGCTGCATCAGATTCCAACAGATCTCCTAGGCAAGATAGCCTGTACTTTAAAAAAGTACTTAAAAACATCTTTTTGCTTCTTGACCTCTAGTAAATATCAATATCCTTCATCTTTCTTGCAGTGGCTTTCTAATCTTTAGTGCAGAGTAGCATTTGATATTTGATTGTAGCCTTGAGCACCAGCTTCACTATTTCTGTGAGGTAAAGCTTAATCTCTCCATCTTAAAGAATCTATTTCTAGAAAAGATGTGGTTTAGGAAGAAATTTCAAAACAGCTGCATTTTCTAGTTCTATCAGGGACTCAAAAAACCAAACAGAGATAAAATTACTTCCAAGCCCCTTTCTCTGACCTCTGGTATCTGGACTGTGTAATTTTTTTAAACATTCTCTCTCTTTTTTTCTACCCTGAGAAGATGTCTTGAATTACCTGAAAGATTTACATTTATCTAAGGTTTCGGTATATCTGGTAGTGTTAATAAACTATGGTGCCAACCAGAGTGTGATTTATCTGGAAGTTCTATATATTATGGCTACACCTACCAAAGCCATGTCTATCTAACAAGATAGATAACTTGAAAAAGCCTCAGATGAACTACCTGTACATGTGTTTAGATTATGTATTCAAGGCTTAAACTCATTAAATCTGTTATATTCCATTAATTCTAGGTGCACTTCATATGCAGAACAACCAATCAGCAGGTACAAAGCAGCCCATGCCTCCTTGCAGCACTGCATAATCTCTATGGATCATGAGGCCATCATTTCCAGACTAAACTTAGTGGGAGACCGTATTCCTAGCTCCAGAAGCATTCTCATGGGGCTGGAATATATGATGATTCAATTATGGGTTGCCCACAGTTTTATGGAATAGACAGTGAGAAAGTAGGCAGGGTACCCCTCAACACTGAAGGCTGGGTTTGTATATCACCGTCAAACTGAGCCCTGCTGTAAGGACACCTCGTGCACACACAGGATGACACATGGTGATTCCAGAAATTCTGCTGGAACTTCCTCTGTGTTAACCCTAGAAGTTTATACAAAGGCTCATAGCTACATCTGGATATGTAATGTGTATTTTTTACATGCAGTCACACTGGTTTCCTGTGATTTCTGTTGTGTGGGTTTTGTTTCTTTGTTTATTTAATACTGAAGGCTACTATCTTGCATTAGCTGAAGCATATGAAAATGGCTTTATACTTAAGCTATTCAACTTGGGAACATATAATGAAAAATCACTTTATAAAATTCAAGTATTCTCATGAGATAATGAAAATTTATTGTTCTTACTAAGCACAGCAAATGATTATACAGGTAATACTGAAAAAACCCCAGCCTGATTTATTGATTCTGTTTTAATAAAACAGAAAAAATACAATGAATTATTACTAAAAGTTTTAAGGTTTGAAGCAATATCTGTATGTTTCGTGTTTTCTGGGACCAGAGCTTGGTTTTAGTCACACTTATTTTATTGGTTTAAACTCATATTTTATTAGTGCTTCCCTCCCATTCTTGGCAGTGGGAGAACATGATGTGCAGAGATTGACTGAAACATCTTCAGTTAAAAAAAAGAAATCTTCACAAGGCAAAGAGCATGTTTTTGCATTGTTACAAAAAAACGTATTAAGCCTCATGGCATAGTCTTTTACAAAAAGGCTGAATAAGTTCTCCTTGATTGTCTGTGTGGTACAGCACAAAATTATAAAGCAAAGAGATTATGAAGAGATGCAAGCAAGAAGTATCAGGACAATTTTCCTGAAAGAAAACACTTTTGATAAAAGGGTGAAAGTTTAAACATAGTTTTGACTACTTTGAGACTGTTGACAAAAAAAAATTAAAGCAGGTGGGGGTTTTTTTCGAATTCCACCATGTTATAGTATTTGAGGGCTTTAGTGGGAGATGGGGGGAGGGAAAGTGAGAGACTGATAAAAAAATTGCGATGTATTTTGGGAAAAATATCCAATACTATTAGGCATCTTCTTTGAGTCTTTTTGATGGCCAAATTTTTTTATCTTTTACTCCTCTGGCACATGTTTGATCTGCTACTGTTTCATGATGCTTAGCAATCAAGTTGATTTGAGTTCTCAGAGAGGATTCCCTGTCTGCTCACTTAGATATTTGCAAGCTGCTTGTGCATAAGATTTTCTCCCCCTTTCCAGTGTACTCCAGTTTACAGATTTTCATTTCAGACACACAGTATCTACGTTCAGTGTGTTGAAGATTTTAAAACAAGTACCCTGCAATTTGGATAACAGATGTACAGAGGTCTAGACAGAGCCCTCTGGAAGATATCTTTGGGGTTCAGGTCAATTGCCTTTCATGATTTACGTCTTTGCCGGAAATGTCTCCTCCTATTATCTCTCTGGAAAGAAAATCGTCAACAGGCAGCTCCTTGCAGATTTTTTTGGTTCAATGTCATGTGAAAAATCTCTAGTATTGCCTGTGTTCAGCATTTTAACCTCCTTTGTGTGTTTGCACTGTCCCCTGTTCATAGTCTTTTAAAGCAATTTAGTGACTATGCAATCCATATACTTTTTTTTTTTTTGAAGTATAGCTTTTGAAGATAAATTCATAGTGAACTATAGAGTTTTATTCTTCTCTAAAGGACATTTTTATGTTATCGAGTGTTCTTGTTTGCCACCATGACATGTACTACTAATGTAACTGTGATAAATTTTTACAAGGCCTACATACTTTAAGTGGTTATGATACTTGCAATGCTGTAAAATCAGTTGATAGAGGATTAGCTGTAAAATAATTTTTAAAAGCTATACCTTTATATTATATAATGAATTCCCAAGGACTCTCAAATTCTTTGTGCTTAAGGTGTAGAGGAAATCATTAAAAAATGTATTATTGCTCTTGCTTTTTGCTTCCACAATGCAAATGACATTTGAGAGCAAATTCCATGCGAAATCACCTGTATCTTCATCATGTCTCTGCACAGTCAAGTGCTGGAAGTTGTGTCTGGCTAAAGACTTTTGTCAGGTGTCATGAGCTCCAAGTGGTGATCATCAAACCAAGGGCTGCTTTCATTCTTTCACAGTGTAGCAATTTTAGAGGTTCGGTTTTTGGTACAAACAGTCATTTGATTTACAAAAGCTGCAACTATGACATACAAAATGAGAGCAGTCTGTGTGTCTTTCTGACTGGTGATGTGATTGTGTTGCTGCTGCGATAAAATAGCATGTATTCACATTGAAAAGAATAGTTTTGTACTATTTCCAGCCTTATTCTAAATGTATTCATGGTTTAACTTTCACTGTCTGTTCCAATTTATCTGATTGTCTCAGGAAGTATGATAGAACAACAGCTGACATCTGTGGGTGCTTTGCCTCTCACAAACAATCAGCTAAAATCAACTCAAAAAAAGCATCTGTCACTGTCACAGCACAGATGAAGAGTTGCAAAAAGGATGAGAAGACATAAGTAAAGTATACTTTGTGGATGGGAGCTGGAACAGATGTGTTATTTAAACCTGATGACACCATTACTTCACAATTCTATGTGGTTTTTGTTTTGTTGGTTTGGTTTGTTGAAAAGTGGCAACTTGATATTCCAAGTAACACACAATGTTTTGGGTATTTTGATTAGGTGGGAATTTGGGGGGAGCATGGGGGGAGGGAGGCAATGTATGTTCCGGGTGAGAACATTTTGGGGTTATTAATTGGACCCTTAGTCAGAAAAAAATATGACTGAATTAGGGGAGAGGGAGGGGAGACCTTGTTGTGCTCTACAGCTATGTGAAAGAAGATGGCAGCAAGGTGGGGGGTCAGTCTCTTCTTCCAAGTAACAAGAGATAGGTGAAGAGAAAATGACTTCAAGATGCACAAGAGGAAGGTTAGCTTAGATACAAGGAAAAAAATTCCTCACCAAAAAGACTGTCCAACCCTGGAACAGGCTGCCTGGGAAAGTGGTTGAGTTACCATCCCTGGAGGTATCTAAAACTTTTGTAAATGTGGTACTTAGCGATGTGGTTTAGTGGTGAACACAGTGGTGGGTTAACAGTTGGACTCAATGATCTTGGAGGTATTTTCCAACCTAAATGACTCTAAAATACTATAAATTAATGCCTGAAACTAAAATTAGTTGTAGTTCCCTTGCTTTATGAAGGCTTGAGGTTAGCCAAGGTAACTAGGTCTCGATCCTGGGACTTGTGCTTATCTGAACATCCCTTTTTGACAGTTGAATTATTCAAATGAGAAAGGACTGGATGAGGTACTTTTTCCTCCTCTAGAAATCCACAAATGAAAATTCTCAGATTTTATCAACATACATTCCTCTTCCAAGTGATCAGCAGCCTTATGAAGAGTCTAGTGAAGTTGTAGTTACAAGTTATACATGCAGCTAATCTGTAATAGCACAATCTATGCTATTACATTCTGGCTTATGGCTTGAATTAATGATTTACTTTCAAATTAATCAGTGCACTCAGTGTCTTATATTAAAATGGTTTAACTTCTGAGATGTTCTGTGGAAAGGATTAGTTGAACCACTAAAGGCTTTGGTTATAAATTTTGGGGAACACAATGGAATCCCTTCCTGGTTGTAGGTGTTAAAACAGTATAATGTTCTTCAGTAAGAACATAGGTGGTGCAATAGTATAATAACAATTATTTAATATTGATTTTCAATTAATTCTTGCAAATTAATGTATGACAATTCATGTAGCAATATTTGAAAGTAAGAAGTAAAAATTATGGTGGGACATAACCTTTTGCTTTGTCAAAGGAATATAGAAATTTGGGGGGAAATTAGCAGAAGAATTCACACATTGTTTTCAAGATAAAAAAGTATCTAAGAATGAGATTTGTTGTATAGAAGGCTTTTAACACTTTCAATTCACCAGTACCTACCTCCTTTTTGTTGCAGTGGCTATAAATGTGTTTATTTTTTTCACTAAATTTAGACTGGCAGTAAATATTTATGGGAATTACTGAGTCTGACATCTAATTAACACAGTCTTTACAGGTTTAATGAGCAGTGATAAATTTCTATCCTTTCTTTGGCACATTTTAATTAGTTCTAATTATGAGTGAAGTGACCTGAAAAACTTGTTGTCCCATGGATTCATCATAAATTTGTGTAATTTATATATGTATAGATAGAATGAGTTTTCATGGAATTGAAAAACCAAAGGTTGTTGAAAACATTACATCAGTCATATGGTATCCTTGTGTAAAACTCCGGTAAGCAAAGCATCGCACATAAATATTTGTCTATGCTGCAGATGATGCTTAATAAGATTAATTTATTGTATTTTTTGTCTGAAGAAAAAGCAAGCATGGAAATACATTTTGTCTGTTGCTCACAGTGGAAAGATTGACTGCTGACATTCATCTTTAGTGACAGTATAAGTTTCAAGAAGACAGTGTATGCGTTTAAAATATTTATAAAGATTTTTAGCACTGAATAGCTGCTGAAATGTAATAATAATCCTAATTAAAATGACACCACAATTGCAAATTGTTTTTCTTAATGTAAATATAAAAAAACTTTCTCAGCGAAGACTTTTCTTCCTTCACAGGGAATTTTGTAGTCCTTAGAGAAAGACATGAAAGAATTCTCAATGAGACTAATACAATTTACATCACCTAAGACAGCATATGAAAGTAACCAAAAGATTCATCCATTTAAATAAACATGTATTTCATAAAAGCTATATAAATTAAACATGTTGACATCTTAAATAAATCTCAGTCAAGAGCTGTACTTTGTTTTAAAAATATAATTTCATAAAATGGGACTATATATAGCATTTATCTTCTGTAAACTTAATCTTTCACTTCTTGTACAAGTAAGAAGTAAAATCTTTTGAGGCCCAAACTTGTAAAGTGTTACCCTTTGGGAGCTGATGGGATGCTGAAACATATGGCATCCTACAGTATTCAGTGCTGTTCATGCTGTGAAGCACTATGTCCTAGTTTTTGGGTATCTTTCATCCTAACTCCTAAAGTCTGACAGCTACTACACAACCATGCAGAATATCTGAAGACTGAAGATGTGAAAGAGAGAAGAAACCAGGTAGGGCTTTTTGACGTAACTTTTTGAAAAAGGAGTAAAAGAAATCTCATTTGTTAATACCATGAGGAAAACCTGAATAGTCTCTATTAAGTAAGGGTAGATAAAAGATTCATAGTCAGAAAGCCAGGACATGTGAGGGTGTCTGTTTACACAACTTGGGTTCAAATGGTCTTTCCTGCAATTGCCAAAGCACTGAACAAATTCCTAACCTCTATATCAGCAGCAAAGTGATGATTCCCTTGGTGTCTCGTTACTTTCGTGTATGACACCACAAGTTTGGACAGCCTCTGCTGAGAAACATATGGTAAAACTACTGAAAAAGAACTGTTGTTGAACCTACACCCCATATGTGGCATCTTGTGAATTGTAGGGGTGGAGAGGGAGCAGTTGAGAATACTTTCGGCTTTCCTTCCTAATCCCTATCCCTTTGATTATGGTTGCTTGAAATTCTTCTGTGATCTGAAGTGTAGTCTCAGTCAATCCAGAGATTATAACTGGACAACCCTGAAGTGAAATATACGAGAATAGAGCTCTAAAAGGAAGAATAGCCACATTAAAAAGAACAAGGAACTGGAAGTTGAAACAGTGCATGTATTGGAAACTTTAGATACATTGGGAAGTTGGAGTTTTTTCCTCAGAAAATTTCTTGAAGATAATATTAATTTGTGTCCCTCCCAAGCTCAGGTCTCGGTTTTTTGTAATGTCTTATTTTAATGAACTTCCTTCTTTATTCACTTTTCTCAGAGTGTTTACTAGTTTGGTTGTCTGCCTTCATTTTCAATGGTTTTTTTTCCTATTCTCTTTTTGAAAGATAAGTAAATTGCTCTCAATTACTCTGCATAATGATTGATGACAGTGCCTTGCTTAATTATTTTTTTATGTTTTTGTCTGTCACTTGGGCAATGCAAAGATGTCTAGAATTTGTTAATACAGACAGTAATTGCAAGTACAAACAACTCACTTTTTTATTGATGAGAAAGTTGTACCAGGTCACATGTGCAGTTATGAGTTTGTTTCCTGGAGAACATTTACTTTTGCTTTATTAGGCTGGTTTTAAACAGCAAAAAATCTGGAGTTTTTGTCAGTTTCCTTAGGACCCTAGACCAGATCTGATCAGGAGGTTGTTTTCTTTCTCACAATAATCCTACATTTTATTCTTTGGGCATGATTTGTGCATTCTTAGAAAATTACTTAAGAGTTAATATTTCACTCCAAAAAGCACAGCCAAAATTTCAGAGTATATTACTCTGAAAGAAATTTATTAATAGCAGAGAACTTCTTTGCTAAGAATAATTAGATGCTCCTTAGAAGGTAGGAAATGTTTGACTCCATATTTTGACAATTAGTTCCTTTGTAGTTTTACAATGGTTTTTTCAGGATCTTGTCCCTTTTAGTCATCAATATGATCTCCTTACAAGGACTGTTTTCTTAGTCCGTGGTAAATCTCAGATGCAGTTTGTTTAACCTGTGGCTTTTCTTTTCAAGCCATTTATTCTCTTTAGTTAACTGAAGTAGCTCCAACTTTCACTTAATTTAAATTCAGTTTTTTCTTCATATGCACTGTTGTACAAAATGAGTAAATCGAGTATTTTTGGTGTGGCATTTTGAAACTGGGCTATGAAGATGGAAATGAGAGCCTCAGCAGATGAACAGCAGACATGTGAATACTATTTCTGAGATGGAATGTTAACTTGTCCCACTAACACTTTAGAATATAAAGGAACCAGACTTTAGTGTCTCAGTTTGTTGAGCTGACTTTTTTAATCTCATGCTAAACTCATCAGGAACAAAGCAATGAAATAAAATATTGTAAGAATCAACCTTAAAATTATTCAGCCTGTGAATCTGAGACAGATCCTGGAGTAATTAACTTGGCTTTAGTAATGCTGTTCATATCTTTTCCATTGTTCTTGGTAATTACACTGTCATCAAGGAAAAAATAGTTAAATTAGTTAAATAGCTAAATCTTCTCCACTGTATATGAACAGAGATACCTCCTTGGACTCTGAGGACATAATTTGACCTTTATTGCAAATTCTGTCAAAACTACTCTCTAAATTGGGAAGGAATAATGACAAAGGATACACATCATTGTCCTTACTAATTCTGCAGACACCTAATGATGACACGCATTAACTTGGACAGGTATTACTTTCAAACAGTGGAATTTCCTTTTGGGGATATTTCTAGTACCTTTCTAGCTCAATGCATTGTGTTGATGGCCTGGCTGTGCCGGTTTGGAATGTGTATGCGGATATATTTACAGTGCAAGTAAACACTTTCCCATTCACAAAAGGAAGATGTGGTCTAAATGGTGCATGATCTGAAGTAAATTGGTGTGTGAAACAGCGATCTCAAACACGTTTGTTTGCAGTGTTGGAAAGAAGTTAATAGAAACGTTTGTTGCATGCACTATTTTTTCTGGTTTTGATTGTTTATAAATCAAACCTGTGTTGATGAAAAAATGAATGAATGAAATAAAGCTTTCCACTTAAAAATGGCCAGACACAGCCAGATCAGTGAAGTCAGTCAAATGGTGAAGAGGTTATCAATATATTTAATACTAGAAAAAAAAAATTGTATGTATGATCTACTGCATTTTTATTGCTCATTAAAAAGTTGCATAGTTCCTTAAAGATATTCATTCAGGTCTACAGAGTTTGACTTCATCTAAATTTCACTGACAACAGGTGAGACTGAAAGTTAAAGCTAGTAAAGAATTTAGGTGCTTTAAAGTTGGATTTAGGCTTTCAAGTCCAAAATTGTTATTCAGAAATATTAAATTTATTGATACTGTGGCTCAGGGCTATTTTAAAGTGTTTATATGCTTTCTTGATTGGTTTAAATTTTTTTCTTTGTCTGTAGAGAGTAGTTTCAGCATTTCTTACAGAATCCAATAACTAGATGACACTCCTCTTCAATATTTGCAGGTCACCTCTTTGACATAGACAAGGTCTTGCTTCTCAGGAAATACAGCAATTGAGATTTTGGTTCAGGGGAAGGTATGGGATAACATTTTCATGAAACAAATTATTGTGTAGACTATTTGCCTGGAAAGTAAGAAACCCAGGGATTGTTTGGAAGATAAATGGACCTGAATGCCTTAGCTGCTAGAAGAGAGAGTCCCTCCTTTCTCTTTGGCTTTTTGCATTTTTCATTTCACTTTTATTGCATTCTCTTTTCTTAGAAATAATGATTTCAGATTATTTCAAAGAAGAATTACAGTATGTCATACATAAGAATGTTACCTGGCCTAAGGGGAATTTCTGGTATCTCAACTGCATCCTTTTCATCTGTTATAGCCATGAAAAAGAAATAGAAATTAGCCTGGTGTACGGTAAACTTGTGTACTGGTTTTTCTTATTTGCATTGTATTAATGCTTAGAAGATTCTTGTTTGGAAAATGGAAATTCTGATTGGCCTGACTTTTTAGAGAACTCTTTTGAGAACTATTTTAGTTTTTTTTTTTTTCCACAAAGTCTTATCCAAATGAAACAAGCAAAATATTACTTGTAGACTGTATTAAATGAGCATTGCCCCATGATGCAGAAAGACTCTCACAAAAATTCTAATCTGCTGCTGAACTTTATTGATTAAAAAAACTCACAAATCCCACAATAACAAAACCCTATACTGGTCTGTGTAGAAATCTAAGAAGTATTGATTGCTTTCTACCTGAAGGATTATTTTATTCTGATAAATAGCTTTTGTGGACTCCAACAGAAGTTATGCTTGTGTAAATAACAGAGAGTATATATAATCATCTCTGTTACTGTAAATGAAAGAAATTTTTTAAATTTTGGTACTTAGAACTATTCTATGTACTATGGTTGGATTTTTTCTATATCAAGAAGTTTGAAGACACTCCTGCTCTGTTCCCTCTGCCCTCAAGGAAACAAAACTGAGAAAACTAGATATTGGCCTGGAAAATGTACACAAAATATTTATCCGGTTTTATTAGTATTATTATTTACCAGTTATTAGCATTATTTTGTTTCATTTTCCAATCATAAGTGGTGAAAAATGTATATACATTAAAAGCTCTTATCAACCAAAGTACTATTTCTAAATTTAAATACACTTTAGCTTAGTAATCCTTTCTCTTTTATACTTAGCAGTCATAATTTCTGTGGTACTAGACTGGACCAGCTTCTACTTTGAGTTCTTTATGTTGCTACTACAGCTGTAAGGAGCAGGATTAATTCCATGATTGACATAACTTGGTGTGTGTACAAAGCAATAGGCTTTTTTTCATGAGTTTCCACTTCCAAGTGGCTTCACTGGGTGGCTTTGGTTAGCCTGCTTTCACAAAGACAAAGATATGGCTGGTCTATGTTCGACACTGCACTTAAAAGGAGTGGTGGCTCCTGTCTCTTTAAATGAAAAAGAAGAAGAGTTCTCTTGTTCCCAGCTATACTGGGCAGCTGGGCAGCTAACAGCAGTGTTAGATACTTACAGTAGTGTAGTAGGCATTTACTGTTTAGCATAGACTAAATAAAGTTATAAAGTTCCACTCCAGAATAGACACTAATGTGCAATAAATGAAGGGAGCTGCTGATGCTTAAAAGATACAGGGTGAAATTCTTAGTTCTGAGCAGTTCTATTTGCTGAACTATTACTTGGAGAACATTTTTCTTTACACAACCTTCGAGCATGTTTTTGTGGGAAATGTTTACTTGTGTTGGACCTCAATCTGCTTTTTTTAATCCCCCTTTCTATTGGCATTGTGGACGCCCCATTGTCAAGGTCCAGATTTATGATTAACAGAGTTGTAAAGATTTCTGTATTGACATTCCTACCTGTTTGTATTGGGAACTCTCTTTCCCTGGTTTCTCTGCTACTGGAGTTGGGAGGGGACACAGATGGCACAGCTGAAAACAACTATAACCAAAGGGATATTCCAAACCATGTGGGATTATACCTAGCATATAAAGTAAAGGGAAGAAGTAGGAAGGAAGGATGTTTGCAGTGATGGTGTTTGTTTTCCTAAGCAGCAGGTACACATGATGGGACCCTGCTTCCCTGGGGATGGCTGAACACCTGCCTGCCCATGGGAAGGGACGAATTCGATCCCTAAGTTTTACTCCTCCAGTTCTGTCCCCAGTCCAGCCAGGGGGGACTGAGCAAGAGGTTATGTGGTGCTTAGTTGCCAGCTGGAGTTAAACAACCTGCACTTAGACACGTGAAGTAATCTGGTGAGACATTTTAGTGTCATGGCAAATGTAAGGCTGAATTCACTGTGCTAGCATTTTTTACTGCGGTAGATGAAAAATGTCACTCATAACAAATGAGGAGCAAAATTGTGATCTGCATTAAGTTGGTTGGGAAACCATCTGTGTCAAAAATAGCAAAAAATTAAACCAACTCAGGACTAGAGAAATGGCCAAAAGAAGGCTATATTAGGAAAAAGAGTTGCTGTCACTTTTCACGGTTTGCTGTAGTCAAAAATGGGCTCACATATTATTCACATAGGAAAATTTGACTATAGCAAGGTGAATAATGAGTGTTCAGCTGGATTTGGAGCCATCAGAGTGAATATTTTTCTTGATATAAGATGTTTTTCCCCATACAAAATACCAAGATCTCTCTTTGGTGTACATATGCCCAGTCTTTAATGGTGGTTAAATTAGATTTTATTTATGCTTAAATCAGTACATTAGAGAGTTGTCTGAAATCCACTGAGTGAATTTCAATGGAATGTATTTTTCTAATTTTTTTATAGTATACCAGGGGCATCAGAATTTATGAGAACTAAGGAGTAGACTTTTTTTTAAAATCTGCCACTTTAATCATTGAGTATGGCACTTGTCCTACTGCATTTTTGCTGATTATAAAAATAGGAGGAGTTAATGTGTTTAGCAACAGAATGCATCATCATTCCAGAAGCTTGCCATCAGGAAAGTGAAGATTAGAAATGCATGGGTTTTTCATGCACCTCTTATCACTGCATGTGCTTTCCAAGATGCAGAAAAGCGGAAGAGAACTCTTCGAGAGAAAAAATTGTCAGTAATCTCCAGGGATAGTAGGTAAAGACAGAATGTGTGTGCATTTTGCACCAGTAACATTAAAAAGAGGTTTGCTTGTGCTTTAATACTGCTGAAAGATGGCTACTATCCCTAAAGTACTTCAGTGATTTTTATACAGCAGCTGGATGTGGACAGGGGTTCCCTAGCTACTTGGGCAGCTTTCTGCTTTTTAATGGTCCAGCGTAATCAAAAAGGTACACAACAAAATGAAGAGAAATAATGTAGCTGGCTTGATGCTTAAACACAGTCCAAGGAGTGGAAGCAGTCATTGGTTTTATAGTTTTAATGAACTGATGGGATTTTGCACTTCACAAGTGTGTGAAAGAGTTGCTTGTTTAAAGTGAAGACTGGGAAGGGGACGAACTGGCACAAATCTCCTAATAGCAATTTTTTTCAGACTTTTTATGTTACCCACAGGCAGCTGTGCTTCATAACAGATACTGCAGCAAGTGAGGGATTGAATTAATGGTATTCAACAGAGGCAGAAGGTAAGGGAAGAAGATGGGGGAATGTCATAAGATCAATGAGGACTTCTGTATGTGATGGGAACTCCGTAGGAGTGGCAGAGCCAGGTACAGGAGTTGAGATGTCATCTCAGGATCTAATGAACAATAGTTCATTTACCCTTCACAGTCCTGTGGAAAAAACTGTAATAGGTAACATCAGTAAGGTTTCTACTACAAATTGTGTGTGTGCAGAGGGCACCCTGGATTCTATAATCTCCTAGCGTTTGGTGTTTGGCTCCAAAATTGCTGTAATATAAGGCTTAAAAAAAAGTCAATTGCTAAGATTGAATTTTATTGAAGTAAAATTTGTGATAATAAATTAAAAAACCTGTTTTCTATAAAATACAGTAGAGATCTGAACATTTTATTTTCATAAACTCTTAAAATCATTCCTACAGTAATATAGAGTCATAAAATCTTTTGCATATCAGGCTTAGGCTGCACACTATAGAGGAAGTAATAAAAGACAGATGCAAAATGACACACTACAATAAATGAAGTTTGTATTCTTAAAATAGATGATTTATAGGACCTTTTAGTAAGCTTTTCCAAATTATGAAGAATAAGTATCTTTTGGTGATTATGTTTTCAGACAGGGCAGCTTTTTTGGACATCTCAGAATTGCATCTGCCACAGAAAAATAAAATCAAATTATTAATGAAAGCATGTACCTTTCCTGTCCAAAAAACCCCAACCAAATGAAAAGCCCCACAACCTGTTCTAACCAAAACCAATCCCTACCCGTAAGGGGGAGGGAAAAAAAAAAGTCTTCATTTTGTATGAGTGCAAAATGAAAAATGTCTTAAAAACTAATCCCCACATGCTTAGACATGACATGCTATGGAATGATGTTTGATGACTAAATGACATCCTGTGGAATCTTGCCAGGCTTTTTAGCAAAAATCAGCATTTTTCTCAAATAATAATGAGATGTAACTGTCAGGTAAGACAAGCTAAATGTGTTATCAGAGAAAATGACAATTGTGGTTATGTACATTACGTGGTGTCTGCTTGGAAGTCTTTTCACTTGTCAGCAAGGAGAGTGGAGCACTACAAGCACTGCAAAACTGAGTTTCTTATCAGCTTTAGAAAGATTTTCCACCCTTTGTATTGTCATATAATTGGAGGCTTTTCTCTTTGCAGAAATTGGGTGTGTCACATAAAGGATGACCCAGTAATGAATGAGCTGCCAGACAAATTGACACAAAGAGGTGATCCTCTTGCACTTATTTTTATGAGCTATTGAATTTAATTTGAATTCCTATTCAGGTTGCTAAAATGCAAAAGCTGATAACCATTTCCCACTGCTAACCACTTCACTTTGATTTTTGGATATATGAAACTAAAATCTGTATACATGATTGAAAGTTATTTTCCCAAGTACTTTATTTATAAATAGACTTGCTTTAGAAAGCAAGCCAGGCAAAACAGCTGGGTCATATTCAGTTTTCACTCACAGGTGCAAAATCTTCTTCCTAGTCTCTCTGTTTATTATCAAAGAACTTATCTCTAGTGTATACTTTATTTTTGTGTCTTCTTTTTATCTATCCCTAGTAATTCAAGGACAGGAGGATGTTTTTTCAGTCTAACAAGTCCTACTAGTTGAAATCTTTTGAGATACTGTTTTATTTCAGGTGGAATCTCCTCTCCAGGTGTACAGTGGGGATAAGTTTCCTTCTGTGTTTCATGCAGTAATTTTTTTGCTTCATAAAAAAAAGGTTTTCTTGTCCTCTTGTAACAGCTGCTTTCTACATGCTACCATTTATTTTTAGTGAGAAGAAATTTAAAACGAAAACATGTTTTTAATGTGGTGTCAGCAGTGTTGTGTGGGACAGACTTGTTCAATGACATGGTATTTCTGCTTGAAAAGTCACTCTGTTTCCATACCCATTCATTTGGATCCAATTTTCTCTTCATGTCTAGCATATAAAAGACTGCTGTCCTAATTTCTTCTCTATTATAAAAATTTTGTTCAGAAGTCTTTCGTATCTTTATCAATATGTATATTTTATGGCTTAATTTGCTTTACCCATATTTCTAATGAATCCCGTACTTTTGTAGATTTCTGTATTGTGACCGGCTTATATCACCATGAATTTTATTTGTACTTATGCAAGTTGTTAATACATTGAACAAGTGTAACTCAGAGCAGATCTGGAAACCCAGACTCTTATCTCTATCTTGACTTAATCTGCAGCATTTTATCAGAAGCCTCTTAACAGAGTGCTGAAAGATTATTTAATATTGTTTAAAAAGCATGTCTCTGGCCCTCTGGTCTTCTTCACATTCTCATGTAGAATAGAAACTTTCTGGGTTGTATTTGATCTGGAATTTAATAATGTTGTGAATATCTTAAGATTCAGACTCATAGTCACTTCATCAGGGGAAATAAATGCAATCCTTTAGTGTTTCCATTAGATTTAAATTTGAAATTTGAGGCAACTGTTCTATGTCAAACATTGCCTCTCTGCAGGAAATATGAATGTGTCTGGTTCAAGTCCCTACTTTACCTGCTACATGGCAGGTTTGAACTGGAGTTTCCTGTTGCTCCACCTTTTTTTTCCTACTTTTCCTTCAGAAGTGACCTGGAAACCCAGGACCCTGTGGGAGGTAACTGCTGCACAGTTGGCAAGACAGCTCCTGACATCCAGTGCAGACATGATTCATCTTCAGTAAGCACATGTGAAACTGCAGCTTTATCTGACCTGAAGCATGATACCTTAAGGAGACCAAGTGGTATTTCTATAACTTGTCTAGCCTGTGGCACTTATATCAAACAACATAAACCACTTCATCAAGTTTATGGGTTCATCTGTATTAATATTTTACCTCAGATCAGAAATGAGTTTTAAAGCTAAAATTCTGATCATCCTGATTTTCCAGCCTGGTATTGAATGGTGATTCTATAGTGTACAAGATGGACTTTCATTTATATGACAGTGAACAATTTTTAAAATGCTAGAGGAGCATGCATGAGATGACCTAATACTTCATGGCTATTTAATCTGTTGAAATCAGGCTAGAGCTATGAGAAAATAAAGCATGCTGAAATACTTATAATGTAGACCTCAGGTCCCTGGCCTGAGGTGCTTTTTTTCGCTGGATTCATTCCCTGCCATCTTCTAATGTCCATATTGCTACCTTTTTACCTTACTGTCTCCTGATGTAGTCATTTAGGCCTGTTTTTTTTATAGGTTGTATTGCATGGATTTTATCCACTGATATTGCAGAAAACTCACAGAAATCTCATCAACACGAAAATAATATTTTTCTCTACTTCATACTGTTAGCAAAGAGGTTAAAATCAATAGGATGTAAAGGCCACCTACCCTTTTAATGGAAGTTTTATTAGTCATTATTATGGAGGTTTCAGGTTGTTGGGGTTTGTTTTTTTTTTTCCCTAGTGGTTTTATTCAGTTACTGTTTGATCTGCAAGACACTTATTTTCCTTTTTTTCTTTCTCCCCTCCTGCTCCTGGTGTTTCACCCCCAAGTTGTTTTCTATCCTTGCTATGGATAAGCCAGGGTGGAATCAGCCTCTCAGATCAGTTTTAGTGAAGTGCCTTGTAGGGTGGGAATAGAAATGGTACTGCTAATAAATTATCCATAAGTATTTCAGCTTTTCCCAAGGTATCTTCCCACGTGAAAATAAATATTGATTTTTAAAATAATTATTCATTTTTCAAAGGATCTTGTTTTCATCTCTGTGAGATGTCAGATGCTTCAAATTAAACCAGTTTATAATACGGTCTGAATTTACCAGAAGGGATTAGCATACTTTTTATAGCTCAATTTTTATTAATAGTATTTCCAGTCAAGGTTTCTGTGATTTCAGTAATAACTGACTTTTTTAATAGTCATAAATCTCATAAGGTTTTTTATATATATAGTTAATGTAGAGAAAGGTTAAGCAACATTTTCCCTAATGAATTAGTGGGTGAAGAATTTGAGGTGAAGCTTCAAATTCTGCATATGGGGAAACAAGGAAAATAAAAACAGATGAAAAGGAAAACCACCCACAAGTCATTGTTGCAATACATTAAAAGGTCTAATAAAAGGTAAAGAATTTCTGGAACAGAGTGAGCAAAACATTGCATTCTAAATTCCACTCTGAATATGGCTTACATTTGCTTACATGCCTTTACAATACATAAGATAATAAACACATTCAAAGAACAAATTGCACTCTGTTTTTGACATTTCCTCTTAAGCAGAAAAGGAAGGAAAAAACTAACTGTATCTGTACAACTCTGAAGCAAGTAGTCTATGAGTATGGCTGAGTAGTACTGTTGTTTTGAATGGTTTTTGCTTCTGGAGGTTTTAGATTTATATTCCAGAAAATTCTTTCTGTGCAGTCATGAACAGCATGATCTCACAGGGTATTTTTACGGGCATAGAACTGTCTTATCTGTGGATTATCCTGCTATTTTGGGGTGGGGTTATTTGTTGTCTAGCTGCCCTAATATCTCCCTCCCATCCAGTGCTACTGTTGTGAATTTTGTGAACAACTTATGATTTGTCGGAGGGATCTTGAGCAAAAATGTCTAGGATATCCAAAACTGTGTCCACTTTAGTGTTTAGTATTAGATAAGGAGTCTTTTTACAGCTATATTTCCGTTCACCTCCAAGTGTTTTCAGAATGCCCTAACTCAATCGATGGCCCTGAACTGGTAAGAGGCACTGTCCTGTAAGAGTACAGCTAATGAGCTCTGACCCCTGATGGGTATTGGATCACAGGAGCAAATGGGAGTTAGTCAGCTATGATCCTTTCAAATAAATGTATATATATATTTGAAAGGATATATATATTTGAAAGAAGATATATANTATATATATATATAAAAAAAAAAACCATGGACTGCTGGTCTTCTGCAGCAAATTATTCACTTCACAAGTTTCACTACCATTGTGCCATGCTACTTGCTAAATTGGACATAGTCTGTGTTCATCCTCCTTCTATTGTTGTATTTTCTACTGCTTTAGTGATGGCAAGAATGTGTCTTGCCTTCCTCATATGAGTCAGAGAGGATCTGTAAGGGGACACAGAGCTTTTAAAGAAAAACAAGAATTTTTAGATCCAGTGATCTCTGCTGGATTGAGCTTCAGAAGTATCAAGGACAACCTAAGACAGATAAAAATAGAGTGGATATTTGATTTGATGCAGCTATTTTAATTCCAATATCTGATAAGAATGCTCTGTTTGAACTGATTTCTTTGTTTCTTAGTAAATGCGCATTTCACTGATTTCAGCTGAGATTACATGACAAGGTCAGAGATCAGCCTTCATTCAAAAACCATTTCTGCTGTGAATCTGGCACATTCAGTTCAAGATTTCTACCCCAGTAAACAAGCACATTTTAGAATTTTTTTCAACCTGCCAGTTTTACAAATTGGAATTTTAAACTAATGCATAGTTGTCAAGCATGTCAAGGTGGGAGAAATTCACTAGGGAAGAACAAAAGTATAATTTATTGACTGCAGTATTTTCCAAATTATTTAAATGTTATTCCTTTCCTGTCTCTTTTCTCTGAACTTACTATGCTATACCCTACTAAGGACTAAAAACACAATGTTGTGGTGAACACCTCCATACAAATGAGTAAATTTTGTTTATTATTCAGAAAAATGAAGGGCAATAGAAGGTCTTGCTAGAAATAAACCTGCATGTGGTTTAATGTGGTTTCCCCTGTCTGTGATTATGACAAAGAAAGCATGAAACCCATTATGTTTGAAACTGGTTCCAGTTAAAGTCCTGTGTAAGAGCTGGCAAAATGACAACACACAAGTGTTAGGCCTTTCCAAGCTAGCAACCTCTGTGTGCTATCCTTCTGCCCATACAGAAATCCACCTTTCTCTCATTGTTTGCCTGTGGAAGCTGACTTACTGGAGCGCTCCCAACAAATGCCAGAAGTAATAATTCACAGTTTTCAGTTCTTTGACTCTAAACCCAGTCGTCTTGCAGCATTTTCCAAGCTTTGTTTCACCCCACTTGCTGTCCTCAGCAACCTGGACCTGGCATCTGTTATCTGTTTATTTCTTCATTTTCAACTCCACTTGGGAGGTTTTGTTTCATAGCTGAGAACATTTTTCTACATTCCTCATCTTCTTGGTCTGCTGCCCAAATACCATATATTTCCTGGAGTTCTTTCAGGCTTGTTCACTAGTTTTGGGCTAACTATTTCAAGGACTTTCTACACAAGCTTTAGGTTTGTTACCCTCTATCAGAATATTAAATACTTGTTTGATTAAAGAGCTTGCTAGGATCATCACATATTCAGCAGAAGATGGAGGCAGTGAAAGGTAGAGAATCTACACAGGGTGCAATGAATATTTACCACTATTAGCCATATCTTATGCTAACTTTTATAGTAGTATATTCTTGTGAAAATATTCCTTGAAAAATATTCCTCCTCAAAACTTTCCCTTTAATAGTTTTTGTCAATTTTAAAGAACTCTTGAAAGATGTGTTATCCATTTGGGTCTTTTTTAGTATATCTTTTACCCATCACTTTCAGACCTGTTAGTGTTATGTTCGAGAAATAAGCTTGGTTTAGAAATGAGAGACAGGCTAATACTGAAGAAGAAAAAAAACTCTGATTTTTTTGCCTGAAAATTCTACAGACAATGACAGAAAGCAATTGGGATTTTTTAAAATGATTTTTTTTATTATTTCTGAGAATAAAGTAGACTGTTATCGCCTTACAAGACACACGTTTGTACAAGTCTTCAGAGCTAAGGCAAACAGTATGCTCCCTGTCAGTGAAGCAAACTTTGAAGGAAACTGGATGACCACTATGTTTACTATATGTTCTGCCAACCATGTTGCAAATTAATGTACTGAAGACTGCTGGGCAAAATGATTTGCAGATTTTCAGTGTGAGTGTGAACTGCCAGCATAAATATGGGTTTATAGATCAAACACTTGGCAGTGCTGAGAACATTGAGAGTGATGGCAGCTTCCCACAGAAGGAAAGGGTGTTTTGTGTGACCTTCCAGGCATCTTCCATGTGGATTAACACAAAGTCTCTGGATTGATGATACCAGTCACAAATTCAGTAAGAAATGTATATGTGTTTATTACTGGAGGGTAAAGGGCATTTTTGCATCTTCAGGCCAGGTTGTTCCCCCCTCTAAAAAAAAAGTTGATTTGTGTGTCCCAGCCCCAGTTGTTGAAACTGCTCTGGGAAAACTGGACTTGACCAAAACAATAGCCATTGGAGCTTGTGTAAACCAGCTGGGAAGCTGTGATGTTGATAATGAAAAAAAAATTAGAATTTTGGCCTAATTCTTCAGGGCATTGAGGACTCTCAGTTTCACTAGTGAGATCTGAGGACACTCAGAATTTTTTGCAAAGAACTCAACACCTTGAAGAAATAGTCTCTGGATGGATTGCAATGAGATGTCCAGGATAGATAATTGCATTGAATAGATAATAAAGAAGTATTTGATGGTTTTGGTTACAATAAAGCAGATGTTGTTGTGTCTGGTCACTAACAACTAAAAACTGTGGGCTGAACAAAGCTTTAATTGCTTAAAGAGTATGTAAATATTGTAATGAATTTTTAAAATTGCCTTACAATTCTTTTTAAAATACCAGAGATTGTGGGATTTTGGCTTTTCTTTTTCATAAGTATTATAGACTGGAAGTGCTCAACCCTGATGCCATACTTTAAATTGCCATCTATTCAAAGAGTGTAATTAAAAAGCAGAAAAATGTGGCCTCTGTTGAAAAAAAAAAAGAGTAACTTTTAAAATTGCTTGTCTTGCTTTAGAAATTATTTGCATATATTTTATATTTATTTTAATAATAAAATAATAAATATCTAAGAATAAAGATTGTATATATTTAAGTAGCAGATTTTGTCCCAGAGCATTCTACACAGAATAGCTTCCAACCCCTACCCCACCCTCTGCCCAGTCTTCAATACATAAGCTCTAGTGAAATTACAGAAGTGCCAATATTGATTTGTTTTCTGTGCTGATGGATATGTCAGATAAAATTTTCTCTTCTTAAGTCAATACTCAATTTTTTAAAACTCTGATAATGGAAAACTAAGTAATTTTAGTATAATTCTTGCAACTCTAATTACTGGTGCTAAACACAACATACTATTCTGCTGTATAACCTGCTGTAAGATAGGAGATGGAATACTTCTTGCTTTAGAAAGTATTTTAGTATACTTTCTTCTCGCTTTTCATTTTGCTTTACTACATGCTGTAGTAAGCAGTTACTTAGTAAGCATTAAGAGCAAATGCTGTGTAAATACTCACTTATAGGTACTTACTTTAATGTTGAATGCAGATAGAGAGCACTAAATACACTGGAACCATCAGGTGGCCCTGGAATTTGCTGAAGAGGAGCTTTGATTCTGTCTCGTATTTATTAATAGACCTGAGAACTGCAATAGCTTGTCATGAATTTCAGAAGTATGCAACATGAACACTATAGCATAAACATGAGAGAAAGGGCAAAATACATGAGTAGCTATTTGAACTTGTGTTTACCTTGGAGATGACTGAAAAGATGGTACTTTTTAGGGCAAATTCTTGAGTACTTGCTCTTCAATACGCTGGTTAAAACTCCTTAGAATTGCAGAAGTTTGGCTAAAGATCGGAGTGATTGATGTACTTGATGTTAGGTGGGGATGACAATTGAAAGCTTTGTGCTTTGGAACCAATTGAATGAAATAGCTAACTGCCACCTAACATCTGATGTTTGAAGCCATGGGTGTGGAGAAATACAGGAGAGAGCTTTATATAAACAAATATTTTTTTCTGAAAATAGAACTGAAATTGCAGCCTAACATTAGCATTGTTGTGACAGTGCTTACAAAACAGCGCAGTAATCTAATAGTAACCCTTGATGCATAGTAATTCTTTCCACAGCACTGATTGCTGTTGATCACCTCAAAGAGTACTCTGCACATTCCTTAGGTTCTCTGGGTGCTTTTCTGTAGAAATTTAACCTATAACCAGAGCTCAGGTTTGAATTTTTGCATTTGTAACCAAGATGAAATCTGTCTGGCGTTGGAGCAGAATCTGTGCCAGCAATATCACACAATGCAACACCTGTAAGCAGAGCTAAACTGGGACAGCTCCAGTGGTTTTAATTGTTCTCACCACTTCAGGCTGCTCTTACTGTTGTTTATTTCACTTTTCTCATAGAGGAAAGTTTAAACGTGTTTAAAAGTTCTCAGCTTCCGTAAGAGCAAACTGCCGCTTAAAGAAAATTTTCAGGTGCAGACGTGAGAATTAATAATGTGCACCATAACATAGTGAAGTTGAATTTAGTTCAAGCAAATGTATTCAGTGAGAAATATCAGCTCACAGGGTTGTTAGTACATAAAGGAATTTCCCAAGTCTTATTTCCTAATTCCTAAGAATTAAGTGATGTTATACAGGAAACCTTACCAAATCAATAGTTGAGACAGTTTTGTGCTGTATATGTACTTGCATGTGCATGGATAGGAGAGAAGAGGAAACTGGAAAGTAACTTGATATTATAATTATTTTGAGCAGTGGAATAATTCTGTGACCTGTTGTGATTTCTTTATTAACATTGGCTAGCAAAATATAATTCTGCTGTCATGAACATTTTGAGACACAGTCTTGGTACACTCACTAATGACAAAATGTTTAAACTAGGATCAAAAGAGATTCCAAACATTCAAATATGTGTATATACAATAATTAGTGGGAAGATGTCTTAAAAATTTTTGAGTTTAGGGATGATTTTAAGGTCATAAGAAGGACAAACACAATAGCAGAATGTCAATCCACCAAGTATTTTAATTGTTTCTGTGCTAATTTGAGAAGGGAAAAAACCAGGAAGAGCTGAAATCTTAATTAATGATCACAACAGCGTCTCAATTGGCATGTGAGACACTCAGTGGGATAATTCACATGATTAGAATATTAGTGGATATAATTTGCTTCAGAAACATCTGCAAGGCGGGGAAAATGAGAGAGTGTATTGCGTTGTGTGGTAAATAGGTCCATAAAGAGATGATGCACATGTTCAGGGTAAAGATAAACTGGTTAAATCAGCAGTGAATCACCAGATAAGGCTTGTCTCTTGGGAGGGGAAAAGACCTTTTATTAAGGAATAAAGTAACAGCCAAAGCTTTCCGTAGTACAGATGATGGTAGTAAAATAGGTTTTAGAAAATAGATAAAAGTCACATAATTTGCAGCACATTTTTACATATAAAATGGGGAGGGAAAAAAGGAAAAATAATTTGAATTATATATGTAATTCTAAATATTGTGAAAAAAGGGCAGAAAATATTAAAGTACCAAAAATCCTGAGAATTATTGTGAAATGAGACAGTTTGCAGTTCTTCGTGGTTACGAAGTTGAGTTGCTAAGCAATACCATTAGTAATAAACAAGGCCTTGTGAGTACAACATTTGGAGAATAAAATACTTGAGGCCTGTTTCTAAACTCCTTCAAATTAACGCTCGGAATTTAAAGTAAACTTCTTGTACTCTTTCCTGAGCATGAAGTTTTTTATTTAATCGAGTTCAGTTTTCAGTTTTTTTTGCCTTGTAACCTTTTCCTTGGGGAAGGGGTATAGATGGGTATTAGCTATAGATGTATTAGGTTCTTCATACAGGGACTTGTAGAGATCCTTGTGTTTAATAATGCTGAAGGTGCTAAAAGCTCACAAGGGCTCAAGGGAAAGCAAGGCAAAAGAAATGGAGTGATTCTAAAGGAAATAGGAGTACTTTTCCCTAAAGGGAAAGTGTAAGTTCTTTCATTTATCTGCTTGTATGAAACTCGACAGGTCATCTTTTTTAAAAAAAAGAGTGTAAAAACATGTCCCCTGTATACTCTACTTGAAGGAGGTAATAATTTAGTCTTCATTCCATCAAAGATGGACTTTTTATTCTCATTCAGTATTTTCAGTTCATAAATTCAGGTTTTAAATAAATAGGTAGAGAATGGCAATTTTAGGCTAAGCAAGCATATTTGTGGCTAAAATGGTATCGAATTAAGTTCTTTAAATTTTAGTTGTAGCTTTTTATTTCTTCCTCAGCCTACTGAGATTACTGTTTGTACAGCAGGTTGTTAGCAATTGAACTGGGAACATTTGGAAAATGTTAGATATTGTGGAGCAGATATCAACTTAACCTTAACTTATGTCCATAAATTTGGATTTAATGAGTTCTCACCCTTCAGATTTCATCTTATGGTGTTACTATTCTTAGTTTATCCTTTGTTATATTATTTAATTTTGTGCATAATTCCTAAATATGCTAAACACTAAGAAATTAACTTAAACTCCACATTAAAAATTGAAGAGTGGACCATGTATATTCATAAGATTATTGTCACCCCTTTTCCTGTTGTATACTGCTACTTCAGTGCAGCAAAGGTCCAGTTGCCTGAACAAACACTGACTTTCATATCACTGATGATCCATCAGTGATACAGAAGGAAAGGAAATAGAGGGCACCATTTTTACTACATGAAATTAAAGAAAAGACTTTTAATAACACCATTAAAATCTCAGCATTAGAATTTGTGTGTGTGTGTGTGTGGTCCCATGCATAATGTGAGACTAATATGTTGTGTAGTGTTCCTATGAATCCAGTGTCAGAAGAAGCAGGAATGGTAAGCTATGTCCTTTAAGCTTTTTGTAATATATTGTTTCTAGCTATCCCCATGGTAAATATCCCAGTTGCATAGAACATCCCAGTTTTTCCTCTTAGTCATTTGTGGATGAATTTGGCTTTCAATTAGTTGCTGAGACAGCTGCACAGACTCTGCCTCTCTCTTGCTTAGTCTTACAGTCTCTCTGTGAGACTGTAACTCCCAGATGTCTCTCAGTCTCTCCTCACGAGGGTGTAATTCTTCCAGTGGCCTAGAAGGATGTCCAGATGATGTTCTGAAGTGTTGTGATGGAAGAGTGTCACTACCTATTTGTCAGGAAGGAAGTGAGGGAGAATTAGCCATTGGCAATTTCTTGTAGCAGATTCTATTTAAAGGAAACAGGCAGGCAAAGAAATGCAAGGAACAGGGCATCAGATGAAAGGTGGTGCAGAGAATCTAAGAGCTCAGGTGAACAGTGTGGTGCTAGAGATAACACTCAGAAATGTGTGATAACTGTTTATTTGACTTGTATGGAGTTCATGCATTGTGTCTGATTGTTTTTTGTTTCTTTCCTCATTGCAAGTCCAGTGATGGTGGGGAGGGTCAGACACAGCCCAGAGATCTCTCATCATGACCATAGTGCCGGCTCTGGATTAGAAAAGTATGTGGGCAAAGGCAAGGCACAGAAGAAAGGATCAATGGGATGGCCTAAAGAGGCTCCTGAATGAACAGGGGCAAGTCTCTCCCCACAAGACTCTTAAGATTTTTTCTTGAATATCTCTTCCTTCACAGTAGTGTGAATTTGGATTAGTGCCATATCTGAAAGCTGTCCTTGAGCACAGGCCACTAGACTCCTGGGAGGCAAGAGTGTAAACTTCAGGCCCTAAAAGTAAACAGAAATAGTGTAGGTATGCCAGACATTATGGAAAAGAAGACTGATGCATATATATTTACAGACAAAATCAATTACCTAAAGACCTGCAATTGCAGGAAAAAAGGTAATTACTTTGTGAATCATTATGATTCAAAATAACTCAGCTTCTTTTCGAAGTAGTGTTAATCCATGCAAGTCAACATATTGTAATCTATTTAATTATCCCATGTGAAATTAACTGATGGAAGGAAACAGTGATCAAGATTTCAATCATCCTTTTAAAAGTATTTAAACTATAAGATGTTTTTCAACCAGAAACAAGGGTAATTCCCCTTGAATGTGGAAATTTAAATTACACCCTTTGGTGTATCATTGTACTACTTCGATTAAAGCAGTGGTTATTATGCTGCAAGCTTGGTTAGTCGCACCAAAGCTAGTTTGGTTTGATTTTCTGGGTCATGTCTAACCACAGCTCTTTGTTTTGATAAATTATTTTGCAAAGAGTGCAGTAACATGCAACCTACCATTTTCAATTAGAAATATTTGTCACAAAAAGGAGACTCTGAATATGTTAATGACCCATACTGATGTTTAGAACCTTTCCGTTTTTCTGCTCCTGGGTTTATTCTAGGTATTTCTCCTATGATGGATGATGAAAGAAAATTCCAATCTATTTAGCCTTCATAAAGATAATCCTTTAACTCCTCAGAATTCAGGCCACTAGTTTTACACACAGTATGAAATAGGGTATGGACAAGTCATTTCTTTGAAATGCCCTCACCTCTTACTGGCTATTTCAGTTTCACTTAATGACAATGCTAAGACAAAGTGTTGCTTGAGATTTCAGATATGTGCAGTGACAGTTAGTATCTTAATTATCTATAGAGAGAACTCAAAACCATGTACTTGCAATACAAGTATTCATCGAGTAAATTTATAGGCACACACAAAGATGTTTCAAGGATACATTATGTGTACATTTTCAAAGTAATTACCAATATGTATTTTGAAATACAGTTTTCATTTATTATTAACAGACAGTATGAGGGGAATTATGTATTTCCCTTTACTATCTGTCTTAGTCCTCTGTGTCCCCCCATCACTCAACAGTCCTTCAGAGTATATACTGCTAATGAGAATTTTCTTTCATCTTCCTTTTCCATCCCTTTGCCATTTCACTTTCTCCAACCTATCAGTTTTGTAATATTAATTCTCATCTTCAGAATAATTAGTTGATTTATCTCCTAATAAATAGTCTTTGATTTTTCCATCTTCTGTTTCTTATTGTGTTCCTTTATACTTCCAAACTATGTTCTTCAACTCTGTTTTCTTGCTATTCCTTCATCATCTCTTCATTTCCCTCCACAAGGATGTGTTGAGAGGAGAGTAAGGGGAAGGCATTGCATGCTTGAAATTCTCTCCTTTTTGTTAAATCACATCTTGAGGTTTCTTCTATGACAGTTGCAAATAACTCATGACATAATTAATAGTCATACATATCATGTGTTACTTAAAAAATCAGCTGTTTTAAAATGTTATTGCTCACATCATATATGAATCAGTATAAAATCAAGTAGAGATGATGCTTTGCTGGTGGGCTGTATTTTTATTGTGACCAATATTTCTTAATTCACTACAGTTCTTCCATCTTATTCTTCAAATAACATATTCAGAAAAATATAATTTAATACAATTATAAAATAACAATTTTGTAGTAATTTTTTTCATTAGCTGTTTTAATTAGTTTAAGGATATTTTTATATACAGCTCATAAGAACAAGGGCCCTTATATGGCTAGCAGCTTTTCACTATAACAGCTGAAATCACAGTAACAAATATAAGCTCTGTGTGATCTTTTGACACTTACTGATAAGTAGCAGCCAAGATGACAGAAATTCTTGCATAATTATTTACCAAACCTTTGAAGTAAATTAAGAATGATTACAAGGAATAAAAGCTGCCTCTGTGTTACTGGAAGGGTAGGCTCTGCAATTCCCCATTAACATTAATTTCTTGTTAAAGCACTCTGAGGCTCTTCTCTCTTGTAACTCTGCCAAATGCTAAACCTTCAGGTTGATGGCTTTGATGTCATGCATGTGCCCTAAAGTTTAGCTATTTTATAAAAAATGTAATCCTACACAGGTCATTTTTGCAAGGCCAGATTGCAAGTATCTTATTTTGCTATAGTAAGGAAAAAAAATCTGAAGCAGTCTTTATTATTTCAGATTTTATATGCAAAACATATTTTATTCTTACTAGATTATTTCCTGTTGTTCTATGCAGCATAATTTTAGCATATGTGGATTTGAAGTAAGAATTTCAAAGCTGACAGTGAAATGGTTTCTGTGAATAAAAGCCTTTTGGCTTATGTGGAATCTACTCAAATGTGTCTAAGCCCAAAAATTCTGTGTGCTTTGCCGAGAAGCTACAAGCTTTGAGGTATTTTATTTCTGGCAGGGAGTGACTGCCCTTAGTTCTCTTGCAGCTCCCACTGCAGACAAGACAAGGCTCTGTTACCACCAAGGAGCTGGACAGGAGTGCACATGGAAGGAGGACAGAAGTCTTTGTTTCCTCTGCTGATAACTGAGGCAACAGAAAAATCAAATGATTTTTGGTTAGAGAAAAAGCAGTAGGTGGTGGCTTTGGAAGCCTGGAGGGTCAAGAGCTGGGTCAGAAGGGGACAAAAGTTGGAGAAGGAAAAGTGGAATGGAGAATGGAAAAATGGAGGGGAAAAAAAGAGAAAATGGGAAAGAGGTGTGGCAACTAGTGAGTTTGATGGAGGGAGAAATGATGTCTGTTTTTAATTTGGATCCTCTGTTTATCATCTTTAATGTGTATTTGTATATGCGAGGGCATCATTTTCAGTGTTCTTGTCTCCTCCAGACAGTCAGACAGATGTATATATGGACATGAGGTTGGAAGTTTCAGCAAAATTTGATTTTTCTTCTCCAAGAACATAATAAAGCTTCCGTAAGGTCTCACTGACCCTGTAATCTATTAATTCCAGGAGGTCAGGGAGAAATTGCTCCAGGGATATGCTCCATAAAACCAACATTTAAATACAGAATGCATAAACAATACTTTAAGAATGCAAAATACAGACATTTTTATAAGGGTTACTACTTTTGAAGTATTTAAATGATACATGGTACTCTAAGTGTAAGTTAGAAGTTTTGCTATACGATTTAAAGATGTATAGAATATTTAGTGCGTTATTATTCCTTCACCATATATACGTTTTCCACTACCACATGTTTAGGAACACTCTAAGAAATACTCTGTGTTGGAAATGAAAACTTACAGAAACAGCTGTTCTTGCAAAGTGCAATGTTATATTTCATCCATGTGCATCTCACATGGGAATCTGTAGACTGTGTGTGTGTGTGGATAGTTAACAGTGAGATTATGGTTAAAATAGATCTAATAGTCCAGCTGAGATGGGCACTTTGGGAAGGCAGTGAAAATTCATGAGTCCCCTGCTGTTCTCCTGAGTGGTGCAGGATGCATCACACTGACCAAACTGGCATGTCTGAGCTGCCTGCATAGTAGCCAGCCCATTTTTATTCTACAGGTACAAGTCTGTTTTGTCAGGCAGCAAAATCTCTTATTCTGTTGTTTTCTCTCCCTCTAGTCTGATTCTAGTAAAAATTAAGCCTTTATGGGTTGGTTTTTTGTTTCTTTTCTTAAAGAATATTGCCTACTAAAAAGTTCAAATAAAGTCAGGAACTCCACCTTTTGCTGGTGCTGTGTTCATGCCCGAGTATAATTAAGATGGATTTTGTGAGGCAGAAGAAAAATAAATACATGTTCTTACTTGAAACAGAATGTTCTGCCTTATGTTCAGCCTCCATTATGATTCTCAGAGGATCATAATATTTGTCCCAAACGTTTAATATGAACACCTATTTCCTTAGTCAGCCAGAGGTGTTGCCTGTGTTAAGGCAGGAAAGAAAGTAGCAGGAACCTGGGAACTAGCAGAGCAGTACACTATGTGTGTTTTTAATTGAAGGGGAACTGAACAGAATCTTTCATGTGGATGAATATTGGCCAACATCTGAAATAATTTGAAGGCAGTCTTAAAATCCACTATGTGAATTATTGTGTGTCACCTTAGTAGATGTGAGGAAAGGTGAAGAGGGCTAAAAAATCTCTGCTATTGAAATCATTGCAAATACTCTTTGATATAGTGCTTTCATCTACAGAAGGATTGAAAAAATATGGAAAATAGCCCCCTCTACACAGAAAGCTTTTAACAGTTGCTAACCTTTTGAGCCCAAGGCAAGATGATCAGGTGACAGAATATCTTATTTTCATGTTAGCTGCCTTTCAAACAGCAACCTCTATTGACCTGAGACCTCCAAAAAACTGCCTTACTCCACCCTGTAATTGATTAGCCTTGAGTTTTTTTGGAGTTGTTGTTTTCAGATCTGCTACCGCTTTCCTCTACTTGACAACAAATGTTTTTAGACAGAACAAAAACTAACAAAAATTAAAAAATGAAAACCTTCACTGACACTTGCAGGAGTATTTCTCACAGAAATCTGCCAATGAATCATGAATTAATAAGATGGACTAAATGGCAAAACATAGCTACCACTCATGCTCAAAACAGCAAGGTAATCACTTGTAATAGACACCTACACTTGTGTTTATCTCATCAGTTCCTTGGGTCTCAAAAGAGAAATCCTGTTTCTGATGGGTGCATAAGGTTGTCTAAGCACATGTAAATAAAACAAGTTGATATATAAAATTACACGATGCAAGAACCAGTAATTCTGGTCAGCCAAGCAACACACTGGCAGCTGTGCATATATCTTTTCATATTTACTGTGCTATATACTGTTCAAGTTCTCACCTTGGTATGGATGATACAATCCTGGGCTAGACTAGCTTAATTCTCATAGACTTTTGATGTCACAGGCATTAGCCTAGTGAAATGTTACACAGTCTGTATTTCTGGGCTGACCTCTTCACTTGAGGAACTGCATTGGAACTAGAAAAATCCCTAAAGCTCTCTTTATGGACATAATTTTAGATATCTGCTTCCATAAAAAAAACTGAAAAAACCTCTTACCAAAGAAGGGCTCTTCACCCATTTCTTTCATATTATGGTAACCCCATGTCTTGAAATGAAGACACTTTTTTCTACTTTAAATCCTTATCAGATACTGCTGTCATACAAATTAACATACAGAAATGCAAATCAAGCCTCTTGAAATGTTGGCAGTGATATTGCCAGTGTGAATGGCATTGTGTCAGGGTCTTGAGCATGCTACTAAACCTTAACCATCTTGACCAGCTTCAACTGGGGCATCCACGTATGCATCCTGTAGGAGGTTAATTTATTTCGTGGGCATGGAGATCTTTTCTGAAGTGTGTTAGATCTGGCTCAGCTTGCTGACTAATTTTTCTGAATGAACCATACACTACATTGTAGGTTGCTTCGTCTTCAGCCCCGTTTTGGATCATCTTATGCAATTTGTGGCTGACCTCCCTGAATAGATACTCAATTTTAGCCTTTTTGGACATAGTGGGACAGTGACATTGTTCATGATGCTGTTCTACAGCTATTCTTGGTTTCTGGCTTATCATTGCTGTTGGAGCATGCACACTCCTGCTTCTCCTTGATGGACAGACCAAAATGTCAATTGTCCAAGTCTTTCTGCATATTTAGGTGGAGGTGGATATTCAGAAGATGGAACAAGATGAGGTCACAAAGGGCACTAAAGTTTATACTTGTCAGACAGCCCAGCTACCTTGTGTTAGTGAGTACATGAGAACTCTATTTTTTTTAAAGCTTTGCTGATGTATCTGCTTAAAAAATATGTAATTTGTAATGCATTGGGGTTTTTTGTTCCCATAGTACATAGAAAGTATGCAGTCATATTGCCAATAGCGAGCACAATTTAAAGAAAGAGAATGGAGAATGTCAGCATCCTTGGAAAGCTGTCAGAAAGCTGAGCATCTTTGTTCAATCTTTTTTACTCTTTCATTTCATCCTCACCAAAAGAGAATTACACTGATGTAAAGGGCAAACCACCCCAGATTATTGCTGCTATGGATTGCTGGAGTTTATTGTAGTACCATATCCACTATACACGTTACAGCAAAACTTACTGTCTTCGCTATGTTGTATTCCAAAAAAAACCCCTAAAAATCTCTGAATCAAACTCTCACATCTTATCTGTATTGAAAATAAATCATAAGAAACTGTCCACAAAAAAATTCAATGCCACATAGGAAAGAGATCCATATATTGTCTTAGACCTTCCTTTTCCCTTAAAGGAAAGCATTTGTCAAGTGAGGAAGATTTGGTGCTGCACTTGGACAAAAAGAAAAAAGACTGTGCTATATACAATGAGAGGAAGGCATTTCTGTTTAAAAGCCTGAAATTTCCTTTTCCTGGAAAGGGAGAAACACTAAGTTAGAAGTAAAAGATGGCAAAAATGGTTGTCCTCATCTGCTATTTCTTTTTTTAATTGGTTCAACATTGTCAACTTAAATAAGTTATTAATTCTATAAAAGTGCTCTTTAAGACACAAGTCAAGTGTTCAGTAGAAGGTCTAAAGGAGTTATCCAACCACAGGCTTAGTATTTGTTGCATTAAATGTTTTGTCTAGTTCAATAATCAAAGTTATGGTTATCTCCATTAATTACTCTTATCACATGAATGATATCCATAAATAAAAACCATGAGACAAAATGCTGTTACCTGACTCAAACAGGAATTTATTAAATAAATTTTTCTAATACAAAGAACAAGGGAAAGAAAACACAATAAAAACTTTTTAGGGAACTCTTTTAATCCAAAGCAGAGGATGGCAGATGATTAATGCCATGATAAAGCCATAGGAATGAATGAATATTTGATAGAATACCTGAGAGAAGAATTATTGTTGTTACATATGACAGAAGATACCCTATCCTCGGGAAAACAGGAAATGAAAGGGTGATAACACAAGCAAGGCATTTCATATCATATCAATGAAACTCATTTAATGTAACCTAAAACTTTAAAACCAAATTTTGTAAAAGTAAAAAGAAACCACTCTTTATTTTTGAGTTAATAAGCATATCAAAAAGGCTGTTTATATTTTCAAATGCCAAACTTCTTCAGGTTCTCCATCTTTATTGCATCTTTGTGTTTGTGAGGTATTTGTAATGCTGCATGAACTTCTGGTACAGATAGAATACAGAGAGCCCAGGGAAAACCTTTTGTCTTGTAGGTTATCTTAGATTTTGCCATATTCCATGGTTTTTTTCTGTAATAGAGGAGGAAATGCTTGAAATAGAAGAACAATCTCTTTATATTTTTCTTTTCCACATCAATTTTTGTCTGCAATTCCACTAGGTATTTCATTTGCCACGTGAAGGATGATGCCTTTGTGTGAAGGTCTCTATTGCTAGATGGAAAATCAAAGTGCTGTTTCTTTTCAGGGGGCAATGACTGTATCTCGGACTAAAATTCAGAGGAAATAGATCTGCAAAGAAAAATGTTAGGTGCAAGTTATAAGCTTCCTCAGGGAGCTCAGGTTCCTTCCTACAATGTGTTAAATTATTCTTCAAGAATCTGTGAATTTTTCAGATGACTTCAGGTTTCTAAATGTCTTGCTAGACCACAGATTCATGGATGCATTCTGAGATGTGGTAGATGTAGTTTTCTTACTCTTTTACATTTTTTATTCTTGCCATATGATTAAAAAATTTTAAGGCTTTGTTGCTACCAGATTGTTCAGTAGCAGTAACTGCATGGTTAAGGGAAAAAGAAAGAGTAGTTATTACACAAGGCAACACCTTTTAATTGCCATATTCATCTTACTATACTATACTTTACTATATTGCAAAATTCATCTTACTATCTCTCCTTACTGAAAATCAGCTGCTGCATTTTCTCCCAAACTGGCCTTTTTAAGCTGAAATGGCAGTATTAAGTATTTCCTGAAATCATCAGGAAATATTTAAAATTCTATTTATATATTCCTAATTTCATATTAATTCTATTCATGCATTCCTGATTTCATACTACTAAGAATATTTCAGCAAGGTTGTATTGGAGCTTCCTTTATTGGAATGATACAAAAAAATAACTATCATGTTTCTACCAAAGGCATATGGGACTGGAAACTTCTTATAATGCAGTATTGGTTAATGATAAGGTACTTAAATTTCCTAGGCAGAGCAAACCAAGTTATCCTAAGAGCATTGACTCTTAGAAACTGGGAAATCAAAAAAAATTAAAAATATTAAATAGTTCTACTCTCTTGGTCTACTACAGCTAGACTCTATTTATTTATAACTAGAAAGAATGTTCTACTCTTCTACTACATTTAGTTGAGCTTAAATCAGTAAGCTTTCTTTGTGTGGAGGACTATATTTAGACTACAAACTATGACTTAGTCATCTTCAATAGTAACAGTCAACCTAGAAAAGAAAAAAATGGCAGAGGGGACTGGTTTTTTTTGGGTTTTATTTAAATGAAAACTCAGGCTAAAATAGTGAACTCCTGGTATTCAGAATAGCTTATAAAATTTTTCAGTAGGCCATGTCGCTGTGAGAACTGAATCCAGACAGGAATTCAATTAGGAATGGTCCTAAACTATTTAAAAATTATAACATTACATTTAATTATGTGATGCAGTCAAGCCTATGTTCAAAATACCTGGCTTACTCACCCTTTACGTGCATGAGTCTCCCTGTGGCTGCAAAAACTATGTTGAGGCATTGATAACAAATCCTGAGCTCTAGGCTGCTATGGCAACAATGGTAGCATACAGGAGTCAGCTAATTTTAGACTAGATTGGGTATGTCTACAAAGATTGTAGTTCTGCTATTGCCTACAGTAAAAACATAATCTCAGTTCCTTGAGCATTTTAAAATATGAAGTAAATCCTGAACACCCCAAAGTGATATTTATATGTATATGACGTGTTACTGGATGTTTGAGAAACTTCAGACCCATTTTTTTTTTTTACTTTTTGCTGTATATTCTAAGATATATTGTAGTAATCAAATGCAAGGCATAAAAAAGAAATGACCTTCATGACCAGAATACATACCTGAGGCAAAACCAATCTGCTTGAGATTTCTTTCTGTATTTAGTAGATTGAAAATCCAATAATCTGTTTGACAAGAATGTTAATGCCTATGCTTGTCCCCTGGGAATCGATGAAATTTTTCAAGAGGGTATAATATTCATAGGCAATAGTTATGACATGAAGATGGGGATGGAGCATCTGATTTTTACATGGGTGGGGAATAACACAGTGCAGGGATGGAGGTCACCTTGGATTACAACTGATACATGTCTCAGACTTCTCTGGTCTGGGCAGAATGACAAAATGCCTTCTGCAGGTAGACCTACAGATAATTTATGGCCTTCAGCAGTCTGCTTTCACTTTCTCTGTATTGCTGATGGCACGTCAAAATTAGAATTTGGTTAAAGACTAATGTCAGTAAATGTTACAGCAAGAATGAATTTTATCAGGATGCTTGAGGAAATGAATTAGAGAATTGAGCTGAAAACTATCAGTCGCAGTAGGTCTTAGCATACAATACCAGATACTCTGACACAAGCAAGAAAAATACTGTATTGATTTTATTTTTTTTAGTTGTAGACTGATTTAACAAAATGTGCTTGCAAATCTGTCTCATCGTACAGGTTTTGGTGAGCTGTATATGCTACACATTTTGGAAGCTGCTTAAGAAACTTTTAGGTTAGGAGATCTAAATTAACCATGTTTAGTTTGGTTTTTTCTGACATTGCTTCCAATATTAAAACATGGCTTATTTTAATGTAAACAGAAGTTTTCCTTGATCTCACAGCTGAGAATAGCTGTGATTCCCTTGCCAGCAAATTAGCTAAATAGTTTCAATTTACACACCTTATTACCATTTCATCTTGGGTTAGCTAAGTAACATTGCTATTGAGTAAATTACCTTGTTCACAAAGAGTTGCATGTCTAAGAGGATTAATTTCTATTAAAATTAGAAAAACGCAAAATCAAAATCAGCACTACTTGACTTTCACTAAGGCAAGAAAAAACCCAGCTGGATATATAAAATGCTTAGATAAATCATTGCCAATCTACATGGCTACATCTCCACATATGAGTTCTGAACCTGGAGAAGATGATCTGCTGTGATGTGTCTTAAGTGGGTCAGGTAAGAATCGTTGCCAAAAAGCATATTGTTAGAGCAGACAGTGCAGTAACGTCCCCAGTTACAGCACAAATACTTGAAGATTTTGCTGCATATTTGAAATATGTGAGTTACTGTTCCTTATGGTGACAGCAGTTTTGTTGGTTGGTTTTTTATCTTTTGTATAAAAGGATTGTTCTAATGTGTTGGAACTTGTTTTACAACCTCTGAGACAGACCTTGACTAAACACATTTAGGAGTACAACATTCATTCAGTTCTGGAATGCTACATCTGGTGGTGCTCTCTTTAAGAATTGCCTATTCCTGGTTCACCTGCTGTGTCAAGGTGGCAGTGGAAATGCAAAAGTGATTTTGTATGCAAGAAAGAAGAAGAAAGCCCCAGAGAAACACTTTCTGAAATGAACATCATCTTAATGCTCAGAGCATTGCACATAATTTTTTCTCTCTCTTTTTCTTTCTTTCTAATATGTTTGCTCTCTTCACTCACGTCACCAAGCAGTCTTCTTGCTGACTTGGGGGAGTCTTGATGTATTTTTGATGATTATTTTTCTGACGTTACCTGAAAAAGTTTTGTTTCATCATAGAAACAAAGCAGGAAACACAAAGTTTTTGAAAAAAGACCATTTGGCCCTAGAGCTGATAGAAGAAAAGAGTTGTGCAAACTGGCTAACAGAATGCTCATGAATGTAACTTTAGGGCTACTGTAACTGAAATATATTTTAGAATTGAATGGAAATTTTGTAGGAAAAGCATTTTCACTATTTGTGCTATTAGTAACACATTATTTAATCTGTTTTTCAGAAATGGACATAAATGAAAATATAAAGGAGACAGAAAGCAAGATAGGTGATTGTCACTACATAGAATATAATTTTGAAGAGTTGTTTTAGTGACTACTAAAAACAATACAAGCCCAACAGACCACTATACTAGTAGAGGAAATATATTCTTCTCTCAAAACTACCTCAAACTCCACTGTCTTGCTTATGATCCTTTCACTGCTGAACTGAAAAATCTAAACTTACCTTGTGCCATCAAGATAACACATTAGGCATACTGAATCGATTCCTGAACTCAATTGTTTAGAAAGCATCATGCAGCAACAGGTTGCATGGAAAATTCCAACACAGAACAATGGCTTCATCTGTTAGCAGGAAGTACAATCTGATATTTTCTTTTATGCACAAAAGAATCAGTTAGCAGGAAGTACAATCTGATATTTTCTTTTATGCACAGAGGATGCGAAAAAGTGATTATGAAAATAAATATTTTCATATATATGAATATATGAATATATGTTATATAATATATAAATAATCTCTTCAGAGAGATGAGATGGAAATACAACCCAAACAGTTTTTACTGATTACAGAGTAGTAAGGTACTACTTTTTGCTAGCCCAGAAATTGATATAGTTTTGAAAATAACTTAGCACAAATAGCTGGTGAGTTTGGAAAACACAAGCAAGAAACACAAAAAGGAAGTATGGCTGCTAGACTTTGAAAGAAACTCCTGAGATGTGAACTTGGCTTCTGTTCAGATTTTTTTCTGTATAAACTTGTGCAAGGTCACTTGTCTATATGCTGTCTCTCTCATTTGTAAATTAAGAATAATACCTGCCTGCCTTGGATTATTTATGCTGAAGATTAATTAAAATTCATAAAAGCACTTTTAAAATTTAGTGTTGCAAAACTGCTAGAGGAAGATTAGTAATTTTGATAAAGAGGATACTTGTGATGAATAGTAAGAGGAAACACCACATACTAGATGGCTAACGGAGTTAGAAGAAATGAAAAACTTTAGCCTTTGTGGTAGATTGTTTTCTGAATTTTGTACCTTTTTTTCTGAAAAGACGTAAGTTTTATAAATTATTGTTCCTTATTTTTTTTCTTCAAAAAAGGTGTCAGCTGTACAATGAAACATGCACACTATAAAGATTTTAATGAGACAATGGCTTTTTTCATGTTGCAGAAGTCTTATTAGACTTTAAATTGTGGGTTGGCTCAAAGAATTTAAACAAATTATAATATGGGAAACTGACAATCAATTACAGTGGAAAAGGTGACCCCAGTTTTCTTAAATAGTCTAACTTGAAAGGAGTACTTTCACAGGGGAATGTTCTTTGCAGACACTGTGTCTGTTTTCTAATCAGGGAAGGTTAAGAGGAGACAGACTCCTTAAATATTTTTCCATATACTGTTTCATGGAACAGCCAATCACAGCCTGCTGTTTGAAATGGGTCTTTTTGTGACCTCTAGTGGAACAGTGTCAATGCATTTTCATTAAAATGTGGTTGGGTCTGGTGGGTTTCCCTTGGATGCCAAGTGCCCACCAAGCTGCTCTGTCACTCCCCCTTCTCAGTTGACCTGGGGAGAAAAAATAAGATGGGAAAGAACTTGTAGCTTGAGATAAGGCAGTTTACTGGAGCAAAAGAGAAAGGTTGTGCACGTGCAAACAAAGAGAAATAAAAGGTTTTGTTCTCTACTTCCCATCCATGAGTGATGTTCAGACACTTCCAGGGAAGCAGGACTTCAGCGTGCGGAGAGGTTGTTCCTGAAGACACTACAAATAACAAATGCCTGCCACTGCACCTCTCTTTTTTAGCTTTTGTATCTGAGCTGATGTCATATGCTATGGCATACTCCTCTGGATATTTTGTGTCAGCTGGCCTCCTTGCGTCCCTCCCAGGGTCTTGCTCACCCCCACCCCCTTGATGGGGGAATGTTGAGAGACAGCACTGACACCAGCCCTGCCCAGCAGTAGCCAAAGCACTGGGGTGTTTTCAACACTTTTCCAGGTGCCAATGCAAAGCACAGCACTGTGAGGGCTGCTGTGGGAAAACACACGGTAGGTATGTCTGGGAATATTCAAATAATAGCAGTACCTGACAGATTCTTTTGGTCACATAGATACTAAACATTACAGATATAAAACTCAATAAAAAGGTAATAACTGTTCATAAATATATTCATAAAGTCATCTGTGGTAGTTCTCAATGAATGTTAGATTCTATTTGATTTTAGAGATATTGGATCACAATATTGGCAGATTCTTTAGAACATTATTTCAATTTCTTAGAAACATTAATTTGATTCTTTTTAGTCTATTGTATAGCATCCATGCATATGTAACTTCTAGAAAATAGCATTTTTAAAAAAATAGGACTGAAAAATCCACTCAGAGTTTATATATGATCTACTCTGTAGTGTTTTTATTTGTAACAAAACTAATAAAAACCCAGCATCATTCTTGGTTTTGAATAGAATCAGTACATTATGATACTACTTCAGCTTGCTTCCTTAGTACATTTTTCCTTATATTTCCATATAATGGTACTATCATGTATATGTAATAATATACTGAAATAAAATGAAAATTTATAATGAAGTCAGAAATATTTTTCAACAGCAAAAATACTATCTGTTAATTTATTTCAAATACCAAGTGAAAGCACTTCTCTTTGATTTGTAAAGTTCACTGAAGGAATGTTAGAGTTTATCATATCTGAAAGTCCTAACTGTACTCTACTATCATTTAAATTCATTTCCCTAGCCATAGGTTTTCAAATTAAACAATACTGGTAATCTTTTAATTGCATTAAAGGTTTGCTGCTAACTCTTTTCTTCTTACAGGATTGCCATCATCACATATTATACATAGTAAAAATAAGCACATTCAAACATAGATCACTGACAAATGAAAAAACCCGCCATTAAATTATTAAGGCTTTGAATTAATAGTCAATAGCTCTCATCAGCCACACATTTAATTTCCTTCTTGATCCTATATTCTTTTCTTCCAGTGGAAAATACCTGTACCTATCCTGTTTTCAGAAGTGTTCTTTTTCAAAGCTTCCATTTCTCAACTGTAAATGATTTTCTTGTTTCTTTGCTTTAAGTTCTTCCTGCCTACAATTCTTTGTGATCTTTTTCTTAGTGCTTAAAAGAGGTTCTACATTTTTTGATAAGTGACAACTTTCTTGTTAACATTTAGAATAACCCATACATGGAACTAATAACTATTACACTTCCCATATCTCACATCCGTACCAATCAATTATTTCTAGGCATGCCACCAATTCCAACATAGTCAAAGTGGATGTTTACAAAGGTGCCAGGTGAGCTTTGAACAAGGTTCCTGCACTCCCCATAATATTCAAGCTTTGTAAAGCACTTGCACTTCAGAACTGCTGAGCAACAGATATTTGTGACACAGAAGGAAGGGGCAAATAGTGATTCTGTCAAATCAGATAGGAAACAAATTGCAATAAATATCCTGCCTTTTTGTATTTTGAGTTAAAAAATCTAGATATTGCCATGAAAATTGTCCTTGCTGATTTTAAATAGATGAATTGCTAGTCAGTCAAGCGTGGTGGTCATCACACTGCTTTGCCCTGATGTGACCTCACCTCAGTTACTTTGCGCAGGATTGGGAGCAACAATTTGAGAGTGCTGTAAAGCCATTAGAGAGCATCTAAAGGAAAGCCACTATGATGGTGAAGGGTCTTGGGGGTAAAGCCATATGAGGAGCTTTCATTTGCTCTTACACTCTTAGTAGCAAGTCATTTTCTCTGTTTTATGTGAAAAAAAGCCTTCCCCTACTTTTCCTGCAAACAGTCTTTCATTAAAGCTTGATTTTTCTGTGAAGTTTCATGCAAATCTGTAATTAGTTGCTGAGTTCCAGTCAATTAAATACTGGCCTAAAATAGCTCCTGTTTGGGTCTCATGGTATTTTGGGTCTCTGTAGTCTGAGGGTTCGACTTTGCAGAAAGTAAAAAACTACAGAGGAAGGATTATTTGATATCTTTGGGTTATATAACCACTTAGTTACCTACCAAAAAGGCAAAAATGTTCACTGAAAGAGAAAGCTTTGCAACAGCTGTGTGGTACAGCATGTGCCCTCCTAGTTCAATCACTATAATAGGAATATAAACCAATCTGTGATTTTTTTCATGTTAAAAGGATTTTATAATTTTTTTGTAAAATACAATTGCTAATACTGCATTGGTTTTATTTTTGCAAATGCAGTGTAAATTCTTTTCGAAGCTTACTGTGTTTGCACTTTTTCCTTGATATAAGATGTGGCATTCATTTTATTCAGTTCCTGTTGACATTGATGTAATCAATTGTATTGACTACGGCGGATTAAATGATGCATTTGTAGATGAAAGGAAGTATAGTTGCAATTGCCTCAGTAACAGAAGGTTTGGACCTTGCTCTGTTGGAGTATTCTCAAAGATAGAGAAAAATAGACTGAAGACAAACAAAAAGCTCTCTATTGTACTTTGTGCTGAGAAACAGCAATTTTATGACCTGAAAATAGGAACAAAAGAATTCATAGTTCTAACATTGGCCCAACTCCACAAATTACAATTGAAAGCCACAGATCTGACCTCTGGTTTTGTTTTGTTTCCCTTCTTGTTGAAAGTCTGTGTTTCAAAGCTGCTAGTATTCATATCCACTATCATTGTGGTCTACTAAATTTGCTATTATTACTGTTATTATATTTTCTTATTATTTAAAAAGTGAATAAGATGCACAGTACATTTTGCAAATATTTAATGATCTAATCTCTCCCAAGTTAATAGGAAGTAGGAATAACGAAACTGAAGAGAGTATATTCCTTTGTTGAATGATATGGGACAGAAAATTCAGCTTGTGAAAGCCCAGTTTTTATTGAATGACAGATTTCTGCATCCAAAAGAATTGTTCACTGTCCTGGTCAGAGCTAGGGGTTTTAAGTCATGACAAGGAAGTTGTTTGGAATTTTTTCTTGCCTTTTGCATATTCTTTTTATCAAGGGTTGGGCAAACTGAATTTACTTGTTGTGAATATAGGCAAGTGAGTTGTTTTAGGATTTAACATTACTGGTGGATACCTTTCAAATGAAAACGATGATTCATTTCTCTATACTTTTGCATTGTGTCTGCATTTATCTTGCTTTTCTTTTTAAAAAATCTCCTTCTTCTGCCCAGCTTATTGACAAGATGGGGATACCAGCTTGGAAATTTTGATGGCTGAAAAGCTGCTCCCTGGGCACAAAAGCCAATGAGTTCTGGTTGGCTGCAGTTCTGTGTCCTTTCTCCCTCTATCACAGCTGCAGTTCCTCTAACTCTCCCTCATCTTGCAAAGTATTGTTCTCTTTCTTGTATTTTTCCTATCTCCTGCTGGTGAGCATGGACTGTAACTCATTCCAAGCCAAGTGTTAAGGGCCATCTGGTGGGCTTAACAGTTTTGCAGTGTTTAATTGAATGAGAGTGGAATTCTGGTATCCAGAAATTAACTTGCAAAACTCAATTCCTTAGTACAAGAGAACCTGATTAAAAATAGCAAGTTTGCGACCGGATATGGAGATGTCTAACTTAAAAAAGAAGTTCTAGATTCAGATCCTGAAAAATGTGAATGAACTTGAGAATCATCCAGCTTGAGGACTTTGGTTTTGGAAACTAAGTTGACATATTTCATTGATTCACTGGTAAAAATTCATATGTTTACTGTAGTTATTTAAATCTCAGCAATCTTGCATCTCTTTTATTCTTGTTAGTCAATCAATGTATGCAAGTAAGTATTTTTCAGTTTTTGTATTCTCAGCTCATGTAAAACACATAAATTTCATCAGCTGCCATTCTCATTTTTAACCTTTTGACAATGTATGAAAATCCTATCAAAATAGTTTTTAAAATCTCATATTTATTATTTTGCATGCAAAAGAAGAGTCCTTTGTTTTTGACATGATTTTTCATGAATGAACTAAAATTTCTAGATGAAAGAGCTCAATGCATTGCCATGGAGAATTAAAAATAGAATATTATAATTAGTTCAACTGTCTTTTACATGCTTCTTTTGTCTTTTCATGCCTCTTTAGTCATCGTCTTCAAGCTTGTGTTTTGATTGCTTTCTTCCTGTTCTTAATATTTAAAATTGTTTGCCTTCTTTCATTCTACTTATTGTGATAGAGTGAATAAATATTCTCATCAGCAGACTCAATATTTAGGAAAACGTCTAGTATGAAAATTAAGTTACTCATTTTCATCTTACTAATGGTTTGAAATTTCCTGTACTTCTGATAATTACAGGGCAATAAGAGAAATGGTCATACGGGTCAAATTCTTGAATTTAGGTTTAGAGCTGGAAGCAAGGAAGCGCTACTAGAAGTACCTCTTAAAGTCTCACTTCATTATCTTTAAGTTATCTTCAGAGAATAACTATTCTATGTCTTAGGACAGCCTGGCTGGCAGGGCTGCATTATTATCTTGAGCTTCACAGTCCTTGCAGTAGGTCGGGGGAAGCAGACTGGAATAGGTTTCTTTAGATTGAAGTAGGCTGCTGCTGTCTGAAGAGCTGATAAGCACACATGCTTCATGTAAACAGGTTACTTAGCAAATGAGCACTGATATAAGCATGGGGGCTTGCATGCTAGCTTGACTTTGTCCTTGCTGTACTATTGTCCTTATTGCAGCATTCCTTTTATTTTCTCTTGATATTATGGCATTTAGGGAAAGAAAGAAAATGTGTACATTTCAATCCCACTAAAAAAAAAGCACAGGATCTACTTTCAACCAAGGGGGGGCTCAAGGAGAACTAAATTCCAGGGATTTGGGGTTTGTGGTGCTTACAGTAGCTGAGCAAAGCTGAGAGATGAGCCCAGCAGTTTTTTACAATTGAAATACAAGCTATTTATGTTGTTTCACCAAATGAGAGGCAAAAAGGTACAGGTTGAAAGGCTGATTAACCAACTGCAGAATATACTTAGCAAGACATTAATATTAGTAGATACTGAAAATCTTCATAATGCCCCTGAATATGCTAAAAAAAATGTTTTCCACCCTTTAAAATTGAACATGCCATTTAATAGTTTTTGGGGTTTTTTTGTATCCATTACCACTGCATGTGCAATACTTGGTATTCAATTGCTGTGTCAGGGTTATTTAACATTTAAATATTGAGTTGATACACCATCTGAAGTAGTTGGCTTAAGAGACTTAAGTAGTCAGTTTAACACTATGTTTCTACTTGGAATCATCTCCTGAAATTACCATTCATGTTCTAATACCTCTGCCATTTTTTATCTCTTTCGATACTAAAACTGGGACCATTTTATTTCACCAATTCTTTTAAATGTATCACTGTAATTGGAGAGGGATTGCTTACATATTTCATTATAAGAGTACACTCTGGAAAGAAATTGAGAGGCTGAAGGTGTAAAACCAAGAAGATAAATTAAAAAATCTATGAAGGAACAATATTGAAAAAATACTTTACATGTCATCAGAGATGAGTTTAGATTACCTGCTTTCTGGGATGGGTAGAATTCAGAAACTTGTTTTTAAAAATACTATACTGCTTGCTGAGGCATCTTTATTCATATCATTTCTATTTAAATGACTAGCATGAAATAACTAGTATATAGTTCCATTGTAGGGATTTAGTTTCTTATCAGGGATTTTTCCCCAATTATTTAAATGAGAGGTTGTTAATGACTAGGTAGAACATTATTTAGTTCTCAGTGTTAATTCAGACAGATCCTTAGTGTCAGGACTCATGTCACTACTGAGTTATGTGACAATGTTGTTTCCTGTTCTGTTGATTGTCTTTTGGAGCTAAAGGAGGACCTTAATGTATTTGTTGCACTCTAGATATAGTTTTGTAGAGGGAAAACCATGGCTTTGCGTAATTTTTCTGTAATCATAAACCTTAGCAAAATATTACTATAATTACGGTAATATAGTCCATATTTTGTGAATTTCACATAATAGTTGCATTTAAGAACATCAATCACTTTAGTTGCTGTGACTAATTTAGATAATACACATAATGTTTTGTATCTGCATGTAGCTGTATTTACAGGATTGCAAGCAGTCATGTCCTATAAAATTTAAGAAATTACTTCCATTCAGGAGGTATATGGTAACACTAATCATAGCTCATTGCAATGGCAAAAGACATGGATTAGCTTCTGTAACCCATTGAATAAACCTGAGCTAATGAACAGCTGACAGATGAAGACCTTGCATACAGTGGAAGACACAAATTTGGGAAAGATAGGGAGCCCTCAGAAATGTGACTGATCCAGGAGCTAGTGTGAAACAGGTGCAGCACAAACTTACCTTCTACTTTTACAATTCAGATGGGTGCTATTAATCCAAAGCAATACACTACACTTTAATTCTTTTTCTGTTAACAGTTTTGTCAAGACTCACGTAATCCTGTGGGAAGTATCCATTATTTTTCTGTGAGAAACTTGATATTGTTCTTACTATAAACAGCAAATTTTGTAAATTGAAATTGGTTTAGTTTTGTCTGGCAGCAAAAAATAGTTAACAGCAATAATAATGGACAATCTGTGCTAATGGGGGTATTAATGGAATACAATAGCAGCTACAGTCTTATGCAATTAAAAAAAAAGTCTATTTAAAACATCTTTGTACGCAATAAGTATTTCTATATAGGTAACTAATGTGACAAGATTTTTTTCACCGATCCTTTAAAATGGCAACATTAGAGTTTCTGTTGAAGGAGCTAAAAGAGTTTCTGTCTAAGGAGCTTAAAAATAAAACAGTAGCTAAATAACATCAAAAGAAAAATTAGAGTTGGGCTAAAAAGGTAAACAGGTAAAATCATGGCTCTACTGACATCTAGGTTTGATCCATGCAGTCAAGGTTTCATGAAGTGTATTGAGCGACCTGTTTTGAAGAGGATGGAATTATAACATGGTCAGATTTTTGAATAAAAATTGCTAGGGCAAGTGCCATTTTCCGTATGTGGGAGAGGGCAACTCTGAATGTACAGATGGAGCAGGGAATGAAAGGCTGGAGAGCAGCACCACAAACAGGGACCTGCGGGTCCTGGTCGATGGCAAGTTGAATATTAGTCAGCAGTGGCTAACTAGGACCAGTGGCTAACCCCAGGACCAGTGATGTCCTGGGGTGCATCAGGCACAGTATTGCCAGCAGGGCAAGGGAAAGGTTCTTCACTCAGAGGTTCTTCACCAAGAGGGTGGCTGGGCACTGGAGCAGGTTCCCTGGGGAAGTGGCCATGCCAAAGTTCCCGAAGTGTTTGGACAAGGCTCTTAGGTGCATGGTGTGATTGTTGAGGCTGTCCTGTGCAGGGCCAGGATTTGGACTTGATGATCCTTGTTGGGTCCCTTCCAACTCAGAATATTCTGTGATTCTATTATAATGGGACTGGATTGTCTTGATTCTGGAAATAAAATGCTGACAGAAAAAAACGAGTAAAATTCTTTGCTACTGTCAAAATTCTTCTCAACATGGGGCATATTCCAAGAAAAAGAAGAAAGAGACAAAAATTAAAAGTACCTCTTACTGTTATTTATTAGTCTGTGATTTGGTGTGGAAGTGAAAACAGGGTTGCATACCATACTAGTTCTTGATTTTAATAAGGATAGTGGGCTGTTTTCAGACACCTTATCTTCTCCAGTGTTATCAGGCTACCCAATTTCTTTTTAACAGTAATCCTTAAAATTCACCAAAAAAAAGTTCAAGACAAATGTAGAAAGTAACCAACTTCATGTCTTTGACAGGTAGGTATTTGCTGCAACTAAGGGCTTTGGAATTCAAGTCTAACTTTCAGTTTTCTGAGTATTCTTCTCCAATATTGGTTTTTTTTTCTTGAGGGACAGATGAGGTTGAAAATGCAAAACTGAAGCTCTCAAAGATACAACCTTTTCATAGCTTTTTTTCAATAACTAAACAAATGACCCTTTTTTATCCATATCTTGTGAATTATTGCTCTGATTATTTAAAATTTCTACCTCAGCTACTCAACAAAACAAAGAAGGCTGCCAACAGCATATTTTACAGGATATGGATATCAATTTATTTAAGATGCTTTCTAAAATAAATGGGAATGCACTGTACTGTAATTTAAGCATTCTTCTCTGTGGTAACTCATGAAGCTGTTAATAAAAAGAAAGAAAGAAAAAAGTATTTTTACTGATACCTGCGGGAAAATCTAGAATAGTGGTCACTCATATTAAATTTATATCAACTTTATGAGGTTTTTGTCATCTTGACACATTTATGGAGCTGTTAAATTTTTGCTGCCTGGGGGATATAATGTACTTGATGTGACCCTACTTATTAAATCGAGACGATGCAAGTAACATTGATGACTTGTCATTCAGGAATAAAACAGAGCCAAGCCTTCTCTGGTTCTAGAGGAAGGACATATTTGTAGCAAAATAGGCAGAGAAATAGATATGCTCATCTATATCAAGAAGACACTTGGAAAGAGGATGAAGGACAAACACACAGACATGGACTCAGGTACTCTCAAACCTCCTGTAGCAGTTCATGGCTGGTGAAACAGGGGCACATGGTACAAGAGCCTAAAAGATCTCCTGGTGTCCCAACATAAAACCTAAGAGGACAAGCACATATGCAGGATTTGTTACACATTTCAAAATTCTGTATTAATGTACTTTATAGACGCTATATTTTCTATATTGCTTGGTAAGTGAGTGTGCATTGACTTAAGGCTCATATCATCCCTGTGTTGTTGTTGTCACTGCCTTGGAATTACCATGATCGTTAAGTTGAATCAAATTCAATTCAAATTTAGAAAAAAAAATTAAGCCTAATTTATTTTTGTTGGAACCAGATCAAATAATCAAAAACAGTTGGTATCCACTGAAGTTCAGAGAGATCAAATTTAAAACTATTTTACCTAAAATAACTCTAAGTTAGGGTTCTATTTCATTGATCAGGAAGATTTCAAGCTCATAAGTAAATAATTCATCATGAAGAAAGTCATTCTGTTGCTAAATATATGAGTTTTGTACTGTATTTTTCCCAATCACTGAAAAAATTAGAGTAATTTTAAAATAAGTTAATATGTTCATATTCTCTAGAGCAGATGGTATTTTGGGCTCAAATTATAGGTGAGAAGGGAACAGTTTGACTTCTCTAAATATTTGTTTAAGAACTTTTATAGCTAAGATATTTTGATTAGATTCAAATTAATAGCAATACACATAATTTTGTCATTGACAATTTTTGTTTATTATATCAAGCTAAATGGCTTTATATGTTTGATGTTGTAACGTAAATCAATGGGTTTACTTTCACTACTTCATTTCTTTGTTTTGTGGTGGGGTGCATTCTTCTGGTAAAAAAAATGTATTCTCTGTTTCATAGCCAGAACCTTTCTATTTTTACTAGGCACTGTCTTGCATGGTCATGCACATACTAGTGAAACAGTAGGAACCATTGATTATGTAGCTTTTAGCTTTACGTAAGGAAGTCTCATGGTAAATATTTTCATGTCTAAACATGATTCTACATGATATTTACTGAACTGAATCATAGCCCTGCAGATTTGTAACTTGTGTTTGGAAATGTCCTAAGTCCCTCCTTTTCCATGGAATTTTATATAAAGCTACCAACACCCTGGTGATTCTCTGATACTAACATTGTGAAACTACTTACTTTGACAAACTGTTAAAAAAGTTTTACAAGAATGTGTTTTCTGGCAAGCATTCATGGCAAAATGCTTCTGTCCAAATGAAAAGTAGAGTGATGATAGACCATTCTTTAATGTTTTATTACTGTTATTTATTTTTCTAAGTAAAGAAATTCAGTGACACATGAAAACATATATGGGAATTAATCAAAGCTTTTCTGTGTTGGAACTTAAGAATCTATATTTTTCATCCTTTTCACTTTTCCCATGGTCATTACTATTCTTAACACATAAAAATGCTTACAATGATGAAAGTTCTGAAAAAAGCAAACAACAGTAGTAAATATTTCAGAGTTAAATATGTCTTCGCTATTCCAACTGGCAACATTAATAAAATTCCATATGCAGCACAAAGAACTGTTTGTGTCTTTCCTGTGCAGGAGACAACCAGCTATGAGTAATGGTAAAATAGCCACAAGGTTTTCTCCTGAGAGCAAAGATTTTTTTCTAAACAGGCAAGAGACAGGCAACAAATCTAGTTTAATCAATAAAGCTTCTTGACAGATTATAAATTAGCATGCAGACCTAAATTATCAGGGTGATGATTGAATGAAACTGAAAACAAAGGTATTAATATTATTACATCAAAGATACATATTGACTCACCTACCGTATGCTATATACGGCACTGAAACTTCTTTCATTTATGTAGCTATATTAAAAGCTTAGAAAATCACTTGAGAAGAGCAGTAGTTTTAATTTTTTGTAACTAAGTCAATTTTATCAAGTCATAAGTTCTTATGCTATTTATTAATAGAATAAAGCAACATAAGCAATTTAATTTAGGTATTTTTTTATCCTCTTTGTGGCGGTTTTCTGGTCGTTTTCCAAAAGGTTGTAAGTTCATTTAGAACAATTTTCCTATTTACCTTTGGGCATGGTTTATGAGGACAATGTCAGAATATTTAATGAAAATTGAGCAACCTTTGTATTTTTATAACTAAAAATAGAATATATATCAAAACTAAAAATTTATACATATTCCTCCCTATGTTTAGGAGAAGAAGGAATTGATTGCAAAGATCTGTTTTTTTGGGTTAATCAGGTTTTTCAGAATTGTTTTGCTGTGTGCCACACCTGTATCATATAGATCAGTAATAAAGGTAGAGGTAACACAGAACAATTTAAAATTATTTTGTTCAGATCGTAACATGTTAATGTACTACATATTACGGTAGACAAAGAAGTTACTTTGTATTTGTAACTTACTCTAATTAAAAAAAGAAAAATGCTATATACAGTATCCTATTTCTGATAAGATATACAGATGTTAATATCAAATATTTTTGAAAATAAGGCAAATATTTTGAATTTTATTTCCTTAGTCATATGTTTGAGCAGCAAGCCCTCAATGTTTTCAGCTATTATGGGACCAGATCAGCCAGCTTTGAAGAACTGAACTCTCTAATGAGCATCCCTAATTGCTGTCCTCTGACATGTTGGCATTCTATGAGTTCTCTCCACACACAGATCCAGTACAGACTGGACCTCCATATTTGAAAGTGGACCTCTGTGAAAAAAGAAAAAAGTGAGTGGTAATAAAGAATGCTGGCTGTTTCCTGTCCTATCCTCTTCATTCCATGCTTTCTTACATCCATCAAAACATCTCTTTCATTACTAAATGGGCTTAGCCACAGTCTTATAGTTTTTGTAATAGTTAAGCTGCACATAAAGTATGCTTAGTGGAAAGAATGTATTTATTACAAAAGTGCAAACCACTGAAGAAAACCAAACCACAGATATTTTAAGGCATGTGTATCACACATAGGAATGTAAGACATGCTATATAGAAAATGTTTTACTATCTTACCAAGGTTTGCTATTGATTGCAATAGTTGAAATTGAAAGCAATTTTTTTTTATCTAGTCTGGCAAGAGGTGTCTTTTATAGCTCAGGATAAAGAAGAAAATAAATTTTATATTCACCTACATGAGCAGTTTCTCTTCATCTGTTGACTCTGTACCTGAGTTAGAAAATATCATTGGAGTCTTGGTGTGTGGGATGACTAGGTTAACATGACCAAAATTTCTTACGGGATATTGAAAAATTACTGTTCTGACCAAAAGAAAACTAGAGACTTTTTCAATGATCTGATTTTTTGCCTACTGTATAATGAGAGCTTCTAGTTACAAGATTTGTAACAGGTTTCAGCTACAAGTAGGTTTATCTATTAGTTAGTTCAATTTTTTCCAGTCTGTGCTCCCGCTATTTATCAAAAGCCAGTCAGACAAGATGAGCCTTCTCACTAAGATAGATAAAGTATTCCATTACAATTTCCATTATCACAGAAATAGAGAAAAATCATTCTAAACTAAAAAACTCTGTCAAAATATTTAAACCAGATATAAATTTCACTGGTTGAAATATTTAGCTCATTCATCCTGTTTGAGTCTATTTTTAAAGCCAATGCTTTGAAATCTGCTTGTGGTGTTTAAATGAGCTGTTCTGTCAGGATACTCTTCATTTGCGGGATATTTTATTTCATCTGCTCACCTATTTTCTCATTCACTTTGTTACTGAGTGGAAATAGGTATCAAGCTATTTGAGGGAGAAAATCACCTCTTCAGGAAAAAGAAAGAAAGTCTTAAATGCATCAGTTTTTACAACACTGTCTCAGTATTGAAATATACTGCAATAAATAAGTTATTGTAGTGGACTTCTCAACAAGACAACTAATTTCAACTTTTCAATTCATCAAAGGAGTGCCATGAACGTTTTAGATGAAATCATGCAAGTAAATGCAGGAAACATGCTTTTATCACTTGAATATTACAGAAGCAACAAATAACCATTAAAGACCATAGGTAAAAGCAAAGAATGCGTTATATCATTGACAATTCAGATTAGTTTAAGAAATAGCAATAAAAAAATCAGACTTTCTTTATTGTGTTTTAAACAAGTTTTGATGAGAAAATAATTGTTTTAAATGGTAATCTGAAATGGTAGTTTGTGTGGCATTGAGCCTGTTACTGTCCTGTATTAGCTAACTTCTAGTGGAGAACAAGAGACAACAGCTCATAGACTTCTGTGAAATTCAGAAGAGGAAGTCCTATTTCTGTGCATTTGGAAGTAAATATATGACAACCATGCAAAATACATATCTATATTTTAAAACTCCTTTCAGCAGCATAGCAGAACCATGGTTTTATCTGCAGAAGTAAAACACTTTTCCACAAAACTAAATATGCTGAAAGAGTAGTGACAAAGGAGACCCAGTATTTGACACCTTAAGCAGGAAAAGCGCTGTATTGAATGTGAACTAGAGTTGCAAAGCACGTGTGAATGTTCCTCCTTTTCTGCTTGGTTTTAAGAAAAAAACCCTGAATATTTTAGAACAGCATTGAGCTCACAGTAGGTGAAAGAGATACGGTAAGTACAGTATTAACTCAAAATCACTATAGTCTTTTACAGTTCTGGTGAATGAACCACAAAACTAAAGGCACATGACTGGTGGGGTTTTTTTGCTTCTGCAAAAGAAGAAATGTCTAGGAATGTAGTTTTACTGGGTGCCTGATGAAAACAGTAACCAGTGGTAAACCTTTGAGCAGTGTTAGTTTTGGATCTCAGAACCTTGCTGAATGTCTTTACAGATCCATTTTCTATCAAATTACGGGGTTTTTTCATCTTTAGGCATATCACCTTGTTCTTAAATTGAAGTGATACAAATTTGGAACAACTGGCTAAATCAGTATATTCAATATGTCAGATATAGATCTTGATACTTTTCCCAAGCCAGTAAAAGTAGGAATTCCTTGGAACACAATGAAGATCAGGCATAGTGTCTCAGTGGAGAATGAAGTTCAGCCCCAGCAGTGTTATTTTTCATCTAGTCAGAATACCTTCATACTTCCAGTTGCAGAAACAATTTAATCCAAGCAGATAGAAAAAAATCTTTTAAGATTTCATTTCTAAATGAATATATATATAATGAAGTAACTATAAGGTTTTTCATGTAGCATCTGAAATTCAAAGATCACCTTAACCATGCTGCTCAAACATTTGCATGTCTGTAAATGCAAGTCTAAATTATAAGAGACATATTTAATTATAGGCATAAAAAAGCAGAAAAAAAGGATTGACTATCACAAAGATGCAGAAAGAAGAAACTGGGGATAAGAATATTTTTATCCTGCTCAATAATTCATATTTTCACTTTGTTATGCAAATATATTTATTTTGAAGGAACGGTGACCAAAAAAAACACCCAACACTTTTTTTTTTAATTTCCCTACTACATAAAATAATAACTGAAAATCAAGGCAATTAATATTATTAACCTTCATAAGTGGAAATTCCCTTTTCCAGGGCATTTTCTAGGTTATACTTTTTTTTCAGTGAGTTTAAATATACATATCTGCCTGATACTCAGATATTAGATGGAAGATTTCTACCTGTTAAAATCCTTGTTTTTCACGTTTTAATTCTGAATTAATTAATATGCTATCCTTGACAGTGAAAAATTGCTGTTTCTTTTTCCTGAAAGAAGTAAGGAGTTGTCAGTTCCTTTAATCCATGTTGGAAGAAGGAAAAGTTATAGACTAAATAAATGTGAAGCTGTGGCTTGGTTCTGTCTTGCCTGAATTATTCCTTGTAATAATTGTAAGGCAGAACTTAAATTTTAGGTTTTGTGGGCAAGAACTCACTTCTTGGGTAGCATACACCCTGCAGTGCTGGCAACACAAACTGTAGTGTTTCTCCCGTTTTGTATTTGCTTGACCTTGTGCCTTAGGAGAAAGTGGAGACTGTTGGCCATGACCTGATATTCTTCCTGAATACAGGAGCTTGATACAAGTAGTTCTAACACTGTAGAGGGGTATATTGCTATTAAAATAAAAATAAATATAGTAAAAAAGAATTAACCATATATGTGCAATAACCGCACTTAGAAGTTTCACAGAAGCCTAGAAAGACACCTAGTGACCTTTGGGAAAATAGATCTCTTTGGAAATGGCAGTCATGCTGCCCACTGGCAGTATTGTGTTATAAAAGCAAAGATTGGCAAGCGAACGGTGTTAGCCTGAGCTCCCAAGCATGCTTCTTCCAGCCCTCAGTTTGTGCCTCAGATAATCATTAAGTTATGTCATTTTCTCAGCTTTTTAACAGTCCTTGCATTGTTCAGTTCTAGGGAGGTAAGATTTTAGTGTCCTCATTTTAATGCCATCAAGATCTTGCAGCAAGAAGTTCCACAGGTTAATTAAACATGTGATCGTGCAGTCATACAAAAAACCAAAACCAAAACCCAACAAACAAACAAGCTAAACCAAAAAACCCCAAACTAAACAACAAAAATTAACCAAAACTCCACCACCATTGTTTTCCATCTGCATTCTTGTTTAATTTGATCTTTTGTACTTTTTGGGAAAGGTTGTGAATTACAGTTTTACTTTTACTGCTTTCTGGGGGGTTTTTTAAGACTATATAGGTGCTCCTCTTCCTGTAAACTGTCTCTTTTCCAGGCTGAAGAATTTTCATTTTAAGTCATACAATTGCTTTTCTCTGGACTTTTCTCAGTTACTCCATAAATTTACTGAGATGAAATCCATCAGAAGTCCATCTATTCAAGACATCAGTGTATGATGCATTTCAATCACAACATAACAATACATTCCACTTTGTTATTTTCTTTATTGTTTCTTCAATTCAATTCCTTTTTTGTTCATTGCTCCTGAGGTTTGAGCCAAAGAAGTCAAAACCACTCCTGAGAAAGGAGTTTGTATGTGGCATTGTTTTGTATGTGGCATGCAGATTTTTTTTCCCATATGCATCACTATCTTTCTACACCTATTTCTAAGTGCCATTTTATAGTGTAATTGTTCAGTCTTTTTTCCTCCCTGAAATTATGAAACATTTGGCTCCTTCCTCACTATCCTCAATAACCTTGCATTGTGCAACTTGGTTCTTCACCTTCTCAGACAAGTTGTGGATATACTAAACAAAGCAACAACTAGAACAAATCCTGAGGTATTCTCTGCTGAAAACTGCTCATTCCTTTTACTGCCTTTTTTTCACTTTGAATTCATCCTTACAGAGCCTTCCCTATTATCTCAAGCTGTAAGGGGAACCTTCTTAAATATCTTAAAATCAGACAAATGGATTTTTCTTTTCCACATGCTATTTCAGTCAAGAGATCTGGATGTTCAGTTTTCCTGATGAACATCAAAGAAAACCTGTGTTGAGACCAATAGATTAAAAGTATTTTCCTCTGTGATCATGTCTGATGCCAATGAAAAGTGTATAGAGTAAAACCACTGTAGATTTTGTTACTCCTAAAATAGTATCTTTTATTTCTGAGATATTCATCCCTTTGCAAGGCATGTGGCAGTACAGACTGTATATGGTTTCTTGCATTGTACTCTTAAAATTTTACTTAGAATTCCAGCCAGGAAGTAACAAGTGTATCCCATTTGTCCCTAGTCATTATATATCATAAGACATGCCAGAATGCTGACCAAATGATATGTGTTCTACTTAATGTATTACATTTCGTGCTTAAAAGTAAAGAGATTTATTGATAAAATTATTTTGGCAGCGTTTGAAGTTGAATTCCTTCTCATTCACTTATTCATTCTGTGCATTCATTTGTGCATTCTTAAGATTTGCAATTAAAGGATGGACCTAGATTTTGCCCTCATTTTACACTGTGCTATATCCACTGTGTAATACACTGAATCTAATGTGTGAAAAACATAAGTAATACTATCTTTCTAATTAATTGTATCCGTGTGATTATATGGTTCTCTCTTTAAGCATTGCTGGGGAAATATATTCTAAACATCACTGATAAAACAAGTTTTTTTCTTGGTCAGAGCTGAAAAGGCACGACTTTTTGTGAAATTGATTTGCAGTACTCTGAAAGCCATTATCCCTATCCCAATGGCAATTACCTTTGATTATGAAGTGCTTGTATGCTTTAATAAGAGCTGCTTTTTGAATCAGCTCCACCTTAGACCTAACCTAGGAATGAAGCTGTAATGCCAAGTTTATGATATCTGAGGGTGTTGCTATGGGAGTGATATTAGCAATATTAGAAATCCAGCACTGTGGGCTGTGAGACGATAGGATGTGGTAGAAACTGGAAGCACGGATGCAGTAGAAGAATTAATTTCAACACAGATATATTTGATTCTTTGGAAAACCACGAGAGAAAAAGAAAACAGTATATCAGAGTAAAGTAAGTATATTTAGATATTACAGTTTATCTCAATCAGCATGTCTAGAATGTAAGAATATAAAGTTCTTAATTGTAAAAAAATATGTTTTAAATAAAATAAATTTAAAGGTTAAAATTGCTTCACATGAATTAATAATTTCTAAGAAAAAGGAAAGAAAGTTTTTTATGGTTTGCTGTTTTGCTCATAGGCTACTTTTCCTTTAATGCTTGCTTATTATTTCTATTTTTTTTTTTCATTTTGAATCTGCAATGGGAAACAGACCAAGCAGATGGTTGAGACCAAGCTGTTGGCCTGAACTAGCAACCTAGTTCCTTTTTAGCTGTGATTATTCCCACTGACAGTTAAGGATGTTTGGCTGTCTTGGGCCCTTGTATAGCAAGCCTTTGATACTGAGTGATTATTGAATAGCTCTATAATATGTATTTATGTGTAATTTAAGATACAAAATGATCAGTGGAAGTTTTGCTACAATATGCTTAGATGCATGGAAAGATGAAAGACTGAAGAGTGGATCAATAAAGTCATTACTAGATGGAAAACACATTGGTGATGTACGATTAAACTAAAGAACAAAAATCATATACAATCACTGGTTCCAGCTTTTGACAGGAAACATGAGCCTTTAGGCATAAATGACTGTGAATGGCAAAATGCAGCTGCTGCCTTCATTTGAATGGCCTAAGGAAGACAGGAGAGCCATCAAAACATGCCCCAGCTATAAGCAATCATTTCAGAGCTTTAGCTGACTTAAAAAGCATAGCAAGTTAGACTCTGAAGAGTACTAGACAGGATGCTGTGATGTGGTACTGCCAAACCCTTTGGAGGAGATGCAGTGAATAAAGGAATATTCATGAGAAAAGGAATGTTCCATAGAGAATTAAACAGCTGCACAACCCACAGTCTCTGCATGAAGCATCGCATACGTTCCAGTTTCTGCAGCTGCCCTTCAACCTCTCTTCAGCTGCTGAAACTCTCATCTTTCCCTCCCTCTTTCTGATCCTAATGAGTGCTCTGCAGCAGCAGTTCAGGACTTTTTGGATGTTCTTCAGCAATTGGATACTAAAACCCATTCTCAGGTGCACTGTTTTACACTTACTGCCCCATTATTTCTTCTTTTAAATTTTATTTTGCTTAGGACTTTAAAAGTGAGAATATACCAGCTGCCCTAAGAGTGCACTGGAGCTGTGGGGCGGCCCACAGTAACTATCACAAATTCCTGCTGTGAGTACAATTTATCTACAAGAGTGGCTTCAGGAGGAAAGAAATTCCAGATAAGGTGCAAACCAGAGGTGTTGTATCCTCACAGCACAGAGCACTTCCAAGGTTTTTAAGAGCCTTGGACACAGTAATAGCACAGGTCTAGAAAAAATAGAACCATATTAAGAACATGCCGTCCCAGCTAAAATCCCATTTTTATTTTCCTACTTGTTCTGAGGCAGTCTTGATCAGCAAAAGGGGGAAGATCTGTGTCGTGCTGCCTGGTGTATTTTGCAGCTTTATCTGTAGCTGTCTTTAATCTTGCTGATATTAAATGCAGCATTTTGGGGAAAAATTAGAACTGATAAAACAATGTAAAATATAAAACTAAATTAATCTGTATTATCAGAGGAGCATATTTTGTTGACCTAGGTCTGGATTTTGCTGTTTTACATAGTTCCATTTCTCTTCATTCACCATTGTTGCTTTTATTGCATTCCATAACTGCCAGAAACAAATGAAATCCAAACATTCTGTAGAGAAAAACAAGTTAAGCACCTCCAGCTGTTTGCAGCAGCATAAACTGCTGCTTCATTAATTCCAATATGTATGTGCATAGGCCTCAAGCACAGCCTTGCTCCAGCAACTGCTAGGATGCAGAATTTTTCCTTATAATAAATCACTGTAAGCCAATCGGAGCTCTGGGTACCCTGGTGTTATGACACATGCTGCATTTGTAAGAATGGCATTTCCCAATGTTAAAAAACTACAGGAAAACTTCGTTTCATTGTCTTTGTCTTCTGACTTTTGTCAACTTAACATTACTCTTAAAAAAAGGCAAGAAAAATTTGATTGCCAGTGCAAAGAAAAAGAGCTTAAGTAGCTCATATAAGAGTAATAATGCTGTAGAGCTTTGCTTACACAGAGAAAATTTAACCCAAGAGCCATATTGACTTGAGAAAATGCCTGTGCTACCATTCATGTGTTTGTTGCTTCCTGCAAGTGAATATTCTGCAAAGGTGAGACAAAAAATAGCACTGTCTAGCAGAAATTGATAAACTCAGGCCAAAGATATCATGAGTTACTGTGGAGAATAAGGAGTTGCCCAAGGACAATAAATAATTATCTCCAAGTCTTCTTGAAAGGTCTGGTCATATGGAACCTTTTTTTTTCCCTTAATAGAACATTTTATAATGGTTAATGGAGTACTCTGCTTAAAACTTGTCAAAGCAATATGGCCAATAGCTGCATCATGTAATATGTCATGTGTGGAGGTCATAAGAATTTTTTTCAAATTAATCCTTATATAAACATAGGAAATTCACCAATTCTAATTAGTTTGGATTCACTTGAGCTGAATTGAAGTCTGGCTTATTAACTAAGCTTCATTTATAATTAAGTAAATGCATTTGCAGTCTTTTGCACTGTGTATGTCAATTTAAATAGCACCTTAATTTTTTTTTTAATTGGAAGATGTGAAAGTTTGAAAAGCCTGTTTTGTTTATTTTGCTTTTAAAAGAAAGCTAAAACCTTCTACTATTTGTTTACTTTCTCCTCTCTGCTGTCTGTCTGAACCTAAGGTAAAACAATTCTAGTTCCTTTAGCTGCAGTGAGAGAAATTAAGTTGGGATTTGCGAGTGGCTTTGATATTGGTGTTTAGTAGCATGTTTTCACTGCACAATTAACTAGACACTCTAGCTGAGTACCCACCTCAATCTTATCATCTACACAAAGCAGCTAGGGTAATAGGCTCACCTACTTAAAGGAGAATACAAGCAAGTGTCTAAGCATTGTTTTCCAGCTGAAACTCACTGGTGGGGATTCAGGTGATGTCAATAAGGAGAGACGCCACACAGTGCTAGGACAGATGTCAGGTTGGCTGTCAATCACCTCTGTGCACTGTGCAGTGAGAAGCCATAGTGAACATAATGAAACATTGGAGCTTACTGGTGTGCATGGTACACTAATAATGTAAGGCTGGGAGATAGAGAATTAGTGTTGTTTGGAACTAAATAAACCTGCCCTTTTGGAGTTATTACTAAAGAGCATTCCAAACTATGCTCATGTCTTAAAACCTTACAAAACTGTCCATACATAAAATCTGAGTATTGTTCAATGAAGTGACAATTTCTGCACATGAGAGGAATCCACATTGTTAGCATTTACCTGAAGATACAAATCTTAGTAAATGCAACCTGTTAATTAAATCGGCAACATAGGTGGTTTGGAAAGAAACACAAAACAAGGCTTCAAAAATGTCTCTAAATAAAAACAAAATTGGAGTTAAATATCAAAGCTGCTGAGTGAATTGAAATCAATGATACAATTGCCTTTGGAATCTGAAAGCATCCAAAGAGCTTATGTGCTTTCAGGTGAAAATAAAGCACATTCCTGCTTAAATGATACATCATTTTATAAATGGTGTACCTGGGACTGTAAATGTAAGATGCTAAAAGAAATCTATCAAAATTAGAACTATAGCATAACAGTGCTAGGATCAGAAAGTAGCAATTATGCAGTTTATTTGACAGTTCATTGCTTTGTAGAGAGAGCCAGTGCAGGTATCTACTGATTAACAAAATACTTGGGGATAATTGATCTGTAAAAGACAGCAAACTTTAAAGAACATGGAAAATACCTATGTTGGGAGAAAAAAGACCAAGCCAGTGTTAATTCAAAATCCTTGTAATTACAAGTTAGTGCCTGTTACTGTGAATCTGGAAACTGAAGTAAAATTTGTCTCCTCTCAATTTAACATGAGCTTTGCCACAGTTTGATATTAACCTTTAATTCAATGGTTGTTCCACAGCTGACCATATATGACCTTGTTTTCATGAGTTCTGTGAACTCATGAAATTTCGTATCTGTAAAGTAGATGTCATTTTTCTGCTTAAAATGGATGTTCTGAGACTTAATTAATTGGTGTTCTTTGCTTATAAAGAGGTTCTTCTGTCAACAAAGCCTATAAACAGTCAAAGCTGATAAAATCTTTGTGAGTATTACAAGGGAAAAGGCACAGGCTTAGTTAAATTTTAGATACGTAGTAAATTACAAGTCATGCCTTGCCAGAATAATTTTGATAGTTTAAAAAAAACATCTTGAGGAATGTAGTGAGAATAATAAGTGAGAATGTCTTAGTGTCTTGTGCTTGTGTTGGAATGCTTTCTTTATCTTGATAAGGTTTTATTTGGATGTTGTAAGCAGACTGGAGTGAACATATTTCTCCTGAGAATTGTTTAATACTGGCAAAGTCTAGAATCTCATAATAGGATTGGTTTTGTTGTTGTTATTATTGCTGTTGTTGCTCTTATTTTTATTAGTTTAGCTCTGATGATTTTCATTATGCTGTTTTCATTGCATATTAATAAATGAAAGAATACTTCATTTGCATTTTTACTTTTGTAGCTTTGACCTCAATTTCTATACATATGCAATATGGGTATATACATTTCATTTAAACTATCTAATAATTGCTCAGAACATTAAATTTGTTGATTGCTTTCACAACATTTACACCAAAACATTTTTTGATAGAAATTAAAAGATCAAGTTTATTTTATCGTATCTTAACTTAACAGGGACTGAATTTAAGTTAGCACATCATTGCATGAAAATGTAGATGCCTATTTTGCATATAATTTAACAGTTAGAGGAAAGTTAGCACACAACTAGTCACATTCTCATGTGACAATGTGGCAGATTTTCATGTGAATTAGATAACATGACCACAGCACTTTGAAAATACTTCAGTAATCCAAAACAAAATTCTACTTTACATTTCCAAGTGTTCTATAACACACTTTCCCTATAAACCCAAAATGTTTTATAAATGGTATTTTGAATCATAGCTGTAATTTAGTCTTCACACTGGCCAGGTAAATGTGGCCTCATGATCCTGATCTACATTGCATTTTGTGCCATGAGTGCAGAGGACAGCTTCCTCATTTGTTTGGCTTACTTTTTGTACTCTCTTTTTTTCTAGCAATACTTTTAAACTCATTTGCAAAAATCTATGCATTTTTAATTTCTCCTGCATTCTGGTGTTTGAGATATACATCCAATAGCACCCATGATATTGTGGGATGTGTGTTATGTCTTACATCTCTTATTTGATTGTCATTACTGCACATCTATTATAAACATTCTGCTTATTCACGGTCTGGGCTCTCTGCACCGCACAGTGTGACCACATTTCCATTCCAGGCATGATCCACCCATCTCCTTCAACATTCACTCTCTCTCTGATACAGCACTTCATGATAGCCTTGCCTGATATTGCATCATTCAGAAGATGATTTTTTGTCTTTATCCTACTGGGAAGGATGTTTCATGGGCTGAACCCTATGTGCGTATATGTGATGTATCTGTACAAAAATGATAGCTTTCCTTTCCCATCCCTCCTCTCCTACATTGCAGCAGATTTTATGAACTCCCCTTTGATAGTGGCTGTTGTACTCTGGAGTCTAAATAGGAGGAAAATATATATATGAAAAAAAATTATTATTTGGGATAATTTTCCCCTCCTTTTAAAGTGTCCTGTGCTTTTAGGAAAATAATTAATGATTATTTTAGTAGATAAATAAATATAATAATTAATAACTAATCAATAAAAATTAATGCACAGGCTTGAATGCTCTAACAAAGCAGCATCAAGGTCATCATCACCATAAGGGTAATATGTTTATATCAGTTTAAATTACTTTGATTCAATACTGAAGTCATATGGGGTGTCAGCTTGAAGACATGCTTCTTCCTTTTCTTCATCAACCAATGGCATTTCTTAGTAGGATTATGCTATGAATTGTGACTTTTTTTGTCTATCAGTCAAGCTGGATTTATATTAAAACTATCTATTTCTCAGTGGATAGAATTATTTTCATTTGTGTTTAGTTCTTTTACAGTTAGTTGGCAACAGTTTAATTCTTGTTAATTCATGATTTCTTCTTTATTATGTTACATAATTCTATGGAATGCATAATTTACTGTATTAATTTAAGGTAAGCCTTAACTGAGTTTTGAAGCTGAGTACTGTTTTCTAGCTATAGGAATCTCTTTAAGTGAGCTGTTAAATATTACACTGGGCTTAATTAGAATAATATACTAGTTAAATGTGGAGTATGATAATTTCTGTATTTCCTATTTTTCTATATAACTTTGAAAAACTACTTTGAAACTTGTAAGTTTTTCAAATCAGGTAGAAATTATACTATGAAGAAATTTGTTTTTATCAACATAGAGGAAAATATGAAGAATTTTGCTGATCTGTGGGGTTTTGACCTTGGCTTAAATAGGAAACTTATTATATTTAGGAAAGCTAATAAATTGATTGGAAGACTTAGACTGTATAATTTATCTTATATCATGGCTTTAACAGTTAGGTCATGATTCTAATAAATAAAATGCCACTTTGGATTTTAAATCTATTTTTATCACCCAGAACATCTTATCTGTCAATATCTGATTAGAGGTCCTCACTGCTTGAGACAGCTTTTCTCTGTCTGATAGATAATCTGAGGCTCTGAGACCAGCAATTGAGGATTCATCTCTAGGAGTGGGGGGAATAAGAAAAAAAAAGAAAGGCTAGAAAGAGCTAGGAGATAATTTTTGATTATACTTCGACCTATGACTTCTGCCTTGAGCCCAATAGAATGGCTGAATCTTCCTGTCTTATCACTGCAAAGACAGAATACTCCTGTATTGATTTAAACAGAGAAGTTCAAATAAGTTTCAGCTTGATTATTTCTTCATAACATCTCATCTGAGTTTAAGGGAAACTGTCCTATTGTTTTTCTTTCAGTCTCAGTTTTTTCTCCTTCTAATTTTCAGTGCAGCAAATGCAAGTTGCTGAACTAACACTGGCCTTTGATCCCTCTGTCCACAGAGCTGCCCAGACCATGAGAAGCTTTCTATTCAAGAACCTTCTCTGATGTGATTACCTCATTACAATACAGTAACTGTCTTGAAGAGAAAACAGAAACTAAATTTTCCAAATAAAATACATGTAAAATCAGAAAGAGAGGAACTGATTGTTGTTGAAGATCCTGAAAGGTCTTTCACACCTACTTGCTACAGGGATATGTGTTTGTCTAATCTACTCATAAATTTGTATTTTGGGAAAATTTTTATTGTATTTCTTGGTACTTGTAGGAAGACAAAGACTGCATTTAATGCTTACAAATATTCACTTTAGTTCACAAGTCTGTATTTGACAGTAAGTGGCACAATCATATTTTCCTGCTATTTTGAGTGCAGAGTGTCAGGCATTTATTTTGCTATTTACCATAATTATGGGGATAAAATTCTACCTTTAGTTCTACAAGTAATTTTTAATTTAAATGCATAGTGTGCCTGCATTGTTTAATCTTCCTAGAAGGATAACCGTGTGTTCTTCCTTGTACTGACAGACATGGATATTGGATAAGATAAATTCAGAGCCCAAGAGGCAGAAATATATTAGCTGACTATACAAAAGCTATGGCACGTATTTTACATTTTTATACTCATATCTACTATGTTAAAATTTGATAGTGTTCTAGGTTTGAAGATAGATTTCATGTCAGAAAGAGAAGTGCTGGTAAGAAGCAAGGTGAAACTGTGCTATGCCTGGCTGTGTTTAACATGGACAGAGTCAAGGGTTTTATCTCAGGTCAGAGTGAAAAGCCAAATTAGCCAGGTGTGTATCTGAGTGTGTATCTGAGATTGCAAGACATCCAAAGATTTAGTATCCAACTTCCTCAAGCCAGGCATACATGAAAACAGGAAATACAACCACTAAAAATTTGCCAGAACTTTTATGAAGAACTCATCTCTGTTGACATTCACGTTAATAATTTGATATAATATGTAGATAGCTGGAAGCCAATATAGGACTCAAAGGGGCTGTTCCTTAGTTTAGCTCTAAGGTTAGAGCAATGATAGGGACCCTTAGTAATAGATGTCCAAACAAATGTACTTCAGAGACACTCACAATTATTAGATAACTCATATCTAATTAAGCTCTCCATTGGGTTTCTGAACTAATGACCTGATTAAATTTGACTTGCAGCCTTGCCAATTATGTATTTTCCTTTTATAAATCCTTTTTTGAAGCAAATTCACAGTATGAGCACAGAGTAGTGGTTTGTACACTCCACATAAATGCCATTGTCTGCCTCAACTGGAATGTTTCCTAATCATTCCTGTGAAATGCAATACTCTACTACTTCCAGCAACCTGAGATTTCTTTACAGATCTATGTTTGGATTAATCTGCTTTGTCAAAAGCCTTTGAAAAAATTAATAGCTTATATTTTTACAAGAATGTGCAAGAATTGTTGGTTTTAACCAAACTTCATGCTGAATCTGCAGGTTTTTCAAGTTTTGAAGCTCAAACAGTGAAAAAAGGATCCTGCTCAGATTCTCAGTGTTTCAAATACTGCCAGGTGAAGAGTAACAGATAACTTTACAGTTAACTCAGCAAGCTGAGTCACGAAATAACATTTAATGGCAGTCTGTATTTCCCAATTCCCTGAAAATAAGGGAATGTTGGTTATTTTGAGTATAGCAAGAAGAGAAGGTAAAAGCAGTAGGAAGAACAAAATTTAGTCTTTCTTTTAAAGGAATAGAAAGCTATTTATACATATGCCCAAAATTTTCTCTGAGCGTAGACTGGAACGTTGAGCATAATTATTACTAAGGAAAAATATATTTAATTCATTTTCATTACTGTAGAAATGAAAATGTCATTTCAAGTAACATTGAATTTGATTCATATTGAATCTGATGCAGGTTGAACTTCTATAACCACAACTATAAGCAAAATCAGCTAACAAAGTAACAAAGTTAACAAAATTTGAGTATTTGCATCAGTCTTTTATCCTATGTTAATATATGAGTGAGTAAAAGTAATTGAATAATGACTAAAACTCTTCCAGATATTATGTTCTGGAGAATAGATAGAAGAAGAAAAGTCAATTCTCTTTCTATATACTAGAAAATCCTAGAAGAGAGTGAGTGGAATCAAGATTTTTTTTTCCTGTTCTTTGATTAGTCCATTGATGTGTTGTGCATTAATTATGAACTTCAAGAAGGAAATAGCATATAGGTTGCTAATCATTCAGTACAACTTCGCATTATACTAATGCCCAGGGCACTTTTTTTTTTTTTAATTTGCTTTACTTGGAGAGATGTAAAGACTTAAAGCAGGATTAGAGTCAACAGATGAAGTTTTGAATTTAAATTTTGCTTTTCTGTACTTCCATTTGCATCGTACCAACCTTTTTCAATTCCGGAATTTCCAACGCTACCTTGTTTTGCTTTTCTACAGCAAACATCCCTGCTTTGTTTGTTTTAAAAATATTTACTTTTAGATCACCTTGCAAGATGAGAAGGTGACATGCTGTCATATACTGTCATAGATGGAGATTAAGGTCAAAGTGCCATTCAGCTTGGTTGACAAACTGAGCGACCCATGACCTGCTTTCCAGACTACTTAGCATTCCAAACAGCTCCATGGTACAGTAGCTTAAAGCAAAGCCCCTGCTGACTTTCTGCTGCAGCGTTTACTGTTCAGTAGCTCTGCATATTGGGACCATAGGTCAGAAATCAGGTGATCACTAATAATATGACCTTATTAATGGCCATCCATGAGGAGTCTATTTCAAATAACTTGCTCGTTAGCACATAGAGCTTTAGTAGCTAAGGAAAGAATATTATTTGGTTCTACAGGTTTTCATTCAGCTGATTTAATTGTGAGTGTGGTTTTTCAGTTTTGGTATAACCCCAGGTTTAGTCTAGGGAAGCTGAGGCTGGGGAGGAAAGGAAGAAGGAAGAACTGAGCCTGAGATTGGCTCCTATTATCTGTGTTAATGAGCAGACTTGGATCACACTTGATCCTCAGATGCTGCTAAGGAAATATCTGATGGCCTCTGTCTGGACCATCCCTAGTACAAATTTAATTTATCAGTTACAGTAAAGCTGTCTTTTATAAACACATAAACACTTTTCGAAACATGCTTCTAAAAGCAGAAAATTTGGGCAAACTTCCACAGGCATAGTCAGCTCATGATTTCTATGAGAACAGTCCCCGTTATATTTTAAATGCATACTTTGAAAGCACAGAATTTCTACAGCTTTCCAATTAATAGTTGATGAGAATTTATCATCAATAAGAATTTATTTTAATATTAGGGAAAAAACAATTTTCCCTAAATTGTTTTTGCTAAAATCAAGATAAAACAAATTAAAGTAACTTTACATGGAAAGTTTCATCTTTAATGATTCTGTTTTATCAAAATTATAGACAATTAAAACTATTACCCTAAAATATTAACTTGTAAACACTTCTAATATTTAATGACAGAAATTATTAAAAAAGGAATTTTTTTGTATCTCTCCTCTTTCAACAAAATACACTCTTCTCTGAAATGCTGAAGTGAGCTGAAGCAGTCACTAGTTTTAAATGGGATTTAAGCACAGCCCATATTGGAGGCACAATATAACAAAATTTCACATCACAACTGGCATTTCGTAAGAGCTTGGCCAAAGTGCCATAGTAATTGCTTCTTTTTACTCCAAGGCATTCTGTCCACCAATTCAGCTTTTTGATGTAGTTTTTATAATATTATTAGGTCAATTGGCCAGTCAACTTTCTTTATATGTGTCTCACCAAATGGGTTGTTGGAGGGCCCACTGCACAAATGCTCCCCTCATATTTCTGTTTGTTTAAAACTTTGATCATTCATGTAAGATCTCCACTGTTCCTTTGACTAAATGTTTGATACATGCATATATAAATATTTTTGTGTGTACACCCCCAATATTTATATATACATATAGAATTAAATTAATTATATAATATATGTATTTATTTATATTAAAAATGTATAAATATATTTCACTTTACAGCACTTTTTTTTATATCTATATTTATATATATATAAGGCACACAAACATATATAGAGAGAGATGAACACCAAAAAGAACCCAGGTATTTAGGGTTTGAATTTTATGTTCAAGAAAAAAGCTGTCACTCCATTGTATCTGCTCATAGCTAACCAGACTGGGAACTTAACTTCACTATTTCTGTGTGCAAAGATATACTGACAGAAAGGTGGGAGGCTTTTACATCACTGAATAAATCTGGTTTAATTTTAAAGGGAAAGAAGCATGTCAATTGTATGACAGACTGATGGGACACATTAAGGAAATGTCTATCAGGTACACTTAGACATTTAGCTTCCAGGGAGAAGATGCAGCTAGGAATGCAGCACTTCGATTATTATGTTAGTCCAGTTTTTAAGAAATCATATTCTGATGCTGTTATGCTTTTGGAAGACTCTTTGTTAATCTAATATTATATTTTCATATCTTGATAATTAAGTCCCTTAGGTATCCAGAAAACTGCAAAAGTTTTTGTTGTTGTTTTTGGTTTTTTGGAGGTTTGTTTGGTTTGGTTTGGGTTTGTTTGTTTGGTTTTTTTGGGTTTGTTTTGTTTGGTTTTGTTTTTTGTTGTTGCTTTTTAATCACATTTTAGAATTTCATAAGGATTTGTGTCTTTTATTAAATGGTCAAAAATTCCATGGAAAGTGTATTATTCCTTGCTAAACCCTGCCATGTGTCATTGTCTACCTGTTTTTCTTTCGCACTGTAGATGTCCAAGGAGTCTAGTGAGACTCTTGAAGCTTTAAGTCTCTGCATTGCATGCAATGCTGTCTTCTTTTAATATTTGCAGGAAAATGCCAAGATGTTTCCCCAAACCCAAAGGCAACTTTTCTTACTTACCTAAAATTAATGGTAGGAATTTACAAGACATCTCCTTTTCTGTGTAGGACAAAAAGATTTTGGAAAACTCAGAAATCTGGACATTTCTAAAAGTCCCCTGCTATGTTAAAGTAAAGCTGTAAACCACAAATAAGGGTTCTCAGGATTTTGCCTGGACAATCAAAACCTAGAAAATATTAAGTTATTTTGAGCCTCAAAGAGCTGAAATATGGATACAGAAATAAAATTAACATCTGTGGAACTTCATTTTACTGTTCACTTTTTATGTTCATTTTAAATGAGAAATAATTATCTTCTCATCTTTTAAAACTGATGAAACCATAAATGCTCTGCATTACACTGATGCACAGGAGATTCCTATTTATCAAGCAAGTGTGCCCATTCCTATTTTTAGTTTAAAAGTTTGATCATCAAACAGAATGTGAGTAAATGATAAAGAAATTGCCTGTCCAGTTGGGCTTTGGTCATTTCTCATTCATTGTTGTATGTAGACTGCATTTTCTGGGGGTGCAAGTTCAGCTTCCACATCTGTGAACAAGATAATCTTATTTCAGAAATGTCCTGAAGAATTACCTTTAACTTGTTACTTCAAAAGGGGAAACTTGTGCTGAAACAGATCACTGTGTAGATTACACTGCTACAGTGTAGAGGTAGATATCACTTTAGTCTTAAGTCAGTGTTCAGGTTCAGGAACACCTTTCTGCTGAACCTAGTGCTGAACTTCATCTCACCCTGAGGAGCTGTGCATCTCATGAGAGAATTGCATGTTTCACAGGAAATACAAATAGGAACTGTTCGGAAAATGCAGTGTTGATTATTTGTTCTTGTTTGAAGAAAAAGCATTTTTCTGACATATTGATCGGATGGAGAGCCACTAGCTGGGTGTTAGGAGCTCCCTATTTTTATATCTTAGCGGTTAGCAACAAAAATGAGTAGGCAAATTTTATATGTGAAAAGAAAATGTAATTGGAAAATCATACTATGTAAAATGCCTAGAGAAAGGAATCATTTAGTAAGAAACACTCCTAAATATTCTAATGATTTTACAAATAAATGGGTTTGTAGTTTCCTGTACAAAAGATCTTTTTTTCCTGGTTATTTTAATGAACTCTTTAATATCTGTTAAAGCTCACTCTCAATTTGACCAAGTTTTCTTGACTATATGTATTTGTCATGTAAAAATAAATAGTGTTGAGAGGGTTTTTTAATATGTCTGGTTTTAATTCTCATCTCTAAAAATCTTCTTTTTAGTTGAGATAGTTGACCTTTAGGATGGCATTTTTCTTTCATTCTGTATTAAGATCAGATAATGTATTCCAAATAAAATCAATGAATCACAGAAAGAGTTGCACGGTAAGACTGCTGAAGAAGTATTTGTATTCAGTTCTGAGATGTGTAGATAAGTAATCTGTACGTTTGGAGAAAGGTATCTGTATTAAGTACTATTTTTGTGCTAGTGAGATGGAGGTCATTCCATAAAATTTCCTTCTTGCATTCATGCTTCGTAGAAGGATGACTGACTAACAGTTCTTAGTTGCTGTTACAGAATGTGAAGTTTCTGTTCTCTAAAGTGCTTTGAAGACAGTGTGAGCAGCACCTTTTTCAATATGTCCTAGTGCAAATTCAAGAAATCAGTAGCAACATTTTTGCATTTGAAAGTAGCACAGCTGCCATTCTGGTGTTGTGGTTGAAAGATGACAAAAGGTGTACAGTAGGAATAGATCAATGACTAATATTTTTTTATAGATGAGCTTCTCTGCTTTCTCTCCTCTGACTAATCCACTCTGTGCCATTCTTGGATTTTTTTTTTTTTTTAGCTCAGTAAGCCTTCTTACCATTTTATTAACAAAATCAACCCTTTCCTCCTCTCTGTTCATGTCTTTGTGGGCAATTTGTCCCTTCTTTCTTTGTATCTAAAATCTGAATACTTGATACATCATCTTCTACACTTATCTCTCTCTGCTCAACTCTGGGGGTTTTGCCTTCATCTCTTGCAGAATCAAATTCAAACCCTTTTCCACATTTTTAACAATGGGTCTTGCCTCACATATTTGAACTAATTGCCTCTTGTCCTTTATCTCTCCTGCTTCACATTACTGGTTTGTTTTTCATTGCTTCTCTTCTTGCTTCCTGTGACATGAATTGTATTTCTATTATATCCTCTTATTACAAACTCTTTCTAAAAAATTCCTTTGAGAAAATTCCTTATTCCTTTTGTATCCAAAACTTCCAGTTCTTATATATCTGCAGCAATGGCCTCTGAAAGCGTGTAGAGGATTAGAGGATTGGAAGCAATGGTACTGATAAATTAGCATGGAAAAATAAAGAGCAAGTGATGTGACACAAGACTGACTGGACTAGTGACATGGGTTCAGATTCTCTGACCTGGCACTGGCTATTTTCCATGGCCTGCTACATTAGTTCTACAGCTGTAGTTGTTTTAGGTGGAATGGTTTACAAAACATAGAACATCAGCTGCCAGAGAAATGACAGAGAGAAATGACTAATGTCCTTTTTTAAGTAGGGAGGTTTGCTTTCTCTTTTTTTTTGCTTTTCACTTTACTGTCTCAGGCATGAATAATTCTATTCTATATTAAATGAATATGTAGTAGGTCTCCAGATTTTCATCACTAATGAAGACTAAGGGTAAAAAGCCCTGATCTGAAACAAAGCCTAAATGATCCTCCCTACCAAAAGAGATATTAAAGGAAACAGGAGAAATCTAATAAATTAAATCCCTCCCATATTCACCCTTGAAATGATTTGTCTTAGATATGATGTGCTCTGCAAAGCATCAGTATTCATGCCAGAGTAAACTGAATTAATAGTGCTGAAAACTGAATTATTTCAGAGCACAGATTTTGTTTTTTTCTACTGCAGTCTTCTTAAAAAAGAAAATGAAAATGTATGAACATTCTTCCATGAATTATTTTCTTATTTCTAGTATTTAACTTCACTAGGCCATCATTGTGCACCATTTCTGATGGATAAGATATTCTTGCAGCAGCTGTAAACCATTATAGCTAAACCTTTTCTACTTTTGATGCATAAATTATTAGAAACATTTAGGTGGTGGAACAACTTCATTAGCCATCATTTCCCTTTCTGGTATATTGCAATAAATAGCCTCTATACAGCCTATAAAATAAAATTGTGTGGAGGGAAAATACAGTTGGGATGAAATTGCTGATAGTTTTGACAGTGGAGGTTTCTTGGAAAGTGATGGTAAAAGGCAGTTTATGAAGTAAAGTTATGGTTTTAATTTGCTTGAAAAGAAGTTCATCTATTAGATATCGAAATAAAAAAATATTCTAGAGAGTATCAAAATCTGAGATTTTACGTTTTTTGGGAATTGTGAATATTTTTGTTAGTTTCAACTTTGAAAATTGAGTTATAAAAGTCAATCGTTAAACAAACACCAAAATTTCCAATTGAAACATTTGTGTTCCTATGCTTCATAATTAAGCAGAATTTTTAATGAACTTTATGCCACTGCTTTCAATGGGATCACTTTTAGGAAGCACAGAAATAATTTGGTAAGTCGGGAGACTCTACGGCAAGATAGGACACCAACCTTAACTTTAGAGACGAACAGCGAGCATGGAACACCTGGGATGCATCACCTGATAGATGCTCCAACAGCTCAAGGTAAGGCACAAATAAATATTCTGTGATTGGTATATGCAGTGCAGATCCCTAGGCTATGAATAGGGTGGATTTGTACTGGGGCGGTTCCCTATTTTCTTGTTTGTACTCTTTTTTCCCTCTTGGATGTCAAATTATTCTTAGGACCAAAACAAAGTAAGTAGGGCTATCCAGCTCACTTTCCATTAGGAATATCTCTGGAAGACTGATAGAAAGGATAAAATCAGTATTACCACTTCAGCTCTTTGACCGCCTCATCCAGAAAAATCTTGTGTGTTCTTTTCCACAGTTGTTTGTCCTCATTTCCCTGTTTAATGGACAACCTTAAGCATAAACCTGACTGAGTCCTGTCCTGAAACTGAAAACCTCCAGGTTCCCAGACACTGAAATATCAACCACAAGGACAAGTGAGTCCTCTAAAAAACAGCATTAATGCGGTTCCAGGTGGAAATAAATGTGACTTTTTTCCCTTTTGTATAGAACAGATTCTGCTTGCCATAACCTTGTCATTATTCAAAAAAGCCAGTCAGATTTCAAGGTCCATTAAAGAAACTGCTTCAGCAAACACTAGAAACTCCTTTAGAATGAAATTTTAATCTCAATTGAGATTCCATTTGTATGATTTTTGTCCAAAGTGATTACAGATATTGCCATAGCCTGCAAAGTATTCAAATCAGAACAGGACATTTGAAATAACTGGGGTTTTTTTACTATTATCATTTTTTTCTATCTTTCATAATAATCAAAAATCCTTTTTTTGAAATGGTTAGCAGAGGAAAATGCATTTTACTGAGGTCTTTGCACTGTGCATTTATAGCCGATAGAAGCAGCGTGCACTGATAGAGGAAAGGAGCAAAGGTGATGGACAAAAAGGACACGGCATCTCCTCTGGGAATTTTCACGTATAAGCTGGAAACTTAGATCCTGTAGTCTAAAAGTGGGCTTTCCTCTTACATATCATCTACTCTGTACAATGGATGCATTCTGCCATCTAGATATATTCCACTGAGCTTGTGATAATCTCAAGTGCATTTCTGATGCTCCATTCAGTTTAAAAGTGATAGATGCATTTTGAAGCTCCTTTTACCCTGCTTTACACTTACATGCAGTTGAATGGTGAACAAACAGTCCAAAGAAGCCATTTCAAAGAGAAGAGTACACCAGAATCGTTGAAATCCATGCAAGAGTGTATGCATGTATACTCTACTAATGCCTTCCAAAGCACTCCATAAATTAATAAATTTTAATAATTGATGGTGTAATCTTGAGGAAAGCAGTCACTGTGTTTTGAAGCCAGAGCATGACCAGAATGAAATACCACCATCAGGTCCAAGTAAGAAACACAAGCAATTCAATGCTGTTGAAAGATTATGTTGTATACAATTTCTCATAGTGACATTTTAAATATTATTCAGAGAAGAGGTAATTAGGAATTCATGCCATTGGTGAGAAAGATTGGCCATATGTTATTGAAAGTTGCTAATATAGATCATTTCACTTTACACTGTATCTTTAAGTGCAGTATTTTAGAGCCCACACTATCCATAGACACCCTTATTCTCTCTGTCTTGAAGGGAGATTGAATCGTTTTTGTTGTTCAGCCACGTATCTAAATGAGTAAGACAGGCTCATTGGCCTCTATAAAAATACCTATTTCTCTGGATAAAGGCAAATAATAATGACAAGAGTCAAAAAGATATCTGCCTGAATTGCCTGAATACTTTTTTGTACCAGAAACACTGTCTAAAAACTGAAGAGTTTAGTTCAGTGATGAATATTTCTCTGCAAGCTACTTATTTTTATGGTCAATGTAAGTTCACTGACTCTACGATTAAAAATTATGAGGATCTTCCTTTACAATGTTGTGAATGTTTTTACTTTTGCTTGTCTATTTTTTTAAAGCCAAGTTCTGATTTTATTTTTCACATAAAGGCATGAATCCATGAGAGAAAAATTTTGGAAGGTTATTGGTGATGTCAAGGGTTGAATGAAAGAAATTATGCTCTCTCTCCTCTGGTTGTCACTACTTTGCCTGGTATAGTTTTGAAGAAAAATATATGAAAGATCCTTGGATCCTTAGTTCTTGGATCTATAAATGATAAGCTGTCTTTAGTTTTTGAGTTCTTGATTTTATAGGATTAGCACATTAAATTTAATGCTAAGTCTGACTCTAAGACATATTTTTCACAATTCATGGTTCACCTTAAAATTTAGTCTATATTTAAATACAAGGTAAATATACATAGTGTAAAATAACTAGGGTAAAAGATTTCTTTTTGATTAGAAATGCAGCTCAGCAGATCTGTGATAAATGATGACATTATGTATATGCCAATCCCTTCTGGAAAATTGGAGTGATTCTAGACTTTGCCAAGAATTTGACATGCCACCCTAAATGTTTAATCAGGGATGCTGTGACATTCAATACTGCTTGTATAAATGTGTCAGTCTAATTTTTATTAATCCTCTTCAAAATGAAACTTTTCTGGAAAAAAGAAAAATCATGAGTGAACCAAACTAATGCTTATTAATGTTTCTCACTGGATATGATATAAATAATCTAAAGTTAACTATGATCCTCACTACACTGAGCACAAACTTACCTAGTAAAACTTTTGAGTTAAAATAGAACTCAGAGGAGTGCTGTGTCAAATTAATGATCGTGAAGCAAGGCTCACAGAGCATTAGTAGTCAGCTTCAGCTTCTGCCTCGGGTGAGACCAGGGACTAGATGCCATTCAGGAATCTGAACAAATTTTCTAAGTTAAAAATCTGTCCTTCAAAAACCAGAAGAGCCAAACGGGACTTTCCTGTGGCTTCTCCATTGCATGACTCTACTCTGGCCATGAAAAATACATATTTGATTTCAGATAAAGGCCAGGGAAGCCAATTAAGAAGAATCCTTTTTAAACTGTTGTTGCTGCAGATTAAAATTAGCTAGTACTTCCAATTCTGACAAGCTTTGCTTACATGTATTATCTTTCATTTTTACATATAATCTGAGGCTTTTAAAGGTGAGACTACATGCATAATTAAAAAGAATTTAGCAGAATTTAGGTTTATGGGTATGAGTTAAATTTCCCAATAGAGAATGTATTTTTGAATTAATATTTGTATTTCGTAATGATGCTCTTAGTGGTGTTTCTTCAGATTGTCTCTCATATACATTTTATTTGCTTTTCATCTCTGTTCTGGTATTGAAATAGAAAAGTAATGAGATTCTATTCTGCCATCAATAAGTGATAAATGTTTTACTAATGCCAGGTCTCCAGGCTTTAATTCCCAGTGCTTGTGAGAAAGTAATGGACCCCATCATACTTTACATATTGATTTTTATGTGTTCTGGCAGGGGATGCTGGGACATGCTGTGTTCGGGGTGTTGTTCATTAAACTCAGAACAGAAAACATGCTCCATAGGATGGACAAGGTAGAGGCATATGCACAGAGGAAGCTGGTCAGTGTAATCTTTTGCAATTTTACAGAAAGTGTGATACTGAAGAATAAAAACACATTGTGAGACATTTTAAATATTAATGCAATAGAGGATGAGTTTTCTCTTTCTATATAGCCAAAGCTTCCAGTCAAGTTGAAAGGGAAAAGGAACATTTTCTTATGCTGTTTCTCCCAATATTTCCAACAAGAAGTTGTACCATTTTAATTTTTTGACAAAATAATGAAGTAAGACTCTGACACCTTGACCAGCTCTGGATTGTAAAGCTATATACATCCTCTTATTTAATCAACCCAAACGTGCAGAATTGCCATATTTGTCAGAACGTTTGAAAAGTGGGTACAATCAGAATCCCCAGGATCCTTTCTCAATGATGAGTAATTAGATGTGTTTAGTGGAAACAAATACTCTTGTTCTATATTTTCTTTGGTATAATGCTGTGGCCCAGAATATGTACTGCAGCACTTCTACCCAGACCTAATATCCACCTCTGCTGCTGGGTGGGAAGAAAAGGTACATCTCAGGATTATATTCAGAAGTACAGATTATGTCTAAAAAGATACATCAGGTAATCCAGAGCTTTCATGGTTCCTGTAGATTCAACAGGTTTCTTTAAAATTGGTACTTATCTGTTACTACAGAGTTTTTATTATTTAAGGTAAAGAAAATTCCTATTTAACTTCCTATAGTCATGTTTGAGGAAGAATTATGTGATAGACATACTCTCTGAAATAATTTATATAGAAGCACCAAATATTTCCATCATATAGAGAAAAAAATTTAATATGGAGAAGGATTTGGAATTCCTAAGAGAGAAAAAATATTTGTGGTTTATCTTGTTTAAGGTCTATTAAGATGCTAACTTTCTTATCTGGTAGTTGGATCTATCATCTTATCTGCTCATCCATCATTCTTTTAATGTACTCAGTCATCATTCTTCTATCATCAGCAAGAAGTTGGTATATCCAGCAACGAGCTGAAATGCAGGACTAAAGCAAAAGGAGAGCAATGAATGATGGAGATGGAATCTCGTCTTTCTTACTGTTTTAAAACCCCTCTTGCCATGTCACTGAAGTCCTAAATTTAGTCACAAATGCATTCACTTTGTCTGCTTGAGATTTCTGTAAATTATATTGTGTCAGCCTGAGAAAATAGCAGCCTGCCCATTTGTTCTTTCCTGCCCCCACCCAAAACAACCTCCCAGTCACCCTGAGAGATGGTAAATTCATGACCTTCAATGTAATTCATGATTAGATGAAGGATGAGAATGCTTTAATATAGCTGCTGAGGGCACTATGCTGTTAAATGTTGCTGGGGACACTGGAACAAAATATTGTTTGTCAAGATACTTCTTTTTCCCCTTACAGCACTTTCAAATTTATGTTTGTGTGTGTTTATGCGTAGTTGCAAATTTTGAATCTTACAAATGTCTCCAGCCTAAGCTGAAGAGGCGGTCCCACAACTAATGTGGCTGCTTTGGGGAAGGGTGGAGAGGATTGACTATGGACAAAATAGTATTGATCCAAGGCTATCTTGTTTACTCCACTTGAAATATTTAAGTTGCATTAACCGTATGCTCAATTTGGGCATTACTTGGAGTTTGATAACAAGTTGGGAAGATAAAGAAAAGACATGCGGGCCAACATGAATCCATTTGTTTGCTGTGTGATGGCAGTAACCTCCCAGGCCTTAAACACAGAGGAAAAAAAAATTCTAGACACAAAAAATCCCTTACTGAATATGTGAGGAATAGGCTTACAAATAGGGTTTCTGAAAAGAGCCCCACGTGAAATCAGAAGAAAATACAGAGAGAAGTGTTTGATATTAAAACTGCCTATGATTTGACCATGTTTGATCAAATGTTCAGCAACTCAGGAAAAGTAGCACTTAGATTTTCTATATTATAGAAGACAATGAAAAACAGGAATATAAAATATATAAATGACTGGGAAAAAATGATCTTTTACTGTAGAGCACAAAATAATGTTTGCCTTCTAGGACGCAAAAGCAGGAGCGCCCTTTTAATCACCCTAAAGACTGTATCATGATGTACCAAGCCCACCGTTCCCTAGTTACTTCAGCAGTGCAGTAAAGTCATATTTGCTATTTATATCCCAGCAGTAAAACTGAGGACAACTTGCCCTGGTCTTTTGGAGGCAACCTGAGCATATAGAATAAGAAAAAGAGATGAGAAAAGCTGTGTAGTCTTCAGAGTTTCCTAAGGTGCCTTTTATGGCAGAATGATTTCTAGCCTCAGCGTAAAACAACTACTACCTGATCGATGTATCACATAAATTGCTTTACTCTGTTATCTTACAGAGCATTGTTTGGTTCATAATTTGCTTTTGAAATGTTTTATTTTACAGCACACTCATAACAGTAACTGCCATAACTTAAATGATGTTTTAATATCAAGAGATCTCATTATAACACTGTGCTTATTCAGTTTTTGCTGATATGTGAAGCAAGAATGCCAGCTGTTCTGGTTGCATTACTGGGTTCATGGATTACTAAAAAGAAAATTAATGCACTCATTATTCTTTTTTTTTCCCACTGAGTAGCATTTAGAGGCTCTAGTCAGAATTAGTCTCATTATTATAGATGTTGTATAAACATTAAAGATGCCCTTGCATGGTAAATACAACATGTTGTTATTGTTTAGTTTAATGTTAGAACAAGCTGAGCTTTGTTTACAGTTTCAGAAAGAGGTCATGTTTAAATGTTGTTCATATTTAACTAATACATTTAATTCTGTCATCCAAAACCTGCATGAAGACTAAAAAATTGTGTATCTTAGATCTAAGGTTACATAGAAAACTGTCTAATATGTACTTCAAAAATTTTGTACTGACAGCCTAAATATTGTATTGCATACTGATCCGGGGGTGGAGAAATGGAAGTAAAACAAATTGTTTTCCATCACAAAACAACACTGAATATAGTAGCACTATTTTATTTACAGTGTAGATGCTTATTTAATAAATTTATTGGTAGCAACCTAAAGAAAATTGAACCAAGTAGAAAAAAATGTAGCATTTCATCACATACTGAAAGAAGAATGTGTGCAGACATGTTGCAATTTATTGAAATGTACTGTATTTTGATATACATTTCATACTGCAGGCAAGAAAATTTATCTTTATATTGTACATTATTATCATATGTGTCAAATAGAACTTTCATTTGTCACATTTCAAAGAAAATATAGGCTCATTTCAGGAAGGCAGTTATCACTCTATATGTATGTTTGCCATATTTATTTTAAAGTCTTAACCATCACCTCAACTTGATTTTTCTTGGAAAGCTAGAAAGAAATGACCATATTTCTCACTATTGAAGGGAGAAAACTCATGAGAAAATTGGTAAGATCTCTAAAGATTTTTGTAGCATTAGCTCATCTGGAGTGTGATATCAAGAATAAAGGGGTGCAGGGCTTTTTTGCCATGGTGTTCTAGCAAACATGTGGAATGAGCCTGTTCTTGGAATCAGCAACGTCCTCATGCAAAGAAGAGGCTGTAAAAACATTGTCAGTGATTTGAAGTAATTGAAACATTTTTAGCTCTGCTTCTTAAAAACCACTTTTACATCAGTAAATCATGCCAAAATGTCTGAATTCTTTGCGAAAGGGAAGATTCAAAATTTTGCCCAAAATTTTCTTAGAAAAAATTTTCATACTTCATATGCTATCATTAAGTGACAAACCTCAAATAGCAAATAACTTACTTTGATTATACTAAAAAATAAAGATCAACAGTTCTGTTTCTTTTCAGTTATTGGCTACGAGAAGCTTCAAATTTATTAGCCTGGGATCAGAAAGGTCAGTGAGGATCTAGTAATGAGTCAAGTAAGTGACAGATTTTTTCTAATTTTTGTTTTTTTTAAGAATCCCTGCTTTTGAAAGAAAAAAAAATGTTCCAGATTCTTTGATGGCTACCTTATTTTGTAGGTATCTAAAAGAAAAAGTTTAAAAATTAATATGAGAAAATAGATTATACATTGCTTTTTCTCATTTTGCTTTCAGCTGCATGTTTTCATATAAAAATTATTTAAGAATGCACTAAACTTTGAAATTATATTGTTACAAAAACATTATTTCATACAGGAATAGCAATTAGCAATGATTACTTGGAAAAAAAATGCAACTCATTTGTATAAATTGATAGCTCAGAGGAACCCCAGAACTATAAAATAAATACCCATAGCATTACATGAGATAAATGCAGCTTCTGCAGAAATCATTTTCAAAGCTTAATTAGAAACTTTTATTTCTGACAGAAATCTATGCCTTGAATTAGCAAATGCAATAAAATATTCAGACTAGAACTTCACCTTTTTCCTTTACCCTTCGAGACATGCCTTAAATGGGAATGGAACACGTACAGGGTATTTTTTAACATTATAGACAGAGTAGAATCTTCAGCGTAGCAATCGTTTCATATTGCTGTGTTGTCTATGGTTTAGCAGGATGTACAACATGTAACATATTACACTGCAGTGTGTCCCAGAACCAACTCATCACTTTTAGCAACAATCTGTGGCTACAGTAGCTGGGTATGGTCACTATGGTGCACAGAAAGTATTTTCTATATTCATTTGGTTTTTTGACATTATCACATCCTTTAACACTTTGTCAACAAAAACGCCAACTATTTTTGTTCTATAACATAAGAGAAATGCCAATAATTCAGTTACAGAAGATTGATTCATATCCAAAAAAAAATTAATGTCATTTACCAATGCCAAAGATTGAAGCTCAGCACAGAGAATAAAAATGTAATACAGTAATATGTTATGTATCAGGCAACCTCACAGGCTAATTTTTTGTCAAAGTTTATACATGCAATAATGTATATGAGCATGTCTCAACCTTCATAATTATGACACAACTCTCAGAATGTATAGTAGATGTTTTAATTTTAGGAAAATTCTATTTTGGGAGCATTGTGGTAAAACTTGCTATATTTCACTATAACAAGATTTGGGGTTTTTACAAAGATTAATTTTATGCAACACACAGATCAGTCAGAGCTCAAAGAGTGACTAAATTAAACCCAGGTTGCACTTTAATGCAATGTGATTGCTGATTGACAAGTATTGCAATATGTAAATATTCAATTCTCAGCTGCCAGTTAAGATCCAATTAGTGAGGGATGCTTCTGACCAAAATAAGGTGCAAACAAGACCATATGCCAGTCAGTAGTATGGGTTTTATTTAACAGTAGATGTGAGGTAGAGAGAAGGAAATCAAAGAGAAAGAAATAGAAGAAAGAGAAAGAAATAAAAGAGGGACAGGGAAGAAGAGAGAGAAGGAGAGAGGGCGAGGAAGGAGGGGGGACTGAGAAAGGGAGAAAGAGAAAAGGAGGGAAAGGGAGTTAGGGCAGTAAAGAGAGAGGAACACAGAGAGAGAAATCAAGCTATCAAGAGGTAGTCACCACTAGTGTCCTGTTGGTCCTTCTTCACCCTGGGCTTCTTTGTAGTGGGGGTCCCATAGTCGTTCTTCTGGGGGGTACTGTCTTTATACAGTCCTAGTTCCAGGTATCCAGGAGGTGTATTTCCATAACTTGCAGTGACCTTTGGTCGGGTGATATGTGTATGAGTAGTTTGCCACAGTGGGAATTCTTGTCCGGACATGTTGACCATAATGTTCTTACCAGACGTCACTTCTGCCAGGGCTGGAATTAGCGTCCTCCTGTCTCAGATTCCTCCATTCCCCCCATCTGTGCTTATTGCAAGTTGTCAGTGTGGGGGTTTATCTTATGTCATGTTCCTTCCGTGGCCTTGACAGTGTTTGAGACAGGTAACTGTGCCCTTTAAGGCCTTACAATACTTCTGTAACTATTTGTTGTTTCCCTGTTTCTTGTTAATGGGTTATTCAGTTAATCCTTACCTTCTGATACAACTTCTAATGACAGGAATTGTCTGACAGGTGGACTTGCAACAGGTAATCTTGGAGGCATTTAAATTTGATCTTATCCAGCTAAACAGTTCCTGTCTCTACTTATTTCCTGTGTTTCTGAGCTTCAGGGTTGGAGGGTTCATTTCTTTCATGGGGTTTTGTTTTGGGGTTTTTTTTGGTTTTGCTGTTGTTTTTTTAAATTTGTTTTGGATGGTTGCTTGGGGTTTTTTGAAGGAATAAGAATAGGTTCAGGACAGAAATGGGAATCAGAGTAGTAAATGCTCACATCTTTTATCATATTGTATTCTATCCAGGTGTCTATTTTGTTTATTAAAACACCTTGTCCTTCCAGGATGCCTATCAGAAATGTTGACGAAATTTTGTTTCTCTAAATCTGAGCCGCAAGTACTCATTTTCCACCTTGTTCACGTGATTCAAACTCCAGCAAGTGTATAACATGGCTCTACTACAAAAAGTTATGTAGATTATGTTGTATTTCACCAGGCAAACACCAAACCTGATAGTGGATTCAGCTGCTCACTCATGTGGTGATGATATTCTCTGTCCTGTTATGGCTGCTTGGATGTTCAAAAGAAAGTTGACTTTGAAGGTTTCTAAAATGATGCCTTTTGTGGCAGACAGGCAAAAGCATGGGCAATCAAAGGGCTGCTGTCATTTTTGGCTGAAGACTGTTACCCTGAATTTTCTGCTTTCTGTCTTTGTGCAGAAGTTTCTCACGCAGCTTCATGTAAACAATGTCTATTTTCAGAATGTCTACATACTTCTCCTCTGAGAGAAGAGTTGATTGATGGTCATGTCCACCAACCACGTTGAGAGGTGGCAACATGAAGTAGCCAATCTCTTGACCTCTGTACAAATGTATATAAGTGGAGTCAGATTTTGAAATAAAGGAGGTCGTTCCTTTGATCTGCTGCTGTGCTTGCTCACCTTTCTGTCCCTGAAGTGGGACAATCTCAGCCTCGCAATCACAGAAGACCAAGGAACTTGGAAAAATCTATCAGAATGTTTGAATCCTTCACTCCATCATTTATAGTGTAATGAGAATAATAGTCAAAATTTTCTTGATTATCAAAATTTTATACCATGGTAGTAGGCTCAAAATGTTGAAGATACATTTTAAGTATTCGGAGTTAAAATAACAGATTCGGAGACTTCTGGCAATGTCTTTGGTGTTGCTATAATTTCAGCATCACCTGACAGCTATAATAAAGATCAGTGAGTTATTGTAAATAAGTTGCTTATCACGTAGCTTTGCGCTGGAAGAATATTTACTGAAATTAGTGTCAGTGTTAGTGACAGTGAAACCATTTGGCAAATCTAGCAGGGAATTTAAAAACTAATAGAGAAACAATGTATATATTTTGCCCTCCTTTTCCCTGTAGTGTATGAACATGAAGACTCTCATATCAGGTAAGCCTAAATCTTCCATCTAATCTAAAATAAATTTTAATAATTAAGCAGATATAGAAGTATTGATATCTCATCTGAATACCTGATAGCAAGCTGTCCAGAATTACTGTTTTCAGATGAACATTAAACATATTATCTTTGACCAGTACTTCTCTCCTATTTTCTGTTAGCAGCTTATCGGCCATGAAATACAAAGGTACAGTTTCTTCCATGCTTGTTAAAGATTGTCTATCCTTATTTTCTTTAGATATCAGAGTACAGTTTGGTCTAAGTGGAGAACAATACTGCTTGTTTTTGTTGCCTCAGGGAAGATCAGTGTAGACTACAAATTTTCCAAGGTTGTGTACCAAGAACAAAAGATGAAAGTGGAAGTGGGGAGAGGCAGGAGTAGGAGGGCTGAGGCATTTAAATCACACCACACAAGTGGGAGAGTGATCCATACTCGGCAGAGCTCACTGGGATGCTGCTGCTGTCCACTGGATTGTATCAGCCATCATGGATTACCCAGGCAAGGCAAAGAAATTCCCTTTACCTGTGCTTTTGAATGTGTCAGTAGACACACTTCTCTGTCCAAGTTTTATGTCATATCAGGACAGGAATTAAAGCCCTAAATTTTTATGAGATTAAGCTTGCATTTTGGAAAGGAGGGTATTTTTTATTTTATTATCAATTTTTTTGCACATTTCAGGTTTTTTTAATGTATTACGAAATTACCTAATTAAATAAGGTTTGATGATATTAATATCAGGCATTCAGTATCAGATTTCTTGCTGAGTCTTGTTCTGTTAACTTTGTGTGGGATTTACCTACTGAATCCAAACGCTTATACAACTGTGCTAAGAAATTTCAAACACAGCCTTCAGCATCACTTAAGTGGAAGGGGCAAAGAACTGCCTGTCAGAAACTGCTAGATTGGCACACACTGAAATCTCCAACTGTCTTGAAATAAGGGCAGGATTTCTCTTTGGAAGAGGTGTGTCCATTAGTGATGAATGCTGTAATGGATTTTTTGTATGAGCAAATGGACACTTGGCGTATATAATTATATTTCCCTAGCATCATCTACCTAAGTTCAAATTGTGTAATTCATTTAGTGTTTTATAAATTGTTGTTTTGAAGCAGTGCCAGAAATTAGAACAAAAATTGGAATTACCATATTATTTTTAATATGGAGTGCACATATAAATGAAAGGAACCAAATCACGACATAATTCAAACTCATTATAAATAGCAGCTTAACACTGAAATGTGCTGATATGAAAAAAATTAAGTACAAGATTAATTATAGAGAAAAATAAAGTGAACACATGCAGTAAGCTAATTAGATGTGAACTTGTGCATAGAAAAAAAAATGTTTACCCTGTCCAGAGACAGATTTAAAATCTACTTATAGTTTAAAAAATCCTACTAATGGCACTAAAGGACATTAAAAGTTCCTGCAAAATATTTCTTCAAATGATAGGATTCAAAATACAGGAAATTGCATGTACTTTCCATTCACTTTAGAAGCATGTGCTTCAGCAGTTATTAGATATAAAAGCTATTCAAAGCTATATCTTTGGTGTTGGCCTTACAATACTTCTGCTCCATGCTAGCTTTCATGTAACAGATTGGATTTGGTAATGAAACCCTTCCAGGTTATTTTTGAGCATTTATGCCTCTTGCACCAAATGGAAATTAACTTTTTACATGATCAAATGTCATCAGGACAACAAATTTCTTTGACAAATATTCACCTGTTCTGCTTGAAGTGTTCACCCTTGGAGACTTCTTGGTGTGTAATTTATGGGAAATCCAACTTGGAATGAAAGAAAGTGTAGAATTATACCAAAGGTTGGTGTCAAGTAGTACACATCCAGTAAGAAAGAGCTTGTTGCCAGGGTAATGGGGAAAACACAGTAAGCTAAATGAAATGTTTCAAAATTTTCAAAAGGCATGTAGCTGTTGGCTTTCTTGTTAGACCAGTGCTTGCTTTAGCAGATTATTGAAGTTTTCCACAATCCAAAGATGCTTATCCCTTCAATGCTGCGTGCAAAGCATTCATCAATGCAATCCCAAACTCACTGCTCTAAGCTGGATCTCTAAGAGATTTCAAAGCATTAAATAAAGGGAGAGTCCAAGGGTCGTGGCCCTACCTCTGATCTCTTGTTTGAGCAAGAGGGTGGCAAAGGCTATCCCCATAAGTACATGGAGCCAGTTGTCTGTACAGAAAGAGATGAGAAATGAGAAATGATCTCTAGGCACAGAAACAACAGTTGTCCCTGAGCTATTTTGTTTCAAAAAGGATTGATTTTTTTTTTCTCACCCATCTGTGTACTTTATATACATATATGTGTTTCAGGAGCAGATAAGAACCCTGTGAAATGAGGTAATTTTTTTTCCCTTCCTTGTTATGTTTTATCCATTCCTTCCATCCGTGTGTCCTTCTGTCATTTTTCGATTTGCATTAAACTTCAACCCAAAGCCAAGACCCACTGATTAGATGGAGTGTTTTTGTGGGTTTCAGAGACCATTTTTTAAAAGTCCTTTAGACAGCACCACTTACAGAGAGTGTTCTGGATCCTTTATGCTGTTACATGATGGTAAATTTTATAATCTACGGTTGCATAGGGTGCTAATAAATGCCTTTCTAATAGATGAATACTTTTATTCCTAAAATGTCGATTACTGTAAGTGATTCAGAAATCCTAATGAATAATTATGTATAAGGAAGTAATTTTGAAAATGAGCCTTTGGAATGCATGAAAACAAAAAAGGAATGTAGTTTGCTTAGGAGGTGCTGATGAGATCAAAGAAGTCCAACAGAAAATGGAACTCTTGGACTTGACAGGAATAATTTTGTTAAGTGTGAGCAGATATGACTCTCAAAAAGAGTAAGCATCCAAATAAGAGGCATTTAATCTTACAATAAAGCAGTGCTTGAAGCATTTGCAAACATTCATCACATTCTTTCAGTATGGGCAAGGAATATTTTAAGGTAGATTGTCACTATCCTTTCTGTCAGAATTTGGCTTATGAATACAAATGGCCTCTCTACCTGGTTTGCTAATAATAACAGGTTAGAAGGTGCCTTTACACCCACTGCTGGCTTAAAAAGAGCACAGCTGGTGAAGAGGTCACAGGCTGCTTCTGGGTATGATGTTTCTTGTGGCAACAGTTAAATTTAAAAGTTTGACTGATATAATTTCTTGCAACTCAGATCTGCATTCTTGTGCTTTTCTTCCCTGGGTTCACCAGTCCTTCTGGGGAATTTATTTATTTTCTGAGCTCAGTCATATCCTTTTACTCTCAGGCTTTCAGTAAGCCTCCTATTTCACTTGTCCTTGAAGTAAGAACTTTCTTAAATATTTCAGGAGTTCTACAGTCCTTCTACTTCCCTGTTAAACTTCAGATACTGGGGAGGTTGGCCTTTATATTTTGGGTGGGGTTTTTTTGGTAAAAATGTAAGCCTTCCTTTTTTGTATTATTTTTTGAAATTTTCCCCAGAGTATCTGAGAAAAAACTTCCAAAGAGTTTCAGGTTTCTTACTTTTTCTTTTCAACTCTGTACACAACACAAAAGTTTCTGTCTCAGCCTTTTTTTTCCCTCTGTGGAAATAAAACCTTCAGAAATACTGTCTTTCCTTTTGCTTGCCATCTAGTTGTCTTAAATACTCTTTCATTTGAAGTATGCAGGTAGAGCTGAGTCTAATAGAAATGTCAACTTTTTCATTTGCTTTCAGGTAAGACTGGATTATCCCCTGATGTCTTGCATTAAAATTTGAACAATAAAGGATGATGCTGCCTGCACATTGTGCACTGTGTGTTAAGATGGATGCCTAAGGATTTGATGTGCCTGATGTGCAAACCTTTCTGAGATCCTCATGCACATCGCATACTTTCTCCTGTCCCCAGTTCAGAAAGCGTTCTAGGAAAGTTCACATAGTATGAACTTAGCAATGTTGCAGGAGTGTAAAAGTGATAGTTTAATTGCTTATTTTAATTCAGAAATTACACAGAAAATAATTGTACCAGTTGTTTTAGACTGTGAAATTAAGAGAGGAGCATCTGAACTGCCATATACCAAAATAAAAATGGTTCACAATGGTTCACTGTAGTTTTACAGAAAAGAGTGTGCTATCAATTTCACATTTCCATGCTGACTCCTGTGTACATAAACTCTCACTTATATTACCAGTGAGAATCAGTGCATAGACACAGATAATTATCTCACATTACTTTCCTCAGGAGAGTGATTTTGGCAGGTGAGGACACCTAAAAATGTTCTGTGCTAAGCATCTGGTTTTGTGAAAAGTGATCTGTTCCATAATGTTTAAGTTGTTATTATTAGTCATGTCACTTTCTTGGTCGGTGATCAGCTGCCAAAGATTGAAGCGACATATATTCATCTGTGGGAAGTCAGGGGAGTCAGTTTGGATGAACAGGATGTTCTGCTTTTCTTCCATTGCTTTGAATCAGGAAAGCAATGACTAAAAGACAAAGCCCAGAAGATGTTTCTGGTGGTCAGACAACCATTTTCTCCAGAAAGGGCAGTGAGTGATGTGGGCACCTGCAGCAGAATCCAAGTTCATGCAGCTCCTGACAAAAGGAATTCCAGAGTTTGACAAGTTCTGTGTCTGCCTAGGATCATGAAAGATGTTTTCAGTATTTTATGCAGCCCTTTAGTCCTAGATGTCCTGGCTTTGTGCTCTGTGAACCCATAATGGGTTTAACTTCCCTCTGTGATTCCTTCTAACCGTGTCTGGTTATGCTGCAGACTTTGCTGCCATGTATCTTTTCAGTGTTTTTAGACATCCAAGCTGATGACACCTAGGCAGCCACAACTCCAACTTGCTCAGAATTTCACTGGGAGTGCCATTTCTGGTAATGCTTCATATATGTTCAATATTCTGAAAATGGTGAAAAAAGTCATGGTTTCAGTACTCTGAGGAAGTGGGATAAAGTCAACAGGTAGAGAGGAAGTACTGAAAATTCTGGAGTTTTCATGTAAGTATTCAACACATTTTGGATCCCAAATTAACACCTAATAATGAAATTATTTGACTATTCAGTTGAATTAAAAGTTTCTAAATAGCGCAATATTTCTAAAGTACTAAACAAGTAAAGAATTTTATTCAGACATTGGAATTTTTGAGAAAGGAAAACAATTTTCATTGCAGACACTTCGGAAAACAGTAAAAAATAAATAAATCATATTATCAGTGAAAAAAAGAAACAATCCTAAAGGAACATTTAATCTTTCCTTATGTATACACAAACAAAGAACCCATACTGCTTTAATCTGGGGTGGGACTGGTTTCAGTTGGCTCCAGTGATGGATCAGGATGCAATTATTTGTGACAGATATGAATTTCTTGTAGATATTTTGTATAAAAACACAGAGAAGTGACAAGAAACCTAATAGGTATTTGGAGCACAGTGGAAGTTTAATCTTGCTTTGAACCACATTTATTTCTGTAGGAGTGTACTGCACTCAACCCTGAATGAGATTTAGTTATTTTGTGCACAGATTATGATATCACCACAATAAGCATGAAAAATGCTCCAATTTGAGCAGGAATCCTGTCTGAATGTTAAAGATCCCCTTCCACGTATTGCCTCTGGATTTCTAATTTCCTAACCATATTCATTATGAAAAATAGATGAGATATCAGCAAGTCCATATTGTAACAAAGAACAGGAAAAGTATCCCATTAAAATTCTCCGGGAGAAAGACTTTTTTACCTATAAACACTCAGACACATGCACATGTGCATCCACACATACCTTTTCTCCGTTCCAAAAATTTTAACTGTTTTAGGTCTCTCTCCAGTAAAAACTCTCTATAAGGCACTCATGAAAGTACTTACTGTGCCATCTCTGTGGACCAAGCAGAACTAGTCTGAAAAATTGACTGCAGTGTAACATAGTGAAATGTAGAGATACTTTCTGACAGCAAAAATTTTTTTTCACATGATATGCAGGTGAAAAATTGATGGTTTTTCATCAGGTCTCAAATGTATATAACCTGGTCTTCTTCCAACACAAGAACGATGATTACTCATAAAGCTTTACAGAGCAGTGAGAAGAGGAGGTAACATAAAAAAATATATAAATATATTTTGCATTTTGATTAAGTTTATTTGTGAAGCATTATATATGACATTAAAGGAGTTGTTAAAGTTCTCAAATTTGGCATCATAAGGCATTGCTGACATTTATGATTAGTGATTGTAGCTTCAAAATGTCTTTAATCTGACATGCTTGTTATTTTTTTAATATGCATACCTACCTTGCTGAGATTTTCCATTTGTAATTTTTTGTTGACACTTTCATATTTTGTGAAACTATTCCATGGCTTGAGTCTGAGGTAGAGCTCTTATTTTGATCCACTGTTGCTTGTTCACCGTAATTTTTAAAAACTATCTTTTTCCTTGTGTATAATAACTTTTTCATATAAAGTAGCTGTCTGTAACCAGAAGGTTCTACTGAAGTTGGGAAATTTTAATGAATATTTGAACTGTGATACACTGGGTGATGGCTTGGAATGTGAGCTGGACCGCATGGTCTTCTTTATGCTTAGCTATAAATCCTAATTTATTTTTTTAACATACTGTCATTAAAGGCTTCACAGAATTTCTCTTAAGACTAGTTGCATGAACCTGGTTGTCCTGGGCAAAATTCAGCTCAGTCACAAAAACCTCTATTTTCTTTTGGCTAAGTTCATATGGTACACAAAATTATACCTTTATGTATATACTATGTAAATTGTATTTTCATTTGTAAATATCCTTTGATTAGTTATTTGGTGGAAGATTAAAATTTGGTGGACCTGAACAAAAGCAAGATGATTCTAACAGATAAGTTCAACTGTAGGACCTATTTATTAATAACTAAACTTATTTATTAATGAAAATAAGTTTTTTATAATTGGAAGTGATCAGTGTGCTTCATGTAATCTGGCAGTAAACGTTTCTGCACCCACAGGGCTACTTAAGTTCAAAATCAATTTGGTAATCTTCCAGCTGGAAATTACAATAAATTAAGGTCATTTCTCCAAGCAGTGACAAAACCAGTAAGTAACAGAGCTCCTTCCTTTATGTTGAATCACATAAGTAGAATTGGAGCCTATTTAATTACATCTATTTTTTAATGTTTTGATCAGACATTTAAATACCTGCTTCAGGACTCACAATCACATTTCTCCTTGCTAAGCTGAAAACATTAAACCCCCAAGCAACCAGAGCAGGCATATCCGTTCTGCATAAAAGGACATAGAAGAAAACAGGCTAACAGGTGAAGCTACAATGGGAGGGAAGAAAATGGGGCAAAAAAAGCCAAGGCCTACATATTGTGGGCTTTTACATTTCATTTAAAATATATGTTGATTTCTATTTTTATACCTTGCCATTACAGTCTGTGTTTTATTTTTTTCAAAAGATATAAAGGCCTAGTAAATGAGGGTAAGTAGGCATTTTCCTTTCTCATTTGTGCACATTTCCATGTAATTTTGCAAGATATACCGTATCTCCAAAGGAGAGGCTGATTGCAAAGTACTTTATGGGACAACACAGCTAGATCCTCTTTATCTTCTCTGAACTCAAAAAATGATATTCTGTAAATACTCTCATCTTCTAATTTGACCAGGTGGAAAAATCCTTTTGGTATTCAGAATATGCTTTTTGGTACTTCTCCTTGATGTCACCTTTAATCAAACATCAAAATTATTCAGTGTCACAAACCCAGACTTTGGAAATAAATGTGCAGTCCTTAAGCATCTGCAGTCCTTGATATGTTTAGCATGTGTCATGGTAGCCTGGCTATGGCTTTTGAGATTTGCTCGAGTTTTCTGATAGTAATACTGCACTAAGAAAGATGATGCAATTTGAGGCCACGGTGTCCCTTCTAAAAGAACAGACAAAAACTTTTGGGGGAATTCTTTGCTTTCAGCTTACTCAGTAACTTAGTTTTGTACTCCTCAATCCCTTGTTTTCCTTCCGTATTTAAGGCAATAAGAATAGAAAATTTTGTCTCTTGGGGCTTGGAGAGGTCATAAAGAAAGGCAGCACTGTACTGATTGGATGAGATTGTATAGAGTATTTTCAGGCTATTAGGTCTTTTGAGCAGTAGACACAAAATCTGCAAACATATGTGAAATTCATGTTTTTCATATTTAAATTCTCTGGCCTATTCGGGTAAACTGAGATGCAGTAAGTTGACTCAAGAAAGGCAAAGAAGGACTACATTCAGATGGATTAGCTGAAAAAGCCTGTGCAAACTGTAGTTGATGTTGACAAGTGAACTATGGAGTCTGTGTTTTATTGAATTTTGTTCAGTTAAATAATGTATGAAAGTGACAGAAGGAAATGTATTAAACTTATACATATGAATGTTACAGTCATGCATGAGCATTTTGGACATAAAAAGCTATTTAATCATCTTTCTCAGATAATAATGTTTGATGTTGTTCTCGGAAGTACTTTGAATATAAGCAGATAGTATTAATAAAGCAATGGAATCGAATTTTAACAGGAATTTTTGTTAAGTCCATGAATATTCATCCAGGTAACTTCTGCCTCTGGAATAGACATCCATGATTTTCAATGCCTGCATAGCATGATTGTAGTCCTGAGTAGTTAATTAAAACCTTATTATTCATAACAATAGATGAATAAACCAAGACCTCCTACATGGATACAAGTCTATATTGTTGTAAGAGACATTCAATTTCATGTAGACAAAATTGGAAGTTTCCAAACAGTAATTATGCTTTTGCACTGTGTTATAATTGGACAAATAAGGTTGAAAATGCTTTCCCTTTTATATCCTGTAGAACAGTTGTAAGATATGCTAAAAATACATGAAATCAATTTGTCTTGCTTATTTCACGTGACATTTTATGTTCAATTGCCTATTTATAATTAGACTTTGTGAGAATGCAAATGGTACAATGAGTGAGAAAAATGTCATTTTTTAAAAACACATTATTATAGTAATGTTTAAAAACAAACAAAAAAAGATTTATACTCCCACTATGTCATTATCAGTGAGTGAAATGTGGGGGTTTCAGAAAATGGAGGAAAAAATACAAAATCCATTAATTGTACAAAGGTTATAAAAGACTCTACATTTATTTAATCCTTGCTTAAGGGCTTGCAAATTCGCTCTGTATTTTATCTCACTGGTGAGGTATTTCTTCGTTGAAAAAAGAAAGGTTTGCCATTGGCTTCAGCAGAAACTGTAATTTTTCCCCATGAAGTGCAGAGTACTGTAGATATTTCACTTCTTCTCTCAATAAGGTGCTTATTATAAGGTATTAGAGAAATTTCTCCAGATCTGTACTCAAATAAATTTCACCGCATCAGTATTGAAAGTCATAATGACATTCTGGGTTCCAGGAACTAAATTCTGTTTTAATAAGGAGTGAATGAATATATTCAAATAACAGGAATTTAAAAATGCTGTGGCTGTGTTTTGGAATCCATTTCAAACACAGATGGACTCACTTTTCAGATTCAGCCCAACTCCCCTTATCTGGCTGAGTGGTCCCACCTATCTGGAAATTTCCACAGGGATTCACATGATCCCCTGTCTCGTCTCTCATATGGTTTTTATGTCAGTGAAATCTCAGTAGCGTGAATCTCAGTATTCACCAGCTGGCACTGTTAAGAAACCCTAACATATATGTCAAAACAGGTTTTGTTTTAAGAGGCATGTAAATTAGTAATACTTCCTAACTGAAGATTGCGTTGCCTTGAGGCATATTGTTTTACAATTGAAAAGGTTATATTTTGTGTTTCTGCATACAGAGCAAGCAACAGTCTCCTCTAACAGGCTAATTTGAAAGCTTAGCTAAATACAATTAGATGTGGCTTTCTTGATAATGAACTGTGCTTTGCTGTGAGACTAGTTCTTTCCTTATCCAGAGATAGAGAATAATGTATGCATGAACTTAAGGAAATGCTTTTTATAGAGTGGTCAGGAGTCATGGTTCACTTTATCTCATTTTAATTTAAGTGAGGTTTGGAAGGGCTTCTGTATTGATTGTATGGAAGGCTAAAATATAAACAAGTTATTAAAAGGAGCATTTGCTTATTAAATAGTGGTGGTCTGAAACGCAGCATCACCTGTCTGAATGGTTGGTTTTGTTTCAAAGTTGCAGATTATGGAGATGATTTTAAAATTCTGGCAATAAAATTAAGGAAAGGTTAGAATATTTGTTGCACTCACTCCTTTCAGTATTTCATTATTAAAGTGCTCCTGACAGAAGCAGATTTTTCATTAAGTTTCTATGAATACAACTCCTTTAGGACAGACTTTCCATCTTGAAAGGCAGAGAAAAAATTAAAAAATATCTCAGCAAGATCTTAATACCCCTGCTAACTCTGCATACGATAAAGCATTAAACTGATACTTCACTTTAACCATCTGTTAGTGTTCCTATTGCAACAGCATCTCTTTAGTGTCTGATCAGCGGTTCCTCTGTGCTAGACATTGTACCCCATTGTACAATACAATCCTTCCTCCAACAGCTTATGATCTTATGATCTAAGGGCCTGCTCTTGCAATGGATCCCAGTAACCAAATGGAGCACAGAAAGCCCAAAGAAAAGCCCATAATATCCAAACTCATGGACCTTTGATTGCAGAATTGTAAAGCAGTAAGCAGTGCTAGCAGCAATATGGAAGAAAAATTTCAAGCTCCTTTTGTTAGTTCATAACAAGGATCCCATTCAGCAGTGCCTAGTGTGCCAACTAGCAGACTAGGTCAGAGTACTTTATGCAATTTCATTATATGCCCTGCTATTGAGAAATTTATAAGACTGCTATAAAACTTCACTCAAGGCTGATCAGTGCCAAAGAACATTCCTTTTCCACTCAAAAATAACATGTGGCTGCTGTTGATAAATGATGGGGTTGCAAAAGTGGAGACAGAGAGAAATTTGCAAAGGCATAAATTGGGGTTGGACACCCATTCTCTCTTTCTTGAAGTAGCAGCCAATAAATTCAAAACAAGGAGAAGCAAAAAACTTTTACACAATTCCTGTGTAACAAAGCATAAATTTTGATTAATAGGAGGAAATAACAATGGAAATTCTCCTGCATATTTTTCCCTCTCCCCAACAGGAAATTCTTATTCTAACTCTGTCTTTTAAAATTGGAATTAGGTTTTGGATCATGCTCTTTTGGTGATTGAAACTTTAAAAGGACAAGTTTGCTAGAGTTTCAAAATTATCTTCATATAATTTTATACCTGCCCATCTTGTCATTTTAACAACTTCCTGCTGTAATAAATTGTAATGACTATCTGTCCATGATCACCTGTCAGCTATAAAATATTGCAATATACATTTTAAAATTGGACAAATTAATCTTTACGTGATAGACTTTTTCACTGTCTTATTTCTTATATACCTCTAATATTTCTTCTTCTAAATTTGACTGCCCTTTAATTAATAAAATTACATAAGAAGAGTTAGACAAAGGAAATTAAATTTCCAGTTGCCAAAGGGCAAAAAGTTTGAGCAATCTACACAAAAAGCATGGCAAATCAGAGTTCTTCTTGCACTTCTGTTATTCAAGGATTTACAGATAATATAGGTTACAAAATATGTCAATTTCTTTGTGTTTTAGAATGAATAATGAGTATGCACGGTATATTCAAGTATGTTTTGTGTGGATATGTTTTCTCCTGTCCATCAACAACACTGATTTCTGGAAAGGTGTGGGTGGTTCTCACTGACTTGGATCCAACAGTCTCCCTGTAAGCACTCTGCCTCCTCTCCAAAACCAAATTATTCATGTGCTTTTGCATCATGTTCTTCACCCAGACACATGAAAAAAATGGTAGCTCCAGATGCGAAGAAAAGGAAAGGGTGATGTTTAGGAAAAGGTGTTTCTGGCTGTTAGACTAAAATGAACAAATGAACAGTATCTCCGTTAACAACTCTGCTGCTTTTAACTTCCTTTCTTTTCTCTATTGTTTCAGCTGTTTGTGATGGAAGACTAAGGGAATGCTGCTTGTGGAAGGCAATTTAGTAAAAAGGAATGCATGCAGAATGAATATCACTAGTACAGTGATCTAAGTTCTTGGAATACAACTAGAGGATGAGATGCTTTGGCAAATTACCTGCAGCCTTCTGAGTCCTTAGGTTTCGTTGAAACAGACTGATTTATAGTGTACAGAATATCTACCTTCTCCCTCTAAAATTCTCTGACATTGAAAGAGAAAATTCAATAGAGTTGCCTCTGGAGAAGATATAAAGTATGTCTAGATAAGTAAAATTTCTTAGAACACCTTGTAGTTGGAGTTAAACTGCTATCCAGGTCAAACTGGGAATTAAAAACAGCCTTGTATCCGCTATCGCAAATGAGAGAGTTTAGTACAGAATTCCTATTTAATTTTAGAAAGGAACAAAGGACCTGTTAGAAATGTAAGGCTATCTTATCTCCTTTAAAATTGTGTTATTTCACTGTTCTCAGATATATATATTGCTATACAGAAGGAATAAAGGAGGAATAACATTTTTGGATTTTTCCTATACTTGTTGTTCATCATTTCATACATATATTTATATGTATTAAAAAGTATTATGGGTGCTGTGTGTAGAGTTGTTTTGTTGTGATGTGGAAAATCTGCTTTTCATAGTAGTAAATGGTGGCAGGATTTTTTTCTCCCATATATGATATGGTACTGAAATATTAGGAGTATGATTTTGCAGGAGAATAACAATTTTAAATATATTACATGTTTAAAATCCCAACTGAACATAATATAACTTTATTAGCTCATTTCTCCTGAGGCATCAACACCATTTATCACTACTACTTCCATCTGGCATGTCTGAACTATCCTGATCAGCATTTTATGGGGAAATGAAAGCATTCAATATGGTCTCCTTTCTCTAAAGCTCTTAGGTCAGATACCATACTGCTGCAGGGAGCAAAGATGCATTTTTATCACACACTTGAGAGACATCCATTTGACATACTTTATATTTTCCTAGTCTAAGACCAGCCAAGCTTTTCCTTATTTGCACTGACCTGGCATGGGGTCATTTGCTATAACAACGTAAAATTAATTTCAAGGTTTTTTTAAACTGCAGTGTTAAAAGTTTGGCACATGCAGGAAAATATTTGGGGGCTGAAACCCAAACTCTAGTACATTTTTTGCAAATCTTAAAAAGGCAATGGAATCTCTTGCCCAAATATTTTGTCCCCAAGAAAATGCTGCATGTGTTTTCTTTTAACTGAGGCCTTTCTGAAGAGGTGGTAGTTGCTCGAATTTTCTTATGGAGGATTCATGGAATGTAGGCTGGTAACTTAATTAAGTGCTTCTTCCAGTTTGAGTTTAAAAGCTGAATTTCATTCAGTAAAAATATATGGCTGTTCATTTTTATACCACAAATTCATGAGTCTCTGTCGATTTCTAAGCCTCAGTGAACCATCATGTGAGAAGCAGTGCTACTACAAATATGTTTTATCATCAGCTACTTTACAGCCATTTGTGATCATTTTAAGATAGAGAAGGAATTATGGAAAAAAATATTAGTCTATAACTCCTCACAGATCACATCGCAATCCTTAAATCCTTTAGTACTTCCCCTAATAACATATACCTACTTACATAATTTCAAACTCCATTTTTCAGTGCAACATTAAAATAAAGACATTCTTTTTATTAACATTATATAGGCCATGAAAAAATACAGGTAAATTTAGCATAATAAGGTGTGGTGTGGCTTGCTGAGAGGTTTTGGAAAAATTTTGTTCTGAGTATTGCCTTTTATTGCCTCATGCTTTTTGTTGGTTGGAAATTTTTACATTAAGGCAAAGAATCTTCCAAAAATTGTCATTTATATGGTCACCCTCATCTCTGAAATTTCTGTTTCACTCTTTTCTAGTATCACAACTGAACCAAGCCCTGTCATCATCTGCTGTAAAATAGCTAATCAGGTATGACTTGCACAGGATTGTGGCTGTATTTCTTTTGCATAGGTAAGCCCTGAATATGTCAACTAAAAGCAGCTCTTCTTTACATAAATCCAGGTCCATGTTATGTTAGTGTGTCGCTAATACCAAGCTGGGGCCTGAAATCAAACACCAACTCCATAATTGCACTCTAATCTACCAGAAAATCCAGGTGTGTATACATGGAAGACAAGTGATTTTTCAATTTCCTTGCCTCTACTGTTTCTTTCTACTTAAAAAACCCTGCCCTAAGCATTCTGTTTGAGGGGTTTGAGCAGAGTGTTAACCTCTCAGCCCAGGTTAAAACTTGTGAGCAACAGGAAAACCCTGCAAGTTCTCTGGTGCAAGTGACCTCTCACCTGCATTCCACTCCTCTGGGTGGTGACATATGAGTGACTCCACTCCTGCCTTATGATATTCTTGCTGGGAGAAAGGAATCCCAACGTGTGACTCCACTGTCAGTGTAAGCATCCAGGGGACCAGGGGACTGAAATAAACCACTACACTTCCCAGCTGTCTAGTGCAGATAGTTTTGCTGGTGTCCAAGTTTGACATTTCCCTCTATATTTCACTTTCACGTAGTTCAGGTGTTGTATCACTAAGGTCAAAATTCTTCATGTGTCTTCTTGGAAAAGCCACTTAGATCAGAAATCCAGTTAGGAAAACTTCATCTTGAAATATAAAGTTTAGAGATGGCTTTGAAAAATCTCATGTGTTAACCAAGTGCTTAGTATTGTGTTCAATAGCACACAAATGCCATGCCAACCTTGAGGAGAAAATGACAATCACAAAGAACTAAAATCTGTCAAGAACTCTAAATTCAGCTGTGTTCATTCAGCTAGTTCTCTAATACAGAAATTTAGTTTATTTTTAGATAATAGGTTATTCCAGAAGAGAGGCAATGCTAAAAGACACTTACTATTATTATGACTTCTGTTAATAGGGTGAAAATTGCTTCTTGTATATTAGCATTATAATACCAAATGCAAATATATTTACACTATCACAAGGATTCTGCACATTTTTTTTAAAACCTCCATATCTTGTAAATACTGAAAGAGCTGAATAACTTACTGCCAAGCCATTAATACTTCCAAATAGCTTTTCACATTCTCTGGAAACATAGATTTGGGTATCTATTGAAGGAATTAAAATTAACACAGCTTTGGAGAATTAAACCCAACCGACTAGGATAGCAAAAAGTCCTGAAGGAATGATTCTCCACAGGTTTGCAAAATACTGTTGGAAACTTCTAGAAAATAACTAATCACCAGGGGTTTCCTCTAGCTTCCCATATGCTTTTATACTCTCCCCAAGAGATAAACATGTTTTATACACTCCCTAAAGGGAAGAAGGAATGACTTAGCTGTATTTGTTTTTTTAAAATCTCAGGCGTGGCGTCCTTTGAGCAATCAAAATAAAAATGAAAATTCCAAAAATCAGAAATCAGATTCCTAAATTCCTAGCATTCCATACAAAAACAAGTGTCTGTGTAACAACCAGTGACATAACCATGAGAGGTCCTGAAAGGCTTTAGGCATTCAGTCAAAAGCAGATACTTATTATAATTTGAAAAACCCTAAAATTCATCGAAATATTTTCTATTTGACAAGAAAAGATTAGTATATGAATATTGTATATGAAACAGTAATAAATCAATAGATTAATTATCATTTATATACTGATTTTTATTTTTTTCTCAATTTTTGGTGACTTGTATACAGTAATCATTTTGCTGTGAATGATTGTTTTGAGCTACCTTCTCCCTGAAGGATTTCAAAGTTTTATTTGAGATGTCTTTATCACCCTCCAAGCATGCCTATTGAATTTTCATTTTCCTTTGTTTGTTTGGGGTTTTTTAGATACAAATAAGTATTATTTACAATGAGAAAAACTATAGAAATTACCACAGAAGAGCATGCATATTGAGGTGAACAGTGCTTGTATGTCAAAATCTTTTGTTCAATCTGAGTTCATGTACCACTTGCCTAATATACAAGATATTAGACACTGACCTATGCCCATTTCTGTAAATCCCCTGCCCTCAGGCAGAAGTGAAATGTCAGTTGATGATTGGTGTACTATTACAGCTTCTGACTGGATGGAAATGGAATGTGTCTATAAATCTATCTGTTAAGAAGTCAATAGAGATTACACCAGCAGTTGACTTGGGGTTTTGCTATCCTTAGTTTGGTGATTACATGTCACATTAAAGATATTTATGAATCCAAATTTCAAATACCTATCAAATTATATGCTTTTCCACAGGAGCATCAACACAAGCTTATTTTTCACTATTTTACGGTAGCTAACCAATGTCCTTATATTGCATAAAATGTGCACAAACAAGATGAGACAAGCTAAGCAAACTTCTCAAAATCTAGGACATGGCATTCACTTTCCATGTGTGCACTGTCCTTGGTAAAAGCCCGAATGAAATGCATTATGTCATCACTGTTCAATGAGGCTAGAGAAAGCTGACACATTAGCATCACTGAACTGTCAAAAGGCAGACCATCTTGTGAGTGTGGAGGTTGAAGCACAGAAGGGAAAATCTTGCACAGGATCACCAGTTTTGCCTAGTAGAGACACACTTGAGATGTGGGCCAAAAGTGTTTCTGGCACTGCAGCTTAAAGGACATCCTTTGCAGCATGGTCCTGACTCTGTGTTTCCTAGGTTACCATGTTTTAGGGCAGTATGTGGTGGAGAGACGGTGCAGGAGAGGAACCACCTCTGAATTTAGTGAAAGCAGGATTATGCCCATCACTTGACTTCAAAAGTAGTTTTTTTAAATACAAAAAATATTGTTATTTTTTAAAAAAACAGTGTTATTGAAGTGTCAGTAACAAAATGTCACCGACTACCTGCACTTCAAGATCTTTTTATTGGGTTTTTGATTGTTGTCAGTGAAGCTAATAGCTTATAATTAAAATGTATTTAGAAAAACAAATCAAAACACAGGATTGTTTGTAGAAGCAAGGTTCTTCTTAATTAAAGCACTGGGTTAGCCTGCACAGCAAGGTGCCACAACTCTTTCCACTACCACGAACATACTTTGGTACTCATTTATTGGAAGAACCCCTGGCTAATAAAAAGTAATTATTTAGAGAGTTTGAACCTAGGTTGTTCTTCAGAGAACAACCTGAGAAATGAGAATGTTATTATTTTCTTGCTCTTATTCTTTGTTTACCTTATGTAAAATACAAGTAAAACATATATACAGTGAGATTATATGGTTCTATCTTTTCTGATTAAATACCTGTCACGCTTACTTCAACAAATGTGAAGTACTTTTCTTGCAAAGGGAAGTCATTATCTGCAAAAACCATTGAAAAAGAGTTTTCCAAAAAAATCCGAGTCTCTGTGTAAATAATGATAATACCAGTAAATCACTGTGAAATTTAGAACGCATCAGGCACAGCATTGCCAGCTGGTCCAGGGAGGTGATTGTACTCTGTGCTAGCACGGCCTCACCTCAAGTCCTGTGTGCCACAATATATATTAGAGTTCAGAGGGGAGGATGGTGAAGGGTCTAGAGGTGAAGTTGTATAAGCAGCAACTGAGTTCACTTGGTCTGTTCAGCCTGAAGGAGACTGAGGGGAGACCTCATTGCAGTCTGCAACTTCTTCATGAGGGAAGAGGAGGGACAGACACTGAGCTCTTCTCTGGTAACCAGTGACAAGACCCAAGGAAACAGTGTGAGCCTCAGGGGAGTTTCATTTTGGATATCATGAAAAGGTTCTTCACCCAGAGGGTGTTTGGGCACTGGAACAGGCTTCCCAGGAAAGTGGTCACAGCACCAAACCTGACAGAATTCCTGTTTGAAAATGCACTCAGGAAAATGGTGTGATTCTTAGGGTGCTCCTGTGCAGGACCAGGAGTTGGACTCAGTCATCCTTGAGAGTCCTTTCCCACTCAGCATATTCTGTGATTCTATGATTCATGATGACAATTCTGCTTTAGTGAAAAGTAAGAAAATGGTTCAATACTATTTATGTTGTCTTTATAAGAAAATGAAACTCTGATTTTGAAAGTTAATTTTTAAAAGCACTGAACAACACAGACCAGTTGTCTGTAGTTTCATTCACCTGGTTTCTGTTCTTGCAAATGTCTCCATTTCAGATAACATTTCCCATATTTGCTGCAGTTAATGTGTCTTCTGAGGTTGGATATGTAATCAACTATTCCCATCTACTTCATAAAGCCTACGGTTAAGGCTATATCTCATTTTTAAAACTCATCTATTCTTTGAAAGAATTTTGAGCCTCTACTAATCAGTAAATGTAGCAAAAAAAAAAAAAAAGGCACATTACCTTTGCACAGAGAAAAGAATGTCAGATATGACAACTTGGACCAATTTCATTTCACCTTTTATAAAATCTTTTATAAAATGCTATTCCTTGATTGCTTCCACTTATTTCTGCTCTCATGTGACTTCTTTTCTGCCCTTCTCAGTCTCTCTTTTTTGCTGCTGCTTCTCACCTCCTTTTTGCTTTCTCCTGTTTCGTTTTTGCTGGGTTTCTGTTGAAATGCTTGGTGTTCATAATCTTTTGGATTAACATCTGCTGCACTATATCTTGCTGTATGAATACTAACCATGGAGATAGATTAGTGCGTATTTGCAATATTAATAGATCATGATGCAATTACAATGCTGGGACTTTTTGGCATAATTTATGTAAGACGATTTTTTATCTAAGGTACTTAACAAACTGTTATTTAATCAACAGGTCTCAGAGGCTTTACTTCCAAATCTGTATGTTATCCATATCTTTAATAATGAAGAAATACTAACAAACAAGATCATGTAGTTAGATAGTTAAACATAAAAACTGTAAAGTAAAACAGTAGGTAGTACCTTGCTGTTTCTTTAGCTGAGTAATAGCATAGTAATAGAGCTGTGAAAATACATGGAGTTAATTATTCCTGGAGTTGCTAAACTGTCTTGAAGATGAGCCATAGATTTTGTCCTGAAAAAGGCATGATCATGAAAACTAGAAATAAACTAAATGTAAACCTAGAAATGTTGACATAAATTTTAAACAGCTAAGTGAAAGTAATACTCTTGAAGGCCAACATGGAAGGATTATTATTAATGTTGTTCAGTTCATCATTTAATATGTTTGTGTAGGGAAGTTAGGGTGCAAATAGATTTACATCTTTTAAAACACCACCACAGATTTACACCTTATCTATCCAGTAGCAGAAATAATGTTCTTTTTGTTTTATACAGGTCTAGATCTATGACCTTGCTTAGAGTTGTGTAATACAAAACCATCTAATAGCTTTAGCTTCAAAGATTTAAAATATGAAAAAGAGCTCTGTATAAATCCATGCTAAGTTTTACAGAGGCACTGGAACTACTTTGCTGAAATGAAGAAGATAAACTATGAGTCCTGAGCATGACATGGAGACAGCAGTATGAAAATACTAAGAAAGTAACTTGAATGAAACAAAATAATAGGGAAAAGAATTCACTAGAGATAAAATTAAAGAAATAGAGAAGAAAAAACTCCCATAATCTACAGCATATCTTTACAATGCACAAGAGTATCTTACTTAAAAGAAACCAGGTGGGTTTTGATACACTTTATGTACTTAATACTTTTAAGTCTCATAAAAGAGACCAAGTATACACATACTCTGCAAAAGTTTGAGAAGTATGGCACGGCACATATAAATGCATTTTTTTAATATATTTCAAAAATTTTGATCATTTTAATCATGTGCTGAGACCTTGCAATTTCTTTCCTAGTTCTGGTTTCATAAGTAAAGCTCAAAATGTAGAATATTGTTTGACAGGCATGAAATTATGTGGTTTGTAGACAAGCATGGTTGTTCTACCATCACAACCTAACAGTGAAAAAAGACTCAAAGTAATCAAAGAATGGCTGGACAAAGTTGTATCATCAGAGTGAGTTGAATTTGACATTGCAAATATATAGGGCAACATGTGTCCTACAATGCTTACAGAAATTTTCATGGCAAACTGGGAATTTCAATGCCTGTAATATATGCTAGTGTTAGAGAAACTGAGAAATTATAGACATATTGAGATTAAAGCTGGAGAAGAAAAAATGCCCTGAATTCACTTTCGCTTAGTGACAAGCCTATCAATAATGGAATTTCTTTTTTTTTTTTTTGTAGGGGTATGACACAAAGTAGTCACTTTCAAATTGATAAGTAAAGTAATTCCTATAACACAGAAAAAACCCCAACATGTTGAATTGGAAGTCATTTAGTTAGAAGACTGGGAAGAAGAGAGTGGACGAATTACCAAAAAGGTAAATTATTGTTTTAGAGCGGGGGATTTTAATATGCAGCTTTTATTTCCCCTCTCTATTTAAGAAAAGGTCAGTCTTTCTGGACAGCTAAGCCCCTCACACTCACCGCCTGAAAGTGATTTTGCATCTCTTCACATCACTAAGTATGAGTGGCAGACAGCATTATGCATTTCAGAGGTTAAATGACATTAATAAATTCATTCAGTGGATAGATTACAAATATTTTGAATTACCCAACAGAGTTCTGTAAATTGTTGTCTTCTTTGCCTGGAAAAGAGTGACACAAAATTAAAACTCACACGCTCAACAATTGCCCTAAATGCCTTAATTCCATTTAAATCTCATATTTTATGCTGGTTGGATTTTTTTCTGGTACATTGGTTTGTGTAGAGAACGTAAGGTTGAAGACACAAAAACTCATGGAAAGTTTGGAGGGTATGGGTCAAACTGGTCACCAGTTAACAGGTACATTTCTTACAAGTATGTTGGATAGAAACTGATTTTCTACTCACAGACAAATACCGTACTATATGAGATACAAGACCTTACTAAACCATAATAGAAGCAAAACCCCCATAAGATAGAGGTCTTTGATAGCAGTCAGGCATTCATCTCTCTGGGGGTGAGTAATCAAATTTCTTTAAGGTTGTTCCTTCCTACATTGCTGCCCACTGTAAGATGTAGATAGTGAGGATTTAAAGTAGAACTTTTCTATGTAGATCCCAGTGAAGGGGTCTGCAGTTCAGGAAAGGCCAGACTCACCCAGGCATGCAGAAACTGAGGCAAACTCCTGACTAAGTTAGTATGACTTCTTGCATTCTCAAGAAGACAGATGAATGAGCTAATTCATGCAGTCTACTAGAGATTTAGGTTCTGACAAGAGTGCATTACACACAGCTGTGGTGTCTCATCAAAGCCAGCCCCTGCTCTCCGTGCTGCATAATCCAATCTCTGCTATAACTTCACTCAGTTCCCCCGTCATCTTTCTCCTCCTTTCTACCTGATACAGAGAAGTGTGATGTGTTAATTACCTAATTAACACACCTTCTTTGCAATTAACCTGGCCTTCTCTTATCCTGACTATCCACACCATAAAGAGTGATGTCAGGTGGACCAATTTACAGCACTCTTAGCTGTTTACAAGCATATAGGCAGCTTAAAACAAATGGTATGTTAAAGGGTGTCGATAGGGAAAAAAGATGCTTTATTAGCACCTACTGAAGTAGCAAAAAATGGCACTTTCATTAGGCTAAAGCTATGCTGTATTCTCAAGTGTACATGAAAAGCTGAGGAACGTTTGCTGAAAAAAAATTGGGATACATTCCCACTGGACAGAAATAGGGAAAAGGAAAAGATTCGTCTGAAGCACTTGCCTGATGGGTGGGTGCAGATTCAGGGAAAACATCTCCTGACAGCAAGATTTGGGTGAGGCATTAGTAATTCTCTCCTGCTTGGAGCATGTTGCTATGTGTAGATGAGTCTCATGGGGAAAACGGTGATTAGGAGCAAGCAGTTTTCAAGATTAGACTATTTTGTTAATTCTCCTTGATTTAGGTAGATATGGAGGGATTTTATCTTTAATTTGTATGGTTGTGAATATAACAAACTTTTAAACAACTAGGGCTAAAGCAAAAAAGAGAGTTATGTATTGTTCCAAAATACTGCTAGTGCCTTGCTTTTAAGTCATTGATCTCCTGAGTGGAAACCAAAACCTTTGAGGAACTTTTCAGTATAGAGATGTATATTATATTCATTCCCTCTCTAGAGCATACCTATCAGACCTACCTACCAGAGTAGGTTCAAAGTTTTAATTTTCTCTGCTTTGGAGCTCTGATGTGGAGCATTTTGTTGACAGTTCTCCTTTAAAAAGAAACATTAAAGACAGGGAAAGGGGGAGGGATGAACCAAACAACCCAGTAATTGCAATTCTGTGATATCAATTGTAGCTGATTACTGTGAGAAGTCTAGTGTGTAGTATTTTACATATCTTACCCAGTTAATGTTTCATGAAAATATATAAGTAGTTTTGGCACCTAGAGCTTCTCTTCACAGGTAAGTTCTTTTTTTCTTTTTCTACCACAGTTATATATATTCTTTTTTTGTTCTATTTTTAGATGCTCTAACAATTGAGTTGCTGCATGAAGGTTCTTGATGATATTTTTCCATGCAATATTTAGAAGAATTAAGAGACCTCTGGTATTACTTTATGGGTAGCTTTATTCTGAAGGCATTCTATGAACATTGTCAGGTGGTAAGAATCAAAGGGGCAGGGGAAAAAAGAAACAATTTTTAATATGGCATTAGGTTTAGGAAGGAGGTCATATGGTCTGTCTGCTTAGCAGTGTCAGAACTGAGGCTTTTGTGAAAATACACCAAAGAAAAACTTTCAGTTCCTGAGAACCTATTGGGATAAAGAAGTGGAGGTAGCAATGATGATTTGAAGTGTTCTAAGTGTGCTGAGGTAGATAAACAGGGACTTCTAGAACTATAAATTCTGACTTAACTCCCCATCTTTGGTCTAAGTTGTGCTTCAGATGCTGAAGTTTTATGTACTTAATATATACATCAGGCTAGTAAAGCTTAGGTAGGAGTGATATAAATCCAAAAGAGTAATAATTCTGTATTGCTTGGGTGCAGTGAAGAACAGACTGAGAGCTGGGTTTAAAAAGACTCTCAGAAATCTTTTTCAGCACATTTCTAGAATTTGGCCAGTGTTCAAATGTAATGCAGTAATTGACTCATCCTCAAATTAGGTGATTCTTCAAATCTTTTCTAATGATAACATTCTTTCTGTTGGAAATAAAATTTCAGGAGCACCCTCTTGAGTGCAGTGCACACTGGTGATGCATGGAATGAAGGATGCAGTCCATATGCTGCCGTGTGACTCACAGGGAAAAAGGTCCTCAGTGCAAGGGAGTGCTGTCAGCTTGTCCTGCTTTTTCTAATTTGAGTTTAGCTGCTCTTCTGGAAACATGATCAACTTAAAATTAGTGCCCAAGTCATCTTTAACAGATTTGTGTACTTAGCTGAAAGAAAGCAAAACCCCGAGACATTTTTTACTTTACTTAGTAGCAGTAATCTGTCTTGGCCAGAGTATAAGACTGAGCTGTAGATGTTAGGTGTGGCCTTATCTGCGTGTCCACAGAGGTAGTTAGAATGAAAACACAGTCTGTCTGAAATCAGTTTGCATTATGCCAAACTTTACCAGTTCCAGAACAAATAAAAAGTGCCTCTTTGAGACATCATCAGGAACAGATGTTAATGAGCCCAGACAATCAATGTGCTGTGGGACCAGACAACCAATCTCTTGTAACTGTAGGGGATGGGCTTGTTCAAGCATGCACAGATAATGTTCTCTGTGTGGCCTTTGAAAGTGCATCTGTGTGATTCTGAAAGTGCTTACCAGCTCTGGGCACCATGGCAGTGAGAGCTGATTTCTCAGGAAATGCTGGGGGTGTGCACCAGCTTTTGATATCGACTTCTTTCTTCGGTAGGAAGGATCTGTACCTCTGAATCCTAGCTGAGCGCTGGTTGCCTTGAGACAGGAAGAAATTGACTTCCCAGTGTTCATCTAGGGATGCTCCCAGCCTTACAGCTCTTCTTGTGTGTTCTTCAATCCACTTTAAAGCAGCATTAGGAATTTTCATTCATAAAGGCACAAACAAATGTTTATTGAAGGCAGTAGAGCCTTTCACTTGTACTACCTGATGCCTTTACAGTCAGCATCCAACCCCACAGCACTTGAGAACAAGGTTCTCCGCAAGTCTTACAGTTATTTTTTAGCAAGAACATTATTGTTCCAAAACAAAGGGAAGATATGACAAGAGTGGATAGTTGTGTATGTCCAAGTTAAAAAACCCCTGACCAATAAAGAGTGAAATAAACTGCATGTTATACCCTGGACAGGAGCCAACTAAATCATCCCAGATTATTTCTGACATCAGCCTCTGGGATTCCCTCTTTTCTCCTGAACTCTGTACTCTATGAAGAATTTACAAAATAAAAAAATTGCCAACTGCTATTCAAATGATAAGTGGTGCATGCTAATTTCATTTTATATGGTGATTAATTAAAAACAACCATGCAAATGTCTAATTTAAGAGTCACTCAATTCACAAAGTCTTCAGACACTGCCTAACTGCCCTAGGCATTTGGTGGTTAGGCAATTTATTCAAGCTTTCAAAATATTCTCAAAATGTCTGAGATAATGAAGGTCCTTGAAAAAGTTCCAGCTAGCTTGGAATATATAAACAGAGGTTTCAGAACAGTAAAATAGCACTGCATATATTTGCAATTTTGAGACAAAGTACTCTGTGTATACATAAAAATAGACCAGGAAAGGAATAATAGAGATCCTAAATAATCTGAATATTTAGCTGCACAGCACATGGCAGACTAGTTCATAGATTATTTCAGGAGCTGAAGAAAATTAAATGTAATCTTATTTATATCTAACTTCTTTACATAGAAAGCCTTTGATTCTCATGTAGATGGGGTCTTTGCCTTATTTACACATATAGTGCTTCTGATGAAACTATATATATCATAACTGCGATTTGGTTCAAACATACTGAACATTAATCAATGGAGTATGCAATTTGCAGAACAGATTACAATGTCCTATCATATGGGAGAACATGCAATATGAAGAACATTTTCAGAAAGTAATGAATAACAGAATAAAAAAGGAGATATCATTTACCATTTTTGTTAATGGAAAAATAATCTTAATACCTGAATTGCTATTTTATTATCTGGTTGCACATGACTATTTTTTGGTAGCATTTTTATTGAATTTGGTTAAAAAATAACAAAAAACAAGAAAAAAAAAAAGCATCCAAGAAAGCCCCTGGATTTAATTTCACGTTTATGTAGAAAGTGGCACTCCAATGAATATTGCTACAATTCTTCCTAAACAAAATGCTTGATATTTTTGTATCATGCAAGAGAATTTATGGTGTTCTACAGCATCAAACTCCCAAAACTAACCTTTCTGATCTTAAGTCCCTCCAAAAGGAACCGAAATATTTTCCACAGGGGTGAATGAACCTTGGTCTATGACAAATGGTCTTAAAAGCACTGCACTGGAGCAGCTTCACTCCAGTGAAGGAATAATCAATGCAGCCATCTTGAAGATGAGAATTACATAAGGGTTTTAGCCATGCACTTCTGAGCCAGTTGAAAACTATTTAATCTCTGAAACTTTTTATTAAATGCTGTGTATACAGCAAAATCATCTTCAGGAATATTCTGGTATTAAACCACAGAACAGTTAGACCTGTAACTGCTGCCTGTTCTGATCTGTAACTGAATGAACTTATTTCTCCATGCATAAGGGATGTACCTACTGTTCTCCAAATATTCCACTTTTCAAAAATTAATTCAGCAATAACAAGCACTCATTTCCTGAGACTGTTCTGTTTACAGAAAGCTATAAATGGTCTTTAAAGCCTCTGTCTCTGCAGATATCCCTAACTGCATACACTTTACAAGCAGAAAAGTAAAATTAATTATTTGTAGTATTAATTATAAAGTAGTTTTACAGGTTTTATAAATAGCAGCATTTCTTGCCGCATACAGTGAAACACACAATAGCTGAGATTATATAATGAAACTTTCTGCTATTCTATAAAAGGAGTTTTACACACATAATAAATATTTTATTTCTGAGTGTTTAAATAGAGTTTACTGTTTAAACACTTCACATAGCAGCTGGACAGAATCATGAAAAATAGAAATGAGAAAGACGTAATGTGTTAGGTTTTTTATCCTTTATTCATACAAATTTGCTACCCTTTTTTAAAAAAGGTGGGGTTTTGTTATTTTTTTCTTTTTTTGTTATTTTTTTCTTTCATAGTTTCAAATGACTAGTATTTCAAGTGATGGAATTCAGGGTACTTTCTCCTAGCAACACCCATTGTAAGTACTTCAACACTGGATGCATGAGTCTACCAAGCTCCCTCTTTGTGCACACAGAAATTATGTTTAGTGTCTGTTATTCTGGTAGAGTCCCCAAATTAACGGAGGTTTTCCAGTTTCCTAATGACCTGCCAGTGGAGATGTCTGATATAGTTTGAGACTTTACTAGGTGATAGTTCAAATACTGCACTAATTACAGAGTATTTAATGAGCGCTGTCGTCTTACCAAATAAAGTTACTTCATGGAACTAAGGTTCTGAGTTTCCATGAGGAGTGTGTTTAATCTGTAATTTCTTTAACTTCAGATGAGGTGCCAGAATATATATTTATAGCTTTCTCCAGGTTTGCAAATACAGCTCAGATCCAGTTTTTGGACTCTTGATCAAAAACCCTGGTTTCTGGAGTGGCTGTTTTTTCCAGTATAGATTACTTATATAAAAATAACCCAGACCTCACCCATAGCCAAATAATTAAAGTGATTCCTTGTTTCTCCAGAATGTTTAAATTAGAAACTAAAATGGAAAAGGATTTTTTAAAAAATCTATAAAATAATGAAATAATAGAAGGAAAATACAATACATATCTTCAGCACAATAATCTTTTGCTCTCCCATGTTTTGATCAAATTTTCTACTCTGAATGTGCCCCAGATAGGTTACCTCATAATATTAGTCAGGGTAAGTTATGATCTTAAGTCAAAACATGTGACCACCTATTGAAAATCTGCAGCGTGTAAACCAGAGTATTTCTATCATTTCTCTTTTCTCATGCATTTTTGGACAGTCACAGGAAGTTTTATTGCTTCAGTATCATAAGTATGATTTATTTCTACTTAGTATCTGGAAGATTGACTCTCAGCATGGAAATTATTTCCTAGCAAGCTCAAAAAGCCAATTGAACCATTGCTGAGAACCAACAAAGTAAGGAATAGAGTTGCTCTTTTTTGGCAGAGCGCTATATATTCAACATTAATAAAGCCTGTTTCACATTGGTCAGCAACACAGAAGATCAGGTTAGGACTGCAAAGCAGTCAGTGAATCAAAAGCATCAATGTCTTGTCTTGTAGCTGTTCTCTCTTTGTTGAAGCAGTGACAAAAGACAACCCTCAGATGCTCTGAACCTCACACCTGTGTGGTCCAGAATTCCACGACTTCCCTCTCTCTTCCTTCTAGGGCCTGCTTGCACACCATCCATGTAGGCAGCCCCTACAGGTGTGGTTCCAGCCAGGCTTGGTGTGGGCGAACACAGGCAGCCAGTCTGTGAAAGGATGGCTGCACTGGGCAGATGGATACTCCATTTGTTCCAGACATTGTCTTTTGCGTGTGCACAACACTGCATTCAGCCGGCAGAACAATACAATTCAACCAAGTTGCTAATGCTGATGGGCCCTAAAAACTGCTGTTAGTCAAACCACTATTTCAACTGCCTGACTGAGACTGGGGGGTTTTTTTCTCTCTTTTTTTTTTTTTTTGGGAAAATTTTAAAATTAGAATGAAGTGGACATCTGGCTAACAGGATATCTCATTGAGCATGTTCTCCCTTTTCTTTCATAGTATACAACTATTACATGTGTTAACATATAAAGAGTGTAAACAAAATAGGTGTTTGTATTTCAGAACATTAATGATCACTCTATCTCTTCACAATTCTTTTGTTCCATACTTTATCCTCAGAATCAGTTCAAAAGAATTCTAATGGGAAAACTGAATAGAAAAAAATCTGCAAAGAAAAATACCTAAACATTTTGTAAGCTCATTTACCCTTTTCACAGACCCTGTTACCATAACAACCTGAACTGTCACTATAGTAATATCTTTTATTATGAAACACAGTATTTTTTGTATGCAAGGTATTTTCATAAGCATCTACATCTCAAAAATTAGGATTATTTAAAACATTTTCTGGGATGTATTTCACAGCTTTATAGGATAGTATATGCAAGGGAAAATTTTGAAAAAAAAAAGTTTGATTTCTATTTCAAAAAAACCAAAAAGCTTCTCCTAAGAAATAAATGAAAATTTACATACTTATATTATGAGGTCTTTACTGTCTTCCTACAAATTTATTTTTCTACTCCCTTAATCTGTTGGTTTATGAAAAACAGAAAATGTAAAGATATTTTTAAAAGCTTATTTTGGCTTCTCACATGTTTCTCTTCTCACCTTTATGAGAGTGATAAGTGTTACTTAAAAGCTGATAATTTTCTTTTTATATATTTATATAAAAACCTAAGAATAAAAAAAAGTGAGTGTCTAAAAATATCTTCAATTCAAAAACAAACCATCACTATAGTAAAACACTAATATATTAATTTTATTGATGTGAATAATAGAATATATATTATTTTATGTTACATGAAATTTATAAATATTAACAGTTTTCCCATTCTTGTGGAGTTTCTACAGGTTCTGAAAGAAAAGTCTAAATTTTCTGGATCCAAACAATGTATTGGAAGTATATTATATTTTTCTACCAGGTTATGTTTACTTCCCCCATTGCAGTTTCCTAATTTTTTTCCCTTTGTGACATTTTGTCTTGCTTTTTCTGTATAATGAGAGGCTAGTTGCCAGCTCTCACCCTAGGTCTCCTAGGGTAGAAGACTGTAATCTAAAGAGAGCCTTGGCAGAAAAATCAAAGCAGTTATAAGTTTGGTTCTATAGAGCAAGCTGTTTTTAAAAAAAAACAAACAAAAACCAAAAAACCACCCCACACCTGAAACAACCGAACTGAAGTTTTCAGAGAGATGCTATTTTTAAGCAAGGCATTTTGAATAATTTATATGGAAAGTCCCTCGGAATTCTAGTGCTTGTTGAAAAGGAAATTGGATCAGGAGGTCGATAACGCAAATTAGGTATTTTAATTTCATCAGGTCTGATTGTATTATTGATATCTATTTTTAAACTCATGTTTTCCCTACAGGTGTGTCCTGCCTGAGGGCCACTTATTTTGAAGACACTGTCCTCAGATGGGAGGTGAGACTGCATGTGTTTCCCCATGTTACTAGCCACTGCTGAAGGGTAACTCAAGTCTCATTAACAGACTCCCTGGGGCAGATTAGAGTGAAACAACACTGAATTATCAGTGTTTGTAAATATATACATATGTGGTTTTATTTCAGAACAGTTTGGTTCAGGGCTGGGGAAAGCCCACAAAACTTAGAGTTCAATGGGTTAATATAAGTTCATGCCCAAGTACCTCCCCAAATGGGGAGTTCTGTGCTGTCTCTTTCAACACTGTGGATCTGTTTTAACTCTGTCGTCACGCACAGTCCTCCGGTGAGAAACTTCAAGATGAAAAGCTTTCTTAGAAGACAGTGTAATTCCATACTGTTATAAGATGGAATATGAGAAAATTTGCTGCTCGAGGCTTGGAATTTTGTAGTTGAACTGCTGGAAAACTCAGCCAAGTCCCGATTCAGATGTCTTCCTTCCTAGAGTTAGGGATTACAACTGCAGAAAGGTTAGAAGTGTTGGTAAATTTTCTCTGTGACGTCATGTAGAGACTGCAGGATATCTGTGTTCTGATGTCAAAAGTGTTTAACAAGTGCAGTATCTCAATATTAAAGTTTTCTGGTACTGAATATCTGTTTTAGATGACATTTACTGCTCCAGCGTAGCCCAAACTGTATCCTACATAATAAAACCACTAAGCTTGTTCATTTATTTCTTGTTCATATGCAGCTCTTTTCTTGGATTTTGTGTGGAAGACTACGGTCATTCATCAGACACTCTTCATCTGAGCAAATTTCCACTTCTCTCATTATGAATGTATTGACCTATGCACATGTAACAATGTGAAGAATGCTGGGAGGCATTTCGATGCCATAATTGCAAAACCTACAAGAGTGTTCATTTCCTAGAAAGAAGGCCTATAAGGTATGCATGTTTTAAAGGATTTCCAAATTATGTTCAGTTATTTTCTGTTCACATATTAAGCATTCTTTTCATACTGTAGAGTCTTTTAAAAAATATTCACATTTTCAGTAATTGCACTGATAAAACACCAAAAGGACTGTCAGTACTGTCCTTTGCTATTTTTCATTTTCATCTTACCATTATTATCTCATTTCTCATTGCTGTCTAGTCTGACACTATGTAATAGATCTTTAGAACAGAGTGGATCTCTATAAATGTGTATCAACTGTATAGACACTGGCAATATGTGTGCATAACATATTATTAGTTTTATATATATATATAAATTCATAGTGGACACAAGACTCAGTGTCAATATAGTGTTCTATTTCTATATAACATCGTAGATAAACTCCTGGAGCAGTACTATAGTAGCAAATTTATTGTCACAACATAGACACTCTGAAGCAGTTACCCTGATAGGTCTTAGTTCTAATAATGCAAAAATTCATCTTTTACACATTGAGAGCAAAAGTTCAACAGTAGCTACACTACTACCCTGTCTGATAAGTTGTTGTAAGACAGATATTAAGTCTTTAGTTTTAATGTTTAAATTAGGGGGCATGCTACATTCAACAAGGGTTTAAGTGGTGTATATTTGTAAAATATTTTTATGCTCTGAAAGGGCCTGGATCATATTCAGTGTCAGTTGTTCGTGTCTGGAAATACTTAATTTTTGTTATTGGAAACAATGAGAGAGTTCTTACAACAACAAAAAATAATTTACCTAATGAATTGTGGGAAAAAATCAAGTCACCTCTATAAAATCAAACTCTGATACTAGTGTGAAGTCTGTACAGAACTGTGTTTTACTCCCAATTTTTTCCTGCGGCCAAGTTATTGAAATACAAAACTGTGCTTACAGTGCTGTAAGGGAAAATTTGTGTGCAGGAGCCAGAAAAACCCCAAAACCAATACAGCACTCCTTGTAGACGCCAGGCAGAGGTGTAACTAGCCCTAGCTTGCACTGTATATTTATTCTGTCCCTGCAGAGACATCAAATGATCAATGTCATGCAGAAAATCTGAAACCCTGGAGGGGTTCCAGTACCAGGTTTGCAAAGGGTGGTAAGATCTGTAAGTCAGCCTGTGCTCAGGTGGAACAGTGTGGCTGCTCTGGATGAAGCTAGACATCATTCTGCTACTAATATAGGCGCCTGGAGCAGGGCTTAGGGCAAATGCTATGCTGCAACCTGGTTTTTAACACACATGACTCCTAAATTTCCATGTTTAATAAGTGGAGTGAACATTCATAAGAGAAAGTAGATTGACTTGATTTTTGAATACCGTCATCTACTTATTCCCTTAACAAAGTTTGTGTGGAAGGAATCTTCTAGGTTCCCTCATATTCCTCCACATCTTGTTTTGCACTAGGGATACTGTAGTGATGCTGTTTACAAGTCTGTGCTGTCCTTTGCCTCTGGGATACTAAAAATGCTAATTAATTATCTTTCTTTCCAGTCCCACCTTCCTCTTCATTTGTAAGCATTCTGTAAGCCTGCCAGAGCAGTCATGCACTACTTGTCAAATAGGTGCACTAAGAATTTGCTTGTATTTTCAGTTTGAAAATTATTTTTCTTTATGTTATGAACTTCCTAAATACAGTCAAGTAATTTTTTGGGTCTTGTTTTACCACGTCCATTCACAGGTTTCAGTGAAAAACCTATTTATAAGTTACACTGTATTCACTACATTCTTTACAGGTGAAGGGAAAAATACGTGAATATGTTGGGCTTTATAGGTAATCATAGGATTTTTCTACAAATAGAACCAAATGATTACACCTAAAATGAGTCCCAAATTTCAAGTTCTAAAGAGGATGTTTTATCTTGCAGTGCTTGTGGAACTAGAGACCCAGAGCTAAATTCAGTACCATGAAATTCCACTTAGACTTCTGAATTTAAAAATCCAGTGCATTACTATCCAAACATTGATATCAGGATCAGTAGTGTGAAGGCAGTAGATGATTCCTCCAAAAGACCTACCACTTGTCCTGGTGGTCTGTGGAGAAGAAGAAAATGTCCCATCACAAATATTACAGTTGTGAGGGTCTTGGGGCACTGGTGTGAAAACCACATGTGTCCTGGCTTGATCCAGGAGAAAGTTAATTTTCTTTCTAATAGCTGGTATGGTACTCTGTTTTGGATTTTTTTTTACCTTGTTGCATTAAAATGATAATGAAGATGCTCTATAATTTATTATACAAGTTACTGTGAGAGCATCTTTTTGTAGAGTGGTTTGTATTGGAAGGGACCTTAAAGATGATCTTGTTCCAATGCTCCCAACATGGACAGGGACCATCTTGCACTAGGCCAGGTTGCTCAAAGCCTCATCCAACCTGGCCTTCAACATTTCCAGGGATGGGGTACCTACTTCTCTGGGCAAATGGTTCTAGAACCTCACCACCTCACAGTGAAGAATTTCTTCCTAATATCTAAAGTAAACCTGCTCTCTGTCAGTTTAAGGCCATTCCTCCTTGTCCTATTATTCACTTCCTGCCCATGTCAAAAGTCCCTCCTCCAGCTTTCTTCTCCAGGCAGAACAACCCCAATTCTCTCAAACTGCCTTCATATTGGAGGTATGTCATCCCTCCTTTTCTCCTATTCTTAAAAAATAACATCCCTGAATGTTAGACTAAATTACACTCCAACTCTACTTTTGTGTATTTCCCCAAATTTTTTTTTAAAATTAGTTATGTCACTTTAGCTACTCTTTCTTATACCAATGTTAACAAGTGCACAATACAGTCAATTTCAGCCCTTTTTACAATTAAGAAGACTGTCTCAAAGTCTATATTATGTGGTAATTTATTAACTTACTAACATTTTTTTCTTTAAAGTATGTTTATCTGGGTTTAGGCAACTTAAAAAACATTTCTAGAACCACCGTGCTGAATTTATGAAATTCAGTTTCCCATGTAGCAGTGCCTATAGGTGGCTAACTAAAGGTAATCTGAAGCTAAAATGATGGAGGAGAACTACTAAATCCTAAATCCTTTATGGTTATATAGAAGACCTTTAGCCATCCAAAGCAGGCTAAAGGGGCTTTAAGGGGCTAATCTCAAACAGCATAAGCTTGCCATTGATTTCTGAAGGCAGGGAATATTTGGAAAAGGTGAACGGTCTTAAAGTGCTTGTTAAGAATCAGAGATAAATTAGATTTTAAGGAATGCCTTAGAGGTGGATCATTGTGAGAAGGGAATAGGATGAAAGTTACCTTTGTGATATTGACATAGAAGGAAGAACTCATAAAAATAAAACATACTTGAGTAATTTTGGACAAATTTGAATAATATTAAATTGGAAAGACAGGTTTAAATGTAAGAATTTGATACAAATAAACTTTCCATTTCTCATTACTCACATCCTTGATTCCTAATGATTCCTAGCTCTATAAAATATAATGAGTAAGTAATGACAGCTCAATTTCATGCTCTTCAGCAGTAGTGGCTGGGTCTTGCTCACAAATGAGAAAGCTTGAAGCCCAAATCATTCCTAAGTTCCCCCTGCAACAGTGATTGTACATTTGCATTACTATTCATGTTTTCTGTTGAGAGCCAACAACCCATTCAGTGCCTTCTGAAGCACAAGTGTGTTATTTTTAAAAGATTAATGGTTCTGCAGAGTGGTAACATACATAATTAGGAAGCTTGTATTTCCACATTTAACCTGATTCAATGCCCTTCACTTCAAAGAAATGTATAATTTTGCATTCTAGTTGAGTTCTGTCAAAACATGAACCAAAAGCAATGTAGGTATAAAAGAAAGCAGAGTGAAAACAAGACCAAAATTATTTTGATCTAGTTAGAATCAAAGGCACCTTTTCATCAGATAAGACAGGTGAAATTATGAAGAACAGTGACAGTATCACATGAGGAAGGCTATGGCTAACGGCAGCATTTATGATAGGTACTTGAAAGGTAATGGAGTCTGCAGTGGTTAGCATGGCAATAAGCTAAGCCATGATATTCAAAATACTATGTAACTGCAACCAACAGGTACCCATAAGTTCTAAGATTACTGAACAGGATATTTAGAGCTGTCTGAATAGCTGATTCTTGTCTATTGTAAGAAATACAAAACACAAACACAATGAGCATCAAGTGTAAGTATGAATTTTCTTTATATTTCTATTTGCTTTGATTAGTGTGGGAGATGGCTTTTATTTCCCCATTAATATTTTATTTTTCCCCCACTACGTCTAGTGTTAAATTGATCCTGATTATGTCTGAAACCAGGAGTTGTAAAAAGATACAAATATGGTGTGTTATGTTATGCAAACATTTAGTACATTTCATCCAAGTGTTACGGTTGAAAAATGAATTAGAACAACTTGTTATAAAACTTGTGTTAATATTTTATTTTTTTATCACTATTCATCCCCGAGACTATTTTAATGTTTGAAAAGTAATTCTAACAGTGTGGAAAATATTTAGCTCATGTAATAGATTTCAGAGTGGCACATGTAAGGGAGGAAAAAGAACAGGGAAAGCATCCTCTGCAAAACCAGGATGTAGTAAGTAAAACACAGATATCATGGGAGGTAAGGCATCTTGCAAATTGTAAGGACAAGAAATTTTGGTTTGATAAACATGCAGACAAAATTCTTACCTAGTTCTAGAAACTCCAAGGAGAAGTAGCATCTTTCTAAGTAATAGTTCTTTAATAATGGGTCTTGAGTAAACTGCCAAGAAGTGCAAAATAGTATGTTATGCACAAATATAACGATATTGGAAAAAATAAAAAAAAGAAAATTCGTTTTGAAAAAGGTTTTCCTAGTTTTTAATAGATAAAATAATAATCTTGGAAACACAGATGATTCCTCTCCCCTGTACTGGTGAGACACGTCTAGAGTGCTGTCTAGGTCTCGGCTCCTCATTAGGCCAAACTGAACCCAGTCTAGCAAAGCACATGAAGATGATTAAGGGCTTGCAGCACCATTTGTATGAGAGAATGCTGAGAGAACTGGGGCTGTTCAATCTGGAGAAAAAAGGCTCAGGCTTATCCATGTATACAAATACCTGATGGTGAGACAGGGAGGGAAGCAAAGACAACAGATGGTATTTACTATTGCTTGTTTTTGTGAGTGCCTTTAATGAATGTTGCATGAAAAAATTAGGAGTCTTGGTAGATGTATGCAGCTCAATTTAAAGAATTAAATAATTACAAATTGTGTAAAAGTTATATATGATTAGACTAGGAAGAAAATGTTGCTATGACTAGATTAATGAAAGTGAAAAGAGAGTTCTGGAAATTTCTTCTGTCTAACAAAATGTCCCATGATAAAAAATATAAATTTTGCACAACCTCTTCTGCTCCTGAAATAAAAGATTGGAGAGGACATAATCTTCATAAATTGAATTCTTGTGATGTCCACCATCTCTGTAGTAAACACTCTGGTAAGACATAGGGAATAGTGGAGGAAAAAAGCTGGTGAATAGTAATGATGTTTGGAAAACTTTCATAAAAGGTTTGATAATTGCAGTTATGAGCAAATATCTACAGCAGTGGAAAAGTCCAGTGGACCTCTGGTAGTAAATATAATTAGTAAGAAATCAAGAATGGACATTCACTGTAACCTGTGTCCTAGGAGGATTTTGTTTCTTTCTTTTTTTTTTTTTTAAACCAACCAGGCTTACATTAGTAGTTGCACACTAGTTACTCACTAGTAGGTCTTCCCTACTTCTTGACCCAGCCATTACAACGATTCAATCGCATTCTATTAGAAAGCATGAGGCTACATTGCATTACTGCTTGTTATCTGATCTTGCTTTTAGTTCTCATCAAGATGTAATATTCAAACAGTAACAGTCACACTATTTTTCAGTGTAAAGCAGCTCCCACGTTGATGTTATTTTCTCAAGACCACAGGCTTCGGATAGAAATCCTTGATTCAGTAAGAGGTTTCCAGCTGAAATGTGCAGTCCTAAGGAGAAATGGTATGTGAATGCTTTCATATTTTCAGCTGCTTGAATAAAGTGCTGCTTTTAGACCATTAGACTTAGCTGGCAGAAAAGTACAACAGTATCTTCACATCGATTTAAAAGTTTACAAGAAAGAATCACAGCAAGTAACACAGTATTTCTTTAGCTTGCTTCCTAAGTCAAGCTCTTCCTAAATAGTATGACAACCCCTCAATACTTCAGTGAAACAAAAAGCAAGGAAACCTTGGAAGTCCACAGAAACCTGTATAATGAGCTAATATTTTTTCTGATTATCAGTTGAGGAGAATGTATGGTAAGGTGAACTTGGGGATGTGCTGAGAACCTAAAATAATAGACTGGAATGATGGTGCAGTTTGAAAATCTGACAGGATTAAAATTAGATAATTTTAATATGTTGTTTAGTGACTGTTATACCTTTCAGTATTTACTTATCATGTAACACAGAAGAGGATTTTTTTTACCATACCCCACAAGAAAAACACTTGAATATGACTTGCTAAAATTGACCTTTACTTACACATTGTGACTTTTACATGACAGTATTATGATAAACTGACTCTAGCTTCAGATTTATTACTCAGCCCTGACCTTTGGTTATATTAGAATATTGCTTTCAACCAGACTAAATAATAATGTCTCTGTGAATGGAAGGAACTGGCAGATCTGGGATGTCAATTGCCAGCTCAATTTTCCTTTCACCTGGGATTACAGCATGTCACAGTGCTTTATTGATCTAAGAGTCATTAGAGTTCAGTGTTATAACTCTTCAGTTTTACACACAGTGCAATACAGTGCACTGTAAAAGGGATGAGCCATGAACCGGACCATGACTCCAGTTCAGATTGGTCAAAATTTGGAATGCTTATTTCATCAGAAATATGTATAGTGATTTTTTTTTCCTAAGTTCATGCAGCCAAAATATCTTTGGAAAGATATTCAAAATGATCCTTCCAAAATGATTACTTCAGGGTGTTGTCCTAGTTTGGGGTCACCCCGGACAGGTATTTGGTATATACTGGAAAAAACCCTGTTCTTGAGATTTGAGAGCTTAGTTTTGAAGTTAGTGGAACACTTCAAACAATAACATTGTTGCAATTGCATTGCACTCCTATTTAGTATGGCATAGTAAAATATTTTGATTTCATTATTTAACGTAAAATTCATTTTTATTACTAAATAATAATATAATTATTCATATTATGTATTATATTTCAAAGAAAGTTCTTAACAACTTTTTCCTTATATGTCAGTGAAGTTGATAGATTTTTCTGATATGTTTTGATTTAATAAAATCAGTATCTGTTGTTAAAAACTGTTTAGGTAGTCAGAAAATTTTCAATCTGCTGTAAACTAGAGTATAACAATGAAGAAAAACACCTTTCTGCAACTTCCACTCATGCTTCAGAACAGTTAATGTAGTGGAATGTCTTTCAAGGGGTGCAGCAGCTTCATGTGGCCTTGCTTTTCAGAGAGGGACTGAAATCAATAGGATTCTTTCTTTAGGAAGGACTATGATTATAATCCCATAGAAAGTTGCATTATTAAAATAATAATTCATTTATGTAACACGTACATAAAGATTAAAGAGCTTGACATACTATTATTATGCTATTGGTGCCAGGATTCTTCTGGATGCCAAAGCACATCTTTGCTGCATTCAGGCCTCAAACAATTTTTAAGGATAGAATCATAGAGCAGTTTGTGTTGAAAAGGACCTTGAAAATCATCAAGTTTCAACCTCTTTGCCATGGGTAGGGACATTTCGCACTATACCAGGTTGCTCAGAGCCCCATCCAGCCTGGCCTTGAACACTTCCAGGGATGGGGCATCCACTGATAAGGATAACAGATCACAACAGCGTTTTACTCACTTGATAAGGATAGTAGGACAGAGAAACATTTACTCTGATCAAGGACAGTAGAACACAACAGCACAGCTTTGGAGAAATAAATAAAGTATGCAGCTTAGGCAAAGAGAAATTATGCAAAAAGGCAAGTAGAATACCAGCTCAACTCTGCAAGGCTGACAAAGCAGAAGTTATACAGAATGATGATATTGTGGTCACTTAAAAGCAGGGGTCAAGGAACACCCACCTCAAAAGGACACTGGGCATTGAAGACAGACTCCCCCAAAAGGCATCTAAGGACTTCTTACTTATGGGTCAGACTTCTGTCATAAGCACATGACTGTGTCAGATAAAGTCAGGGAAGCGGGGTAGCAAATGAATATGTAATCAGTGTGTATGATAAAAACTCTGTTCCAATACTTGTCACACTTGAGTGGAGGAAGGATCCACCAAGTGGCCAGCACGCTGTAATAAACAATACCTTCTTTCTAATATTCAAAATGGTTGGAAAGTTTCTATCTGGCTGATTTTGTAGCACCAAAACCTCCCTGGGCAACCTGTTCCAGTGTCTCACCTCCTTCACAGTAAATTCCTTCTGTGTATCTGACCTAAGTTTCCTGTCTTTCAGTCTGAACTCATTTCTTTTTGTCCCATCAGTACAGTTCCTTGTGACGAGTCTTTCTCTGGCTTCCTTCAGATACTGGGAGGTTGCTATGAGGTCTCCACCAAACCTTCTTTTCTCCAGGCTGAACAACCCCAACTCTCTCAGCCCATCTTCATAGCAACTTATCAACTTCGCTGCCTCTCCTGGACTTGCTCCATGTCCTTCTCATATTGGGGACACCAGAACCGTATGTAAATTCCTAAAGCTGCTAGTTGTTGCATCTTACAACAGCTTGTCATATATTTCTGCCTAATCAACTGCTGCGTGGATGTCTTCTCTATCCAAATGATTTTTAAAGTATTTGCATTCATCTAACATGTAACTTAAGGGCGTAGGTATCCATAATATTGATATAGACATATTGTAACTAGGATGTTAATTTCTTCCAGAAGACATATTGCTGAATTTTTTTACTTGTTCAGTGAAATTTAGTTAATAGTGAAAAAAGAAAGAATGTCTCCATAGATTAGCAGTGGTTTTGGGGTCTAATATTTTCTTCAAATGAAGCACATGTTGGTGGGGGTTTTAATATTTTAGGCAATTTTGTGTGATTGTTTTAAGTGTACATTTTTCTTTTCTTATTCATGGTGGATAGAAACATACTTTACAAGCTACCAGAGCAACTTAATAAGAATGGAGGTGAAATAAAAAACATTGATGCTGTCTGCAAATAGCAGTCTCCTTCAAATTCACATTTGTTAAAACCCAATTTTGTAATTATTATAGTTGAAGACATACTCAGGTACTGCAAATAATATTCTATGCTTTTAAACCTCATATAAAACAATCACTGGTAGTCATTGAACTATCACAAAGAGCTCTCCAGTCATCTTGCTTTAAAATCAGAACTGCTTACAACAGATGCAGGATTTTACCAGTTAGATGGCAGCAACAAGGTTACCTTTAAAATGTTTGTGTTAAAACAAACGTGCTCCCTGGAAAAAAATTCAGCATGTGATGCATTGAAAACAGCCATCAGTCAGCAAAATGGTCATAGAAAAAGATTCCAACAGCTATTGTTCACTTTATTTGACTGATCTGATAAGGCCAGTATGCCAGAAGCAGTTTGTTATTCCAAGAACTCTAACCTTCATCTCACTTAAGTGAAAAAAAAATTAAACAAATCAATTGTAATTTCAGCTCTTTAGAAGACTCTGCAACCTATTTTACAAAGCAAATACTTGTTCCTATTATGATGGAGGAAATAAAAATGCAACTTCTGTCTAGAAATTACTGCTTAGCTTATTTCTGTTTTATGAGCATTTCTTCCCCCTGACTGAGAATACAGCTTAATTGCTCAATAAAAGTGTATGGTTTTAAGACGAAAAATCTACTATAAAATGAAATGAGATTTAAAAAATGTATGCTGAACAATGTGTCAGTTCATTGCACCAGAGCTGGTGGCTTTGAGAGCTGACAGTTAGAGGGTCAGATTCATTAAAGCTTTTATTGATGTCAGACGAAATTGAGGCAGCATTTTGTCCTAGGTTTATAGCACATTCAAATTCAGCAAAACTGACAAACTGGCAAACAAAAAATTTTGTGGAACTGATCACTACTGGGGATATGAGGTCTTTATTCACAGATAACCACATTTTCCCAAACGAAAGAAAGGTCAGATTGCCACTCTTTGTTGTTTGGAGACTTCGGGCTCCGTGACTGTTTTTTCTGTGAATTTCATTTATTGGACAAGGTAGACAAACTGAATTCTCCCTGTGTGCTCTGCCATTCAAAATTAATGAGAAAAGACTGTAAGGCCAAGGTTTTAAATCTCCTGAGGAGATGCTGGACATGCACCACAGGGGAAGAATTTTTTTTCTGTAGCATTCTTACAGATTCAGATTTCTGAATAAAGCCCGGTACCTGACAGTTTGAGAAGATGGCACTCCACAAAAACTCCTGTCAGCTATTGCCTTCCCTTCATGAGGCACTTGGTATTTCTGTGCTGGAAGAAATGCTTCAATTTCTTTAACCCTCAAACCATAACCAGGGCATGTTTTCATACCAATTTCAGCACCCTGTCAAAACAAGAATAACTTTTCAGGGACTGTGACCAAGCAGTGGTCAAAGGGACAGGCCCAGGACTGGTGTCTAGACAAGGTTTTCCCCTTACTCTGCTTGTGGAGGAGATGGACACTTGTGGTTCAGGTGGGACTGTGGTGGCAGGAGGCCATGCCTCCTGGCAGACTGTCAGCAGGGAGCAGCAGTGCAGAGAGCAGACCCTGAGAAACTATTGATGAGACAGTTTGAGGTCAAGCAGAAGCTTCCAGTTTTATTCTGATATAAAATCAGAAAACTTGGGAGTGATTGCTGTTGTGAGCGTTTTTTAGAATTACTTATATTAACCAAAGCAAAAATCAGGGGTTTTATAAGGCAACATGATATTAAATTTTAAATTATAAATCTTTTCTATAATCCTCACCAGGATTAAAGCATATCAATGAATGAAATATTATGGACATTTTTACACATATTTGCTTTCAGTTTTTTAATATGTACTTCATTGTCTGTTAAACCCTTGCATCACTAGAGAGCCTAAAATAGCTTGCTTCTAAAGCTGAAGCCAAATGGACTTTGTTATAGTGGAAATGGTATATTTTATTCTTCTTTTTTTTGTTTTTGTTTCACTGTAAAACTTTCTACCTTGTAGATTTCTGTCTGCCACTTATCTTTGTTCTACAGGTTAGAGAAGAAAGAATTCCATACCAGTAAGTCCACATTGAGTAACAAGTTAAATTCCTGGCCCTACCATCATCCTCAGCCAGGGGTACAGGACTTTTTCTTACAGATTGTATTCTTGAATCTCAGTCATATTTTTTGTCACAGAACTATAAATATTTACAGAAATATGCTGGCAGAATCTCTCACAGTTCTTATAATCTGTTAATAAAATTCTGTTTTGTGGATATTTCATGAATTTATGGATTTCCTCCTTGATGAACAGTCACATAATAACACACAGCTGAGCAGAAAGTGGCACAAATTTTGAGTCACTGACTGATTCAGGATGAAACATTTACCAGTAAGGAACACTTATCTGGACTTTGGTTACTCTGTTTGATGCCTCTGTTCTTCTGAAATTGATTCTGTTTCCAGATGGCTTCTGAATATTTGCAGGGATAAAAATACGTGCATAAAGCATGTGGAAAGATTCTTATTCAAGTAATGGAAAAGGTGAAAAAGATCCCATTTGGAAAAGCTCTGGGCAATGATACCTTTTTTTGTTTCTCTCCAAAAAGAGAAAGATTAAATCCTATTTTATCTGTTGCAACCTTGTAAAATGTTGGTAAAAGTAAGCTGACTTTCCAGTTCATATTTGCAGTTCCTCTAACGTACATTTCATAAATGAAAGAAAAGAAAGAATATTTATTTTAATTTATGCTCTTTAAAAACAGTGGTTTTGAACATAGTAAAAGTAATGATCTGGTGTCACGGTTCCAGAGAAGAGAAGTGTTGCTGACTTGCATGGAAGTTCTCAGATTGCCACTGAAAAAATTAATTTGGGATTGATCTGCTGCTTTTTCTTCTTCTAAATGTTACATTTTATATATAAAAAGGTGATGGCACTCATTTTTCTTGCTACTTCTAGCACTTTAGAAAAATGCCCAAAACATCTCTTGCTTTGTTTTAAAATCTGGCACCTTACATCCAAAAAAAAAGATGTCCTGGTATCTGGACACTACATGTTACAAACATTATGTGGATGTTAAAACTATTATGTCCATTTTTAGAACTATTTTCCTTTGTTTTCTACATATATATTTCTTTATCAAACCCTTGCATCACTAAAGAGCCTAAAATACCTTCAGATCTATGAAAGCCAAATATTTTCCTCCTCTGGTCAACAGTCGCTAGTCGGACCAGGGGCTTTTAATAGCTCTTAATAATTTATTATATACAAAGATAATTTATTATATACAATATAATTTATTATATACAGAGCACTTAATTTTCCATGATTTTTTTCATACTTTTGTGAGTCAGGTCAGTTAAATACGTATTAGTGCAATAAGATATGATTATACTATAGGCATCTGAGTAAGAGGTCTATGCTTTCCTGCATAGAACCTTTATTAAGAAATGCTCTATGATTCTCTGAATAAATTAATCACTCGGAATTTCAAATCTTTTTTAAATAACATTTGAGTAACTCAGTGTAATACCAAAGAATACTTTCACCCTCTTTGATATTTCCAAGTCTTTTGATTTCTTGGCACACACAGAAAGCTTCACCACAAGTGGTCAAGGCTGTGAATGACTTAAAACATTGTGGGAATTACCATCTATCCTGACAAAATCATATGGTAAGTAATGCATTCATTCATTTTGAATAAACTTTCAAAATCTGAAGTTAGTTGGCACTGAGTCTCCCACAATGTCATTTTCTGAAGCAGCCTCAATACTCAGTCTGAACCACTTTGCCATACTTTTTGCTGCATAAATTATTAAGTTATACTTTGATGTTTTATTTCATTTTAGAAAATATCAATCACCAGTTGGAAGGAACCCTCCTGTTCTTCAGTACATGGGACTCAGCAGACAGAAGTGAAAAAACTTTTTTATTTTGCTCTGCCAAGACTGGGTCAGTCAGTGAAGCAGGCAAAGCATTGAAGAGCTATCCACCTTCAGCCTAGAGCAGAGAGAGGTAATTCTTTGTTCTTGGCTGTTGTATTTTATGTAATTAGGATATATCTTCTCAATCATTCCGGATGCATTCAAGTTGTAAGTGGCTCAGGACGCACACAGTGAATTATTATACCGTTGGCCTATACTGGAAGCTTTATGAGCTGTTCTGCATCCTTATTTGTTAGAGGAAGATGAAACCCCATAAAAGTCAAGCTGAAAGCTACAAAAAACATTACTGCTTTGTTTTTCCTATTTATGAAGCACTGAACTGTAGAGTACTCTAATGATAGCTTGTATTAATTTTAACAAACTTGAAAATCTTGCTGACTAGTCTAACATTTAGGTCCTTTTTCATTCTGTTTCTCATCAACCTTTAGCTTTTTGCTAGAGGCACCACATTTGTTATGTTAGTGTAAGTAGATAATTACAAACAGTGCTAAAATGAAACACCACCACTGGTAAAGCTGAGAGGCTTTTAAAAGTTTCATCCCACTCAGCTACAAAAAAATTAATTTAAAATGTATGGATTGTGAACATACCAGTTTCATTTACACAAAACCTGTTTGGTTTTTTGGGGCTGTTTTTTAAATTGTTTCAATTCTGTTAAAAAATATAGAAAACATTCTGTTTCCTAAAATTTGCATTTTCTGGTTCTTGTTTTCTACTTACACGTGAACACTGGAATTTGCCTTCAGAAACTACCTATGGGATTTGGGGGAAAAAAGTAACCCCTCTTCTCAGAGATTGGTTTTTAACTAAAGGTTTACTGCGAAGCAGTTTAAACTCAAGTGATTCTGAGTTGTCAGTTGCAGGTGATCTTTAGCCTTTTGTAAGCAGGGCTTTATTTTGCAAAGACACAGGACGTGTTTTTTTTTGGGGGGGGCGGTAGGTTATAATGCTTGATGTGTTCTACTCATGATCTGAAGAAGAGAATACTAAAGAGGGAATAATAAGTGTTAAGAGAAGAGCATAGGCGCAGCAAGTTCCTCCAGATAAGTTCAGGACATAAAAAACAGCTGTTGGTTCATTCAAAACCTCAACTTGCAGCTGCAGCTATTGATGCTGCTTCAAACTTTATTTATGTCTAGGCAGAATATATTTTATATATGTCCTATAAGCATTACAGATCTTAATGCTTTCTTTGGCCTTTGTTCTGTATTCCATTATCCTGTGTGAAATCCATCCTGGGAGCAGGCATTGGGCACAACATTACATGAGACTCAATGAAGTTGTTACAGTAAAATTTAATGGGATGTGGACTATGTGCTGGCTCTTTTCCAAGGATGAATATTACCTTTTTTTGGCATGAATTTCTGATTTCTTTCTTTGTGAAAGCTCCTCTATTTCTGTTAAGGTGTCCTTATGCTCCTCAGAAATTAATACAGTTTCTAGTCCTTTATTAAAAATCTGACAAGAATACTGGCAACAAGGTAATATCTTTTCTATTTTTTTACCATAGTGAGACTACTTGCAGAAAAGGAAAAAGAAGGAAATACAAATTCACTGTCACTTCATAAATATTATTTGTAAGCAATTTCTTCAAAATCATATTCCTCCTTTTTTTCTCCCCCTGTCCCATTTTAAGATCAGCATATGCTCCAGGGGACCTTACAAAAATTGGAAATATGTTATGACCACTGGGCAGAGGCTGTGGTGGTGCGGTGGTCCCACATGGACATCAATAAACCCCAGCTGCTGTTCACCCATCAGAGTCCTCCTTTCATTCCTCATCACCACTCACACTGTTGCTGCGGCAAAGGGCCCACAGGATCGGGAAGGTATCCCTGGATACTGGACCGTACCTCGCACTGCAGCCGGTGTCAGGGCTGGCCAGACGAAGCGGGACAAGGTTCCCAAGACACACCGGACCACCGCAGTAGTTCTTTGATCCCCTGACTTTATCATGCATGGAGAATGCAGGTGTTTACTAAGCTTGTCTTCATAAGCTTCTTGATAAAACTAAGAATAATATCCTGTCTTAAATCAGTAAATAAAGATGTGTTTTATAGTAACCATTTTCTAAACATCAAGTTACAGGATTCACTTTTAAAGTCTACTTAGCACTGATGTATCAATGCTTTTGTATTATAATTTAATAATTTGCTGTCTTTTTCAACTATAGTAAATTTTATAGATTTTTCACACAATAAGTGTTTATGCAAGTATTTATGCAAGTATGCAAGTATTTATGCATATTCAATTCTCTGCTTCACGGAGATCACATTTTCAAGGGGAGCAGATAGTTCAGGAAAAAAATTCCTACATATCTACACAAACATTCAAGCAAAATGCTATATTTATGACACAGTTTATCCTGACAGAAACAGAAATCAAGTATATTTAGTGAAAGGGAATTTTTAGGTTAAAGAAAAAATACTTCAGTTGCTGTCCTTTTGTGAGGAAGAGAAACAGTAACCATATGCAGTTTTCCAGGGTTATTAAAATAACCTAATGTTAGAACAGTGTAAACAAATGTGAATTGCAAGATAGGAATAAAGCATATGGCAAAGTGGTTGAATATGTTATTGCAGGAGTTGTAAACTGGTTTCATTTTAGGTCAGTTATTGACATTCCCCAGAACTCAAACCATAGCTTCAGCAATCCTGTTTTAGCAATATTTTGCATTTATCTCAAAAATGGTGTATTGTTTAGGGTTTTTTTTTAAGGAAAAATGCCCTTGCATTTTCAAATTTTAAGAGGTGAAACCAAAAAGAATGCTTTATACCAAGTTCAGTGAATGACTGAAAAAAGAAAAGGTTGATGCTTTCCAACTTCTTTCTAATGCCACAGCTTCAAAGTGTGATTAACTGGTTGTTAAACTGTGTAATAAATATGCTTCAACTGAAGAAGTGTTCAATTGGCTGTTAACACTTTAAATTAATCAGTGTGTACCTCACAGCCAGCTAGGATTCATTTTTGTGACTGTAAAGTGCCATCTCTGTCATCTTCTAGTACAACATATATACACACTATTCTCTACAATACCTTTAAAACAGCTCTAAAGTGATCTCCAGAGACCATACTTGTCACGAGATAATTACTGTCCTGTGCTATATGAAACTCTTGACTGCTCTTCCTGTTTCAGGGTATCCCAGGAGAATAATCACTGTATGTCTTTTCTACTGTGATTTAGTATCTTCTTATGCTGATTGACAAAGCAGTCAAGATGAAATTAATTTATCTTGTACCACTAGTTATGTGGCACAGTTTGAAGCCAAAAGACATTAGGTAATACTGCTAAGAGGTATACAACTGTCCTCCTTTCTGAAATCAGGCTTCAGCTACCAACATTTAAAAAGGTATGAAATATGACATCTGGTAAGCTCATTTTTCTCAACCACTTTTTGTAATCAGGTTTCAAATCTCACCAGATATTTCCTAGCTGCACAAAGCATAGCTGCTGATACGTTTATTAGATCTTTACATACCTATGTGGTATATAAACACACAGATAAGATGGAGACAGGTGAAGAAGATGCTGATATTCAGTACCTGAGCAATTTACAGTTGGGTTTCATTGGGGTTAGGTCACCACTGCCAGGTGGGGTTGGGTTGTACGAGGTAATCCAGATCCCCAAATATGGGAGGAAGGAAATCAAGAGGAGCTGTGCAGGCTGACTTCACTGAGCAGTGAGAGAGGGAAATTACTGAGGAAACCTCTGGTTATGTGAACCTTTTTCCTGGGAGATTGACACAACTGCTTCTCTTAGGCTCCCCAAGGGATAGGATATTCATCTTGGTGAGACTAAAACTTGGAACACAGCTTGTGGGGCTAAAAGGTTGCTGTTCCTGGCTACTTGCCACCAGCACCAAGGTTCAGGTTCATACAGCAGCCTTTCATGGAACAGATTTTCACCTCACACCCCGCCCAGCCTCTGTGGTGCCTAGGCCCTAGAACAGCACCTCCTCTTTCAGGGGACAAAGCCTGCATTAATTTTTTAAAGTAAGACTTAATTATGTATTTTTGTAAGATTTGTAAGGATTTATGTCCTTAAAAAGAAATGGTATTTTGAAGGGAAAAGGGAACCCGGTCAGAGGCAGCTTGGAAAGCACAGGAGGAGAAAAAATTCACAAATGCAAATAAATATTTTAGTTGTCAAAGGAAGGATGACTGCTTTTATAAGATATTAATTTAGTGAATGTTTTTGTGACTACATGTTCTTTTGAAATACATGTACCTCTTCACAAAAAAAGTAACAAACCCCCTAAGCAGCATCTTAATTTTTATTTTTTATATATTTCAGCAAGGAAGCATATGGAAACAAGGCTGGAAATCATTTAAATCATTGTATGATTTATTTTGAAAAAAAAAAGTAGTTACACGAATATTTCGGATTTCTCATTCACTAGATGAAAGACAGAGAATAAGAATAATACACCAGTGATTCGTGATGCAGTTTTTCATTTGTACTTAAGGTATTTATGAAACTATTATCTTTATTTCACCTTTTTCTTTTCATACTATTTGATTTGTGGGAAAATTCATGAAAGAAATTACATACACAAAAGCAGCCCATAACTGCTGCATAATCAAATTGATGAATGTGAACCATATCCAGTGTGATATTTAACAGAAATGAAAATATGAAGGTACTAAAATTATATCTCTTTTTTTTCCCTCTTCATTGGTTCTGTTATTAAATGAAAGGAAATCTGAATATGATGTATCTTGGCAATGGACTCTTACATAATGTAACACCATTTAGTGTTATTAAAATGTGAATTATTCTTTTAATTGAAATTTTTTTCAGCACTAAAACAATGATTGATGTACATAATATTCGCTTGATAATTCACAGAAAATACAGTAACAGTAAATTCCTAAAAGCAATTATGTTGTCTTTTGTTAACATTGAAATTACAAGCAAAGAATGCTTATTAAATTAATAAAAGTGACACATATATAATTGAGATTCAGGTAGAAACTAATATAAACTGAATTAAAATGTATTTTTACATATAATAATCATCTAATAATACTGCTTGCTTAGACAGCACAAGCTCAATCTGTGCACCTTGATGCAGAAGTGAAAATATGTGCTCAGATTAAGGAACGCTAAGCTGATGGTTGTACTCAGTGATCTTAGAGGTTTTTTCCAACCTCAATGATTCTATATCACTGAAAAACTCATGACAGAAAGGAAGTTTTATAATTGGAAAAGACAGCCCTGTGCTTCTTTCTTTTGTGCTTTAGCAGAGTGGTTTCTCTGCTTTCCATGTAGAAAATAAGAACTTTTTGCAACTTTATTGTTATGTTGGTCTTCATCTGTGTAAAATCCTAAAGATCATAAAGAAGGTCTCAGATGCTATGGTAACACTGACTTATGAGCCTGACGAATCACTAAAAATCACTTTATCATTTGAATAAAATGAAAAATGTATTTGGTTGTAGAGACAAAGAAAATTAAAACAAGGCGGAAAAAACTGGAAGGATGATGTGCACAAAGCAAAGACAAGGACAGAATATAAGTGAAACAGTGTTGTGGTGATATGCAATGAAGATTTTTATAGATAAATAAAAAAGAGCAACTTCCAGAATCAACTTAAAAGCAGGAATGATATAGAGACTTCCCATTGTGGTCAAGAAACAATTTGCCATACCTTGGCAATGCACATTCTATGGTTGTCATTAATTTTACAGAAAAAAATGTTTTGAAAATACTCTTTTAAAGTATTACTACCACCACTTTTTTTGGTTATTAATACCTATTCTCAATCATAAAAAACTGAATGCTCGGTATGTGAGGCAAAATATACAGTAAATATACTTTTGAAATCTCTGAAATTGAGGTGAAAGATGTCCCTGCCCATGGCAGGGGTATTGGAACCAGATGATCTTTAAGATCTCTCCTAACCCAAGTCATTCCATGGCCTATGACGATCCTGCGAAAAGCTTCAGTCTTACTGCAATAATCCAAAGTTTCCTACTTCTTTATAAGTTATAAAAGAGAGGCTTCCTGGGCTTCTGGGAGCTTAGACTTCTCGGATTCCAATTATTATAGGTTCAGTGAAGTATCATGTACCTAATATTTCTCTAATGTTGCTAGTTCAGGATTTTTTCTTGGAGAGAAAATTCCCTCAAGTCCCAAAGTGAAAGAAAAGCATTTTCTTTCAAACACTGTAGTTGTTTGAAGCTATTACGATTTTATACCATAGCTTTGTCAAATTTTCCTAGATAACTTCCTAAAGTGTGTTTCTAAGTAAATGACATATCTGTTGTGTGCATATGTACAAATATTATTTCTAGGTAAATAGTGGCACTGAAGTCCTGCTCTGTTTCCTTCTGGAATTCCAAATAATCTTCCTAAAGTAGTGTTTTCTATTCATGCTCAGGCTTTTGGCATAAAGAGTAAGAGAACCAAAGTGCAGGAAAGGCTTTGCCTCTCTGAGACTCCAGGTTTCCCGAATTTGTTCCCAAATACTCCACATTAATTTAGCCTGAATAAGTGGTAACAACAGGAATTTTGCCATTGTTCAGTGGGATCAAGGCTTCTCACCAAACCACTGCCCTTAATTCAATGGCACAGTGTCAGCAGCAGAAAAACCCCAGCCTTTTCTTCACATACAACTTGCCTGCATCTTTGCTTTCTGCTGCTTTGTAAAATAAGTGAAATATGCAGACCTGAGCATCCAGCTGTTACTGTTGGCAAGCCTCCACTTGCACAAGTTATAGAGGTGCAGGGTTACAAATTAACACCATCATACTGGGAAAGTGATTCCTGTGTTCTTTTTTTATTGTTATTCCAAGTTTCTTCAAGTGTAGCAAAGCATAAAACTATGTTTTTGTTCTCTTCTGGATGGCAGGACTGACCTTCAACCAAATATTTAAGGAACTCTGCGGAGCCTGATGTGCCTCACACTGCATGATTTGATGGGAAGGAAGCCTACCTCTACAGGAGGGCATCGAGAAAGTAAGATAAAGCAGCACTCTGAAAGGAACAGCAGCAGGACATATCTCAAAATATTATCAAAGGAAAAGTGTTTTCTTAAAGGGCAGCAGTCTCTATTGCAGAGGTAATACATTTTGCCTTGCAACATTTTAGAAAGTATGTGATTTTCAGTGCGGTATCATGGCATTCAGACAAAATGCCACACACACAAAAAAAGGGGGGTTTATAACCCATTGTATGTCTTTAAAACCTGCTTGAAAGTGTATCTGCCACTATGAAAAACTTAAGCAGTTTAAAGAGAAGTTCTGCAGCTTTCTCACCCAAACAAAAAAATATTTCTTTCCCCTTTAAAGGAAGGGACACAGATAAGTATTAAAAATATTGGATGGAACTTTAACTATAAATGTTGTATAGAGCAGATGTGATGACAGCCCATTGCAAAAAATATTTCTTTCTAGTCCCATTTTTTTTCTTTAGAATGGATTTCTGAAGGGGCCATCTAGGCTCTTACATATAAATGTCAGGAACAATATTTTTAAAGAAAGAATTCATAAAACTTACACTAAATTTTGATAGTTACATGCATTCTGTCATAATAATATTTTAGTGTGCTTTTATAAAATGTTTGTTCTATGATTATCATACTTGAATGTATAACATCAAGACTGAAGGCAAAGGAATGTCAGAAGAGATAGATTATGAGAATAAAAATTACATAAAACAAGCCTTCTAAGTAAGTAACAGTCAGGCATGGCACTGAGAAATGTCAAAACATATAAGGATTATCATGTTCAAATTCATATCTGAATTATGCTATTGAGTGGCTGTGCCATGAACCCTGTACCTTGTCTGAATGTTATACAATCTTTCCCTCAGATTTAGCCAAAATTCTTTGCCTTCCTCTGGGCGTTAATTTTAACATGATAAAATGAACATAAACATCTAAAGTTAAACGATGTGCATACTAGGTGTCCTATTTTTTTTTAAAAAAGCTAATGCTCTCTCTTCCTAGAAAATAAAAACCCACCTCCCACATAATAAAAAATATAGCCATGGCTAGATTTATTGAAAATATTAGCTGAATTATTCCAGTTATTGACAAATGTATTCCAACTTCAAAATCCAAATGCAGATATATGATATGAGCTCTTAACTGTCCTGGTTCATCTCAGGATGATTTGATTGCCTTAGTGTCCTCTTCTGCCAAAGTGCTGTGGCATTAGCAATGTAGCTGTACCGTTGCTGATGGTCCTACTTGTCAGAGCAACAGTCCTTCACTGCTGAATCCCGTCTCTGGTAGGGGCCAGTCACAGGTGCATAGGGAAAAGACACTGAACATATATCTAGAGTAGAGGCATGATCCTTCAGTATTTCCTCCAAGCATCAATAATTTATGTTTTATTTTAATTTTTTCTCCCATATCATATACACTAGCTTTTGATGGACATTCTTTTGTTACTTCTTTAATCATTTCTTATCCCATTTTGATTGCTGCTGAACACCATGACAAAGTTAGATGATTAACCATTGTTATTTTCTTTCACTTGCTTTAAAACTGTTGCTTGATAGTTTAAGGGCACCAGATAGTTCAGGTGTTTCAGCAAAAAAAAGTGAATAGATTTTTTTCTGCTTAATTCAGAGTCCACACAAGCTCGTAGTGCTCTCTATCGGATTCTCTCCAAGTCATGTCTTTTTCAAAATGGACAATCTACTGCCTATATATTTTTATATAGAAGCTACTCAATGGTTTGCCTCATCGCCCTTTGTTTGATGTCAAGAGGGTTTTAATTTTTTAAAAAAATTACTAATTGAAATGTGTGTAACAGAATTTATCAATTTCCTTTGTGCATTGTTGCAGAATAATCTAAATTCCTCTAGGAAGCTGAAATTCCAGCAGTGCTCTTCCTTTCCTCTGGCGGTAAAGCTGATTGAAAGTATAAGTAATCCACTTAACATGCTGGCAATTTCACATTGAAATATTGAGCAAATATCACATGATCTGAGTGATTTATTACTATTCAATTTATTGATCTCCTATTGAAAATGATTTATTAGCGTGTCTGACTGCAAGAATTCTTCAGACTTCTCTCCTGTACAGAATGATCTGTGTACCAGCTTCCCTTAGCTTCTCTGTATTGAAATGCTCAAATTTTCTTCCCATACCATTCCTTTCTGTACCTACAGATCCATTCACCCTAAAATCACAAATATTTGGCACAGGATTGTAAGGCCATACAGCTATTTGGAAGATTCTATGCTTATGATAAGTCTGTAAAATTATTCATAGCCTTGGACAATTTACTAAAACATTCTTCAGATCTTCTTTTTGTCTTGCATTGTTAATGGTTTCAGATTAATTTTATGAAAGGTAATGATTCTCCTGGTCTGATTTATTTGTAACTTTCCTATCGCTGATTTATTTTTTGCTGTAAGATCCTCCTCTTTCATTTATAAATGGTCCTTTTATTCAGAGACAGGGCCTTTTAGATGGGCTTTTGTTGTAATGTTATTTTTATTCTGATTGGCTAGTGTGGTGCCTTTATCTATTTTCCATGATCTATTTTATTCTGTCAGCTGCTCTTTTTCATTTCCTTCTTTTTTCAAGCTTCACATTTTTATATACTACTGCTAATCAAAGGCAAGTAACTATGAGTAGGTTCTCATATATCTCTAAGGATATAGGTGACTGTCACAAAGTCACTATTTGATAACAGTATTTTTAACAAAATCCTGCCCTTGACCCAAAACTGAATCAGAGTGATTTTTCTCTATTTTTTGTAAGTTCTGAAAATAGTTGCTGTAAGTGGCAGTCATATATGACATCAAAAACATGTACTTTCAATTATATACCATCTGACGTTTATCCACTTCAGATTATGTTTTCATTTATGGTTTTATTGACCATTTGGAACAAGATATACATTAAAGAGTCTAACTGAGGCTTGCTTCTGAACTAAAAATAGATCAGTCAAATTTCTGATCCTGTTTACTTATATGCAGTGAATAGTAGTTACTACTGAAATGCATGCCAGAATTACTTTGGGAAACTTAACTTCAAAATGAACATTGGAAATCTAGTCCTCAGATAAGGAATGAAAAGAAGTGGTTTTTAAAGAGGGAGGGAAGAATTTTCTTCTGTAAGCTGAAGAACCTGGTATCAAGACAACGCTTTCGGACGTGATTCTTCGGGTGTCAAGTGGAGGGCCAAGAGTTGGACTCGTCGATCCTGATGGGTCCCCTCCAACTAAGAATATTCTGTGATTCTAAAAGATGTTTAAAGCAAATTTCACCAAAGAACAGACACAGGGATAGCCCCAGAGGAACTGTAGAGTTCTGTAAGAATGAAATTAAGCTGCCTACAGAGAGTAATGGTGAACTTTGTAAAACTTACTAGGTTGAACAAGACTCAGAGGCTCCCCTTTCTCCCCAAACTGCAGGACATAAAATTGCTTTTATGGGGAGAAATATAAGCTAGAATTTGTGCTTTAATTTAGACTTTTGCCATGTGGCGTATTCTGCAGTTTCATGTGACAAGGTTTCAAGATAAATAGAAGAAATAACTATTTTCCCACATTACAAGGTATCTCTATTGTGCTGAGTCTGTCCATTTGCTGCAAGTTAGAATCATACTAGACTCTAGTATTTCGATTCTGAAATGGCAAGCATACCCATGGTACTCCACACAAAATGCCATGGTAAATGAAATGCTAAACTAAAGTACTCACTCTGAATTGCCTATCCATGTAATCTGTAAATTACTTTCAATAATCCATAAAAGGAAACAGACTGTGCCATGTTAAAGGTTTTTGCTGTACCTCAAGAAGTTCAGCTCTGCAGTTGCATTTATTCACTCTGGGAAAATTTCCTAATGCTTCAGGTGAAGAAAGGTCTTTAGCACCTTATCCTTGTAGTTCAAATCTCCAAGACTGCAAGAAAAAGATGTTCCTGTAGCTGTTCAAATAAAATAGCCTCCTTCTTTTACAGACAATCCTAGAATGAATAGTTAAGTCTGGGGGATAGCATGGCACTACTGAGCAGGGAAGAAATGGAAAGTGTATCATGTCATTCTGATTTACTACATAGCATAATTGCATATTTTATATGAAAAAACTCTGCAAAGTGAAGTGATTACTTTGGAGCCTTTCTTTTAATGATGTACTTGTAGCTCAGAACTCTCTTCATGCCATGCTCAGGGCAGTGTCATGTAACATACACATGCCATAATCCCGCCTCTCCAAAGAATGCAACCAGGATGCTCCATCAGAAAAGGGGTTTCTGGTAAAGCTGGTGTCAGACATTATAGCTGCTTTATACACTAATCAGCCTTAAACTTTGAGGGCTACTCAAGTGTTTACAGTTAATTACAAAAAAAATTGACAGGATCATTGTGAGAGAGAAAAACCCCAAGCTTTTTCTTCAGAAATCCTGACCATCATAACACAGAAAGACAAGTATGGGTGCTTTATGCTCCATTTCAGAAGAAGATTTCAGCATTGCTGATATTTTAATACAGCTGCATAACAGGAGACAGTCAAAAGAATAAAACTACATGGCTGAGATTCACATATGCTCATAAAGCACAGAATTTGGATGCTCAGCTTCATAGTCCCAGTAATTCTCTCCTTTGTCATATCAGAAGCCTTCGGCACTCTTGTGCTATGATGGTATCTTGTTAGCAAGCAACAGACCCCAGCAGAAACAAAGACTTAGGGCAGCTTTGCCTAACTGCCCATGAACTCCAGTTTCATTACAATTCTGTCTGACAAGAAACTCAGTTACTAATTTGATTTGTAGAAGACTAAACCCTGGCAAATTAAAAGCAGCAAACATTCCCAAGTGATTTGCTGCAAAGTAGAATAAATGACTAACTGCTTTAGAGGAATCATATTCCATTAATTTAACATAACAGCAAAAGTACTTGGGGTTTTTCCTTGTTTATAGGTGAAATTGTATAGTTTGAAAACATTCATTATTGGAAGTATTGGTAATAAAGGTGGTTTATAAAATATAATGATTATAGAAATCCTTGATCCCACTTAAAAGTTGCCATTTAAACATTAGTATTAGTGTCAGGCTCCAAACAAGTCATCATTGTCTTTCTCAAAATTGCTTCAGAGTTCAGGAGAGAAATGTATTTGGAAAACAGTAAAAAGATTTTCATGCTTAACATCTTTACCACACAGTTACAAGGTATGAGAAATATTTCTCTCATAGATATCTCACAGTCTAGTGAAATAATTGCTCTAACAACCAGATTCAAAATCGAAAAACCTGTGCATACTCAAAGTATATTTTGCTATTGTTTTCCCCATGAGAGTTTTACAAGACATTGTAACAAGGGTTAACTGCAATAGAAGAAATTAAACAGATGAAAACTGGAACAGATGGGTCTATTCTAGGTTTTGACATATAGAAAGATTTGAGAATCCAAGGTGCCTTGACCTATTTTGCAGGGTCAGAGCTAAGGGAAAGATTCTCAATAATTCTTGAAATAGCAACATTCTTTTTAAATATAAAAAATACGGAAAAAGGAGGACTTCCAGTTATAATGCTAGATAGAATGAAACATTTCTCTTAGAACCGGCATGCTGTGCTCCAGCTCATCATTCATTCCCCACCATCTTAATGTTTTTCTCTGCCAGCTCCATCACTCTTTTGTAAGCAAAATAAAACAGATGTGTCAATTTTCACATAGAAATCTCTGCATTTGGTGGTCAGCATCATTCACTATTGTATTTGTCTTTCTTTTCAAAAACTTATTTCCTGTTAAAGCTAAGCTAATGCTTAAGCTGTAAAATTGATTCCCCTTCTGGTTTTAAAAACAGTTTATTAATCTTTACTCACCTTAGCAGTGTCACTACAGCGTAACGTTTAATTTACATTAATAATGCCAATTACTTCATTTGGTTCCTGTTGTGGGCCTGAAAACCAAACACGCCTTTAATCACATCTGATGAACCCATTTTGTATTGTGTCCTGCAACAGGAACCAGATAAACTAATTTGGATTATTTACACAAGATAAACATGTAGGTATTTTCTGGACAAATAGCCAATTGTACTTAAAGTTAACTATTTCTCAATAGAAATAACTAAAGTGAATTTTGATTATTATATAATTTCTAACAATTGTGAAAGGAAAACACGAGTTCCCACCTCAGAGGCTGTTTTGGATCTTAGCACTTGTAACGTGGGAAGAATAACTTTAGGGTCAAGTAACTGTGGAGCAGCAGCATTGCTCAGACATGCATATTTCTGTTTACTGCGGTCATTACAACACAAGAATGCAACAGTGAGAGTTCATGATATCCCCTTTTTAAATATACTTTTCTTGATAATCATTACCCACCAGAGAGAGCTGCTCTAGAAATAATTTAAAAATAGGTTAATTGTGAATTTTGCCTTCAAGATACAATTCTTCCTCACCTTCAGCCTAAAGGAATAGGGATGTTTTAGAAGTATGTGTACTGAAGTGAAAGATCAGTCTTAATACATGAAGTGTGCCTTTTTATAACCATGTGTCATGCTTTTATCCTTTTTATAAACAACTTTCAATCCTAGGGTTCATGAGAAAAGCTAATGTGCAGGGCTCTGTTCCAGTCTAAGGGCATAGTTATTAAGATATAATATTAATGGAAATGACCTCTGTCAGTAAGACAGACTAGGCTTGCTTCTGAAGCCTGTCTGGTCTTTACCAGTTTTATATTTCAGTTGTTCCCCATGGTCCATCTGTGCACTGGCACATAAAGTTACAGAATTAAAGGAATGTAAATTCCACCAGTAAAAGTATTCCTGTAAGTAAAATAAGTTTAAAAGTTCAAACTTGATCAAAATTTGTTGAGCAAATGACTTTTGAATACTAAAGACTTTATTTTCTATATGTGAGATTGGACTCTGCAAGAATCTTCAGTAATGGACAAATCTGATCTCCTGTTTTGTTGGTGTGGTATCTTCCTTTTACTTTACTTCCCAATGCTCTGGATAAATCCATCCAGTTTATGAATAAATTCTATTATATTTATTTGCAATTACACTTTACTCCTAGGAATAACCCTATCAATCCTGAAATTTAAAGACATGAATCATCATATGTTAAACTGTTTGCCTTTACATCAACTATTTCCAAAATCCTCATTTTTAAGAGCAAATTACAAAGCAGCTTAGGCCAGGTACACAGTTTTTGAATTAGAACTATTTATCTAGGTCAACCTTGCATTATTATTTCAGATATGTGTACATTACTAGGTATTTTTTTAAAAATTAGTTGCTGGGAGTGTTTGAAGTTGTTTGGTTTTCCACTGAAAGCAAATACAGTTATGTTTAAGGTAATTTTAGAGTTTTTGCTTCACACTTGAGGTGGACTGCATTAATACAGGACAAACTGAAACAGCCCTTACAAAATATTACTGTCTATATAAATTTTAGAGTTCCATGCATGTAAAACAGAAGTAGACTAATTGGGTGCATTTTACAGTATCTATTTTGTCTGTCTCACAAAGAAATATAATTACCTATCTCTAGGGTATTATGAGAAAGGACAAACCCCAAAATACTTTGAGAGAAATACCTTAACATCCTGGGACTAAATTTCTTGGCTTTAATGATAAAGCTGTAGTATCTTATTTCCTAAGGTTATATAAAATAGTAATATATTCTAAATACTTAGATACTTTATTATCTGCAGAAAATCAATATTTTTTACAAGCAGCTGCAGACAGTCATAAATTCTTCATCCACGTTCTGCTTCAAAGCCAGTGAATGTATTTGTAACTAAGATCTTTTGTATCAAACAGTAGGCAGATTATATGCAATTTATTCAGATTAAGTTTGAGGCAGATATCTGAGTTAACTTCCCAGCTGCACCTTTTTGAAAATCTACAGGTAGCTGAAGTGAGAAGCATTTAGAACTTCCAATAAACTTAAATCTAAATGATCAGCAGCATGCCTGGGGCTGTGGGGAAATACTAGGGCAGATTCACTGCCTCAGAAGCCAATAAAGGCAAGTTTGCTACATGCTACAGCAACTGGCAAGGGAGCACATCCATTCAGCACCTGCTATGGTTCAAGCTCCATTGAGCTTCATCTGGGCAGCTCAGCTGATAGCCCTCAAGGAGAGTTTAAATTCAAGTTAAGTCCAAAGAAAAATCAAACAAACGTTTTTTGCCTTGAAGCACTAGATAGAAAATTTTATATATTGCATAAAGTAGTAACTAAAATAGATTTGTATATGCTTTAGATAATTTTATAGGTTAGCCTTCTGCTTAGCTGACAAAGGGAATGCCAGCAAGCCTGACACCACAGCTTTCACCACCCTAGCAGTAGATGGAGGCACTTTGTATACAATGTGATGTGAAGGGCTCTTTCCTGGGAGCATCTGTAGTGGTCACCTTTCCTAAGAGCCCCAATCTTAGGAACTGTGGATTTTGGTCTTTAAGCATAAAATTATAATAAGGCAGTGTTATGATTGTACTTACTGTTGTTGTAATTTCCATTTTAAGTTCTTTTCTGCCTTGATTCATCTTAGAAATCCTTGGTAAGTCTTCCACATTGTGAAAGATCATCAAAGCAGGTTCTTTGAAGTTCAAAATATATTGATGCAGGTGACCCCTATGATAATGGCCTCAAATTGGGACTGGTTATCCCTGCTTCACACTAGATCATCAGCAAAGTATATAATTTATGCCTTAGGCTCTCTTACCAAGAATTGTCTTTTAATTTAATTTTAGCATTATCAGCTCATGACACGGTATTTCAGAGAGAAATGTCATGTTTCAGACACAAGCTGTAATTTTTTAAAGTATTATTTGTGTCCTGCTTTTTTCTATATTCAACAGCACAGATAAAACTGCATTAAAATAACATGGGGTTTTTTCCCATTCCAACTGTCAAACCAGAAAGGCTACTGAGGCACTTACAGCAGAAAGGTATTTCAGGAAAAGAAAATTTCCTTTTTCTATTGAGTTATTTTTCATAGAAGTAACTTTCTCTAAAGTGTTATTAGAGGTGAAGAAATAGGAAGAATTGGAAGGAACTGAAATTCCAGGAGGCAGTTTCCAAGTTACTGTAGAGGAAGGGTTTTAGAAGCCTCACACAAATTTGGAGTTTCTCTCCAAATGATATGTCTATTCTTTCAGATTTGAGAAAACTGAGATATGTCTGAAACCTTGAAATATTAAAAGAAGAAAAGTTATTTTCTCAGCACAGAGAAAAGCTATAGATGTTTCATAGAGATATAAAGGGAGAAAGGAATATTCTGAGACTGAGGCAATTTAGTCAACGTATTCTCTAAGGGAAATTACAAAGTGATTAACAACATGAAGCAGACCCAGGGCATACAGCCAGGGATTCATCTCCTCTAATAAGTAAGACATGAGAAGGGGCTATTGGAATGATATTATTCAAAGTTTCACTGAATGCAGGTATTATTGGAACATTTGGCCTGACCTCTATAGTAACTGGTCCTTCTTTTTCACCAAGATACCCTGTATTGAATGAAAAAAATATTTCTGAATAAAGCAAGTCTTCCAGAAAAGGAGGAGATGGGTCCACCCGTCCTATTAATTAAAGCAAGGCAATGCTGAATCCCACACATTGTTAAAAATACATGCATCTTCTCATATGAGCATCTGTGATTTTTGATTTCCAGTGCCTGTTTCTTAATCTTGTCCTTTTTAAGTTTCATGGAGTATTTTCTCCCTGTGAAGATACTTAGGCACTACTTGAATTACCTCTGCTGGTGGTGGGGAGGGAGGGAGACAGATGGGAAAAAACCAACAGTTGCACCTTCACTGCAAGGTATTAGTTTGTCATGTCCAGTAGAAAATAAACCTAATTACTCACCAATTTGATGTGGTAACATTTAAATCTTCTTACTAAGTTTAGTTAAGCTCATCCTACCATGCATTTTTTTCACAATGCCTTTAAATTCCTTAATCAGATATCTGTATCCTGTATATGTTAAATGTCTTTTGATTTATTTTCCACTTCCTTCTCACTGTTTTCTTATACTTAAGTGCTGTCCTCACATTGTGCTGAACCAGGACACACCTTGGATGCCATTCTTACCTTGATATTGTTATCACATGATTCTTGCTGTCCAGCAGCCATCTTTTTCCAAGAGAGTTTCCAAATTTCTTTTGATATCTTTCTCTCTAAATATATTCTTGGACTATATTCTTTTTCTTTGTGGAGAAATAGGTGGGCAGTTGCAATATTGATATTGGTCTGTATTGAAACAATATCCACTTCTGTTATTATTAATCTCTAGCGAATACAATGATGTCCAAATTAAAATTGCAGTAAAAACTATGTATTTTGAGCTTGAATGTTACCTTTTATTTAGCATTACTATAATTCCCCTGTTTGGCATCCTATATGCTTTAATCAAACTGTATTTCCCCACATCCAATTTTTCTTTATGCACGTTGGGAAACCGGTTAGGAATTACCTTATCCTGGTAATGTTTTCTTTTAAATAACAGTTTTCAATTATTTTTATCATCTTTCTTAATTACCAGTTTACTATATATTTATACTTTTTTAAACTCTATATCTTAAGTGATTCATATGCATTGAGGTTTTACATTATGAGTGTTTGACTTAGGTACAGATTTTTCATGTAAAGAGTGATTCCTTTTTTTTTGTTTTTTAAATACCACCTTCTTTATCTTGGTTAGCAGCACATTGGTGACACTAGTCTGACTTTTTCTCACAGATTTCAGGCAACTCCTTTGCTATCCTCATGAGTCACAACAATTCCTTAGCAAAACTAGTGGCATTGGTTACACAGGCAGTTTTATATTCCTTGTCAGCTCAGCTGAACTTGTTTGCAATATGCTGAGTAGATGTTTGCATGACAGTTGTCATCTCAGCACCCTTTTCTCCCTGTTGCTAATACAACAGCCTCCTTGACATCCAACTAGTCTCTGAGACCACTAGTTCATTATCATTACCAGTAGAAATGCAGCCTGATCCCACTGGCTAGCCTTCTCCCTTAGGGGGATGTGGTATACTCTTTTGCAAAAACAGATCCGATGCTTTGCACCAGCTATGCAAACAGTAGCATGTCTGTAGCACTCACAGTAAATCGTGGTGCAATAAAAACTTTGCTAATATCCTGAAATCTTCTGCTTTTGAAGTGGACTCTGGCAAAAGTACGTCATTAGAGACACCATACAACTTTAGAATTGCATGCATTTTAGTGTTGCATTTTTACTTTTGCTCCAGGCAATTAGCACAGTATCTTGCACTTATTCCCATGAGTCTTCACTCTCACCTGAGCTGTAGTAATGCTTCCAGCTTCTTATCTCCTGTCTCTGAAATACTGCATAAGTAGATACATCTCTTAACTGAAGAACTTACAAATTAGAAAGGTATATTTTAGTTCAAACAGTACTTCTCAGGATTGATCTTACCTCAGAGCTTACTTAACCTCTAACACTAAGACAAATGGAAATTCACTACCAACTCACAATGCATGTTTCAATATCTAGTGTTTGAATGAATGTTTTCAATGAATGGAGATGGACTGGGTATGATAGACCAACAGCTATATATGAAAATGTACTCTGTTAGCATTCTGTATCTACCTCTGAACAGGAAGTACCCCTTCCAAAATGAGTAGAGGATGTGCACGCCTTTGCATGTGCAACCTAAAACTGGATATTCTCCCTAATTGCTAGTGTACTGAATGACTATCACACATACGAACAAACACAACCCGTTTTCATAGCTCATTTGCTTTTATAAGTATTTTTAAAGGTCACAGCCCTGAAAATTTTATCCCCAGAAAGTTGCAGAAGTGACACACTGTTACTACACTTAAATGAGAAATAAATGTCATTGCTAGAGTGTTAACTAACAGCGAGGACACTGTCAGAGAAACATGGGAGGATACTGTTAATTCTTTAAATCAGACAGGCAAAACTTGGGTAATGCCAAAGGAATCTTCTCCAGATGTGATTAGGAATTGAAACCTGGGCTCCTCAACTGAGTGAGCTCTTTGTTTGCTTTAGAACAAGAAGTAACCCCCTGTAATCAGACAAAAGTGAGTTCTTCTGGTAAGTTTTCAGAGTGAGGATTCACAATGCCATAAGACTCTGCAACAAGCAGCCCTCTCTCACAAATGCTTTTAATTGGTTTAAGAGACTATTCTCTTATGCCTGCAACAAATAAGCTGAACAGTCTGTGACACTCGGTGGTTGATCCAGATTAATAATTTGCCATCTGAACTCTGTTTCCACTAATTCACAAGCAATGTAGTAAACAGGTAGTGCATTTTCTTGGGGTATCCCCAACGTGACAAGAAGACATGCATTAGGAATAACGTATTCTCCTTCTATATTCTCCTTCTAAGAATAATCTGTCCTGAACTGGGGAGCATAAATATACATGTTCCCTGGCATGGGGAGCATATTCAAGATTCAGTCATTACTTTAGTTTTGATTTTTTTTAATTTTTCATTAAAGAACTGTACATTGCTAGTACAAAAATAATCTAGAATTGTTTTAATTTTGTCATTATTTTTGTTCATATTATTTTGTGTAATTATTACACAAAATAATATGAATTTTATATGAAATGAATACAATCATATAATGTGTATCTGAACATCAAAGTTTACAATGCTTAAAAAGTAATAATTTCAAAGAACAAAACAGCTTTAGGTTTGGAAATGAGATCAATGCTTCACTAAAAGCTGAGGTATACAGTTCTTTGTATTTTAAAATAAGCTTGTGAACATGAAAAAAAATACCCTTTGCTTCATGAAGCTAATTTTGGAATGATACTTTAGTAAATGAATGACTTATGCACTTCATTTCAATTAAGATGCTTTATACTGAATTGTGCTTTTCTTTGGCATAAGAAAATATTTATCTAAAATCAAAGATGCTGATTGTCCCCAGGACACTTGATTATAATCTGAACTCTTCTGAAACGGCTTTGTTTGTATGATTTCCTTTCTGAAATGGAAATTTTCCCCTTGCTGTGACATGATATAATCTACACTCAGCAGCAATGAAACTTGATGACTGGCACACTACAAAAACAAGTAAGCTATTTCAGGTAATGAAACAGACTTCCTGACACACTCCAGCTGCAGTTTAGTTTAAGAAATCACTGTTCTGTAGGGTATGCTGGAACTAAGTACCCTGTAGGAAGCTGGATGCTCTCATGCATTACGTTTCTGATTCTCTCTCAGCAGTAAGTGTAAAGCTCATGCTTTTGGCTCCACCATGGAGCTACCAATTGTAACTGCAACTGTACTGTTGACACTCATCATACTACTTGAATCCTGAACTTAAATGTCTTTATATTTCTATCTCTACCCTACCTATGTGTAGTATAAGTTCAGTGTCACAAGATTTTAAAATAAGATGATGTTTCATCCAGAAATACTTACTGAGAGTAGAAAGGCTGCTAAGCTATCAAAAGTCAAGTTTGCAAATTAATGCATTTTTGAGACATTATTTATAAATGTAAACATGACCAAAAAAAAAGAAGTCTTTCACATGATCAGTGAAGAAGATTTTTTAATACATTCCTATTCATCAAACAACTCCAACTTTCTAAAATTCTTTAACCTCATCATTACTTTGATGTTTGTGAACTTTTGCTAGTCATAAAAATGTTTTCTTACTGAACTATCTCAGGATGCATATCAAAACTGCAGAATTGTAGTTTGCTTTGGTGAAGATTTTGTTGTTGATTCCATCTTGAAAGCTGTAATATACCATTAATTTCACCTTTCATACTGTGTCATTTCCTAACTAGCCTCAGCTATTAAATTCTATTGCTGTCCTCCACAAAGGAGCTAACTCCTTCCTCCCATGCCTTTAAGAAAAATACCTCCAAAAATAGCCTTTAATGCATTTTGAAATACAACAAAATGATTGCACGTACTGACATGTCACATATTACTCATCTCCTAGTATCCCCTCAGATGAGGACATAACACAGTTCACATTGCTAGCCTCGCTGTATTTAGACACGGGCAGCTGAAACAAGAGTTATTAGCTTTAGGACATGCTCTTGTGTATGGGAAGGATTAATCAGTTGTTCTACCTGATACAGATTTGGGTGTGTATTAACCAAGGAGTATTACTAACTAAGCCTGCCCATGATAGACCATATTTCAAAACAGATTTTGCTTCAAAATATTGGCAACTCATGCATGAGTCACTTTATGAACTTCAGCTTTTCAGAATTTCAAGCATTTTGTGACTAAGCCATATGAATAAAATAAAAGTGTGTAAAATCTAGTTCCACCTTACTTCAGGCATCCTCTTTCTAAAGTAGGCTGAGAGGCTGAGAGATAATTTTCTGAAACTTACTGTTAAGTAATGTTTTGCTGAACTTCAGTGGAGCTTTGGCCATGCTGAATACCTGACATTTCAGCTATGAAAAAACCCCCAGTATTTGAGACCTTGTTAGACTGGGAACCTTATAAAGCGAATTTCCACCAAAAGTAGAATTTTCATGTTTGAATTTATCATGATATACACTGAGGAACTTTGGCATTTTCCATCTTATCAGGAGTGCCCTTCTACAGTGACACTGAAACTACTCAGGCTGTGGACGCAGATTTCTTGCTTCAGAAATAAGCAAACAAACACCTAAAGAGCTGTTTTGTCTTCTGGTTCTGGACCTTTGATCTGAATCAGCTAGAGATGAAATAGTGAACTTGTGGGACTCAGTACATAGTGAGTGACCCCACAGGAAGAAGCAGCACTACTGCTTCCCTGAAAAGGCACTTTGACCCTTGGTTTCAATAGCATTTCAGTCGGGCAGAAAAAATATTTCTTTCTGTGCTATGCCTGCTTCCCTTTCTTTTCATTTAGCAGATGATTTTTCAAAGGGACTAAGCCATCAGAACCCTCAATTGTAAGCATTTTCAAAAGGATCCAGTTTAGAAATATTAATTCTTAAAAGAACAATTGGAAAACTAAGTAAGGAAGTGCTCCTGGCTCTTGACTGGAACAGCAATACAGAATTTGGAGATTTTCAGAGAGAGGTAGGAGTAGCATTAGTCAAGCAGATGCAACAAGTTTAAAAAAAATTAAGTTGCTTTCCTCTAATTCTTGATGAAATTTTAATCTACTAGCCAAAATTCCATTCCAATTTTTTTTGACATTTTATATATGATATTGTCCCAAACTATACCCAACTCAGTTTAACTTTTATTATTCTAGTCCTCAAGGTATTCTATCTTTTCCTGTATTCCTCAACTTCTCTCTTATTGGTGATGGCTCTCAAAATTTCATTTGCATATACCTATTCTTGTGCCAAGATTAAACATAATGTTCAGCAGCATTTTTACCAAAGACTGATGCTTGATCAGCCTCTACAAGAGCTGAATTTTGCACAGTGAAGATAGATTTATGAAAAAAACAAAAGAAATGTATATCTAAATTATAATCTGAAATAGTGCATACCCCCTAAAGATGTAAGCACATTTCTAGTTAACTCGATAGGATACAGTCAGAAGTTCAAGAATAGACATGAAGGAAAAACGAAATACCACATAACTTATTCCAATAACAAAAAGTGCACCTAAATGGAGGCCTATATGCAGATTGGCTCCCCTTTTCTTTCATAAAAAACATTTCATATGGGATATGCGTGAGCTTAATAAACTATTGACCAACACCAGACTGACCAATGGCTGACATAGTGTTGCAGCATTATTAATAACAAAAACTATGTAAGTTTGGGGCAAGCTTTCCTTTCTCGGAATGTTTTCCCCATTGTCTTCTGCACTGCCAAAAAACCCCTATTGTCAAAGGTGTAGTCTTTCTGAAAATTAGGGAGTATAGATGTGCCTCAATAACTGTATTTATGCAACTGTTTGTTAAAGCTACCAAGAAAATCACTGATAGCAGCAAAAGCACTTTCTCTACATGCTCTCAGTGAGCATCTCCCCCAAAACATACCTCTCTGCTATGATTTTTTTTTTTAATACACATTTTCAAGGTGTTCAAAAACTGTGCTCAAGTAGCTGAAGTGCAGATGCACCTGCATGGCCAAGAACTATGTATTAAAAGCTGCTGGAGCCCAGATGAAGAAGAATCTTCCTTGTGAAAGCATGGGGTATTGGTTACAAAGCACACTTGAGTGAAAGCAGGTCCTTAGTTGCAGTGGCCTAGGTCAGCAATTACCCGGTAACAGCAATAAGCAGGTTCATTGCCACACACAGTGGCAGTTACATCTTCACTCAAAGCCAGACACAAGCAGTGCTCAGAAAACTCTTTAAACACTGAGGGATTTCCCCCCCCTCCCCCCGCCCCGTTTTCATCAATAAAATTTGTGCCTCTCTGCAAAGAAGAGTATGTGTCATTGTTACTCATGGAAACTGTCAGGCTTTTGAACTCTGCTGAGAAACAAGGAGAGTGAATGACAGATGGGGCCTGCTTTCTTGGCAAGGAAGTTCTCTCCTAGCAGAATGCCATAGTATGAGTTCTAAAAGAGAGATGTCAATTTAACTTGTTCTTATACATAAACATCATCTGAAGAGAGGCCTTTCCTTGTGAAGTATCCTGATTTGTCATATTAACTCCTATGCACACATAGGCTGATGCTGTCTTTGGTCTGAGCCTCAGATGCCAAATGGTCTTAAAAAGCTTGAAACATTTATATTAGGTGTAATACCTCTAATGCAAGCTGCTTTAGTGGCTTCCCAAAAGCTGGAAAGTATTTAACTCAAGTGTGAAAACTTGAGAAGATGAGCTTGAAGATTTTATAAGAAACTTCAAAAGTCCTACATATTGCTGAGGTGTTCAAAACTTGTAGTGACTCTGTCTTTCTTAGTATGATATGTTTTCTCATGCTTATTCTATACTCTTCAGGTCAAAACCACGAATCAGGCCAATACACTCCAGCATTGTACATTCACAGGGTGCCATGGTCCTCAATGCAAGGTCATTTAAAGCATGGGAAGGACATGAGTGAAGACTCTTCAACTAAGCATGTGTGTATGGGAATACAGGTAAGCAGGGGAAGGAGGATGAAGGTTGACAGGAAAAACTGAAAGATAATTAATTTTGGGCTAACCAAAAGAGCTCGTATACATTGAAATGGAGTACTCGATGTTGAAACGGTGTACTTTCTTTGAACTTTGTTTAAAAAGTCTTAAGATTTTTTGCTATTTAAAATTTTAAAAGTTTCTTTACAATGTTCATCTTTCAACTTTTTTTTCCAGTTTGGTGAGGGTGGGGTTTCTGTTGCTTTGGTTTTTAACCGATCCATTTGCTTCCAAGTCAACTCAAATTCAGAATTTTTTTCCCATTGAGTAGAATCTATAATTACAGCAGAAAGCTTCTTCCTATTTGATTTTCTTTCTCCTCTACTATATATGAAATTGCAGATGCATGTACTTGGAAAAAGTTCGAGATTTTGGGACTTAATACTTGACAGACTTCGTTAATCACTTTATAAAGAGCTCTTAACATTAGCTATTCTTAAATTTATCATTAACTTCAGGATGAATTTTTTTGAAAATCCATTTGGCTCTATTCTTAGCTATTTTTTATCCTTGAACACCTAATGATTGTCTTGATATTGTACTAAATGACTAAAATTAGCTCCCCAAGGTATGGAGGATCCTCAGTATCCTACTTATAAAAAAATGTTTCCTCTAAATAATGAGGTGGGGAATTTTCTAAATTACATTTATTAGGATTGGACTATAACATGGAAAAATCTTTCAGAATGTTAGCTTAAAAAAAAAAAATGGCCAAGCCACACAAAGAACTACTAGTTTATTACCTTTTGACTGATTCACCTCTCATTTACTCCTGATTGCTGTAGCAAAAATGAAGGTGTTCTTGCCACTTTTAGTAAAAACCTCAAGCCATATGAATATGTTCAAGAGCTCTGACTCTGAGGTGATAAGACAGGACAAAATGCTTATTGATTTACATTGCAGCAGAGGATGTTATTGGCTTTCCCCATGTTCATTTCAGTGTTGTCTAAACGCCACCAGCTCTCAAGTAAATTTACTGCAGTTCCAAAAGTTGGTGCTGCTTCTGGTCTTCTGGAGTAAAAAAATTTCTTTGCCCTCAGTTTCTTGATAGTTACTAGCTAGTCTTTCATTCAGAGTATGAGGAGAACACTCCCCCAACCAAAAAAAAAAAAAAAAACCCCAAAAAAAACCCCACAAAAATTACCTGCCCCTCAGATTCTTTCAATTTAGGACCACTTAGACACATGTAATTTTTTTTATATCTGATAGTCATTGATACTTTATTTTCTCACCTTTATGCTAATATGAAACTCACTGAAATTAAATATTTCAGTTCAAAATTTTCTATCAGTATGTGATGAAGCTTTTCGGTTAGTTTCACTTCTATTTCCTTCATAATATTCCGTGATGTCTGTATGTCTTCCATTTGAGCCTTAATGTATTCTGAGTCTTACTACAGTGGAATATCCTATGAGCCTGAATGGAGTCTGAGACTGAAAAGACAGCTTGTGATGTCTGAATTGCAATATCTGAAAAAGTCTTCCAGTTCTTATGAAGGCTATTTTGAAATATGAATAACAGCTTCCATGGGAAATACGAAATATATGGTTAGTAAGATTGTAGATCAACTTGACAGCAGCTATTGGTAATAAAGATACTAGTTTGCATTTTTTCTGAGTGGCATTCTTGCCCTTTATGTTCTACTTTGGCTTATCTCTGCTCTTCAGCATTTGCATGTCAAATGTTAATCATAAAAAGCATAAAAAGCTTACTAATATCCGTTACAAAAATACTTTCTAATATACTTATCCTGAGTGTTGTTTCTTTCAGCATTTATTTTCTTACTTGACTATGGTAGAATCAATATTGCAAATCACATTCACACAGCTCATCAGAAATCACTGGATTTGGTGATTATAATTTTAAATAAAATGAAATTTTCTCCTTAATGATGGAGCACTATGCAGTCATTAGAACACAGGTTATGTAATTGCTGGGTTGCACCCAAAATAAAAGACCATCATCTTGCTTTCTGGGGCATCTATTATGCCTTTCTACAGTACACGATGGAATTCAATGAACTAAAGTTATAGAAATGTGCAGCTTCTTATTTGCTTTATGTTTTCATATACATGTGATAGAACTAGAACTGTCAGCATTATGATCTTCATTTAAATTCTCTTGACAATTTCTTCATCTACAAATGCAGAAGGTATTTATACAGCATTCATTGTCCTAGGTTGCCACAGAAATTGGCAACCATTGGTAAGTTGGGAAATACTACATGTCATTTTGAAATCTAAGTAGCAAACCAACATTTTACTATGCCCACTTCTCAAGCTGTTGAGTTCTGTCTTGAGCTCTGACACAACAGAGAGAGAAAAAGATGCAGGCCATTACAGTGTTTTTGGGGTGACATGAGGTCTCTGTGCAAGCCACTAAAGGGATTTTTTTCAGACCTCAAAGACATGTAATATACCCCAAGGAATGGCAGAAACACAACAAGGGTTTGGAGTATGTGATGCTCAGCAGACGGGAGTGCATGGGGATGACAGAGGTATGAACAACCTGGTGCCATCTCACCCATTCTTCCTTTGAAATTTTTAACTGAAATAAATGATTCCCAGCGCAGGACATAGGCTTAGTCCAGCCCAGCATCAGCCCAAAAGAAAACAGAAGGCAAATGAGCAACTAAGATGTGTGGGGCACCCTCTAGCCCATGCTGCTCTCCTATTTATCAGTGTAGACATCTCTGAAGTTTGTTGGCGATGCCTCTAGTGAAAAATCGGAACTGAAGGTGACATCTGCTACCTTTCGATATATTCTGCACATTTTACAAGTTTGGTGAGATGAGACTTTCAATCTTGTTAAGGGAGCTTTGCAGAATGTACTGTTTTATTTCCAATAGTATGATGTTATTTTAGATCCAACCTGGATCAGACTGTGTGATAAAAGCGTGAAAGGTCTGTGCATTATCAGACAAAGGAGACTCTTGCATGTGAAAACAGTAATGTTGATGTGAGGCCTTACTAGAAACTTGGAAAATGTAGAGCAAGGTTCTGAAATGGGACAGCAAGAAGATGGAAGAGGAGGGCTGATCTTCAGCAAAGCAAAATGCTTTTCCTAACTATCACAGAGCTGAGTCTTTTCTGTTCTAGCAAAGCTAATGCTTCTGTTTGTTGAAAAAGATGATCTAAAAGAAGATAACTTTTTCATCCAGATTTCTGCAAATGCCATGTTCCTGTACTATATTTAGGCCCAAATTACTGTGGATTTGTGTGAAAGGAAGAATGAGCAACTATTTTTCCTGACATCAGTGTTTTATGATTACTGAGCTATTTAGAAATATTTGACATTGTACTGATTTTCTCTCTCAAAATAAACTTTTCTGATTACCCTTACATTTCAGTGATTTCTTTTGTGCAGTAGTGAATCTGCAGCTTGTGAGGTAACTGGCAAAAAGTCTGATCCATCAGCATTTTTGTTTGCTTTCTTGAGTTTGTAGTGGCACATCAACAATGAAGAAGCAATCATCCATCATCCAGCTAGTCAAACAGAACAAAGTTCTGAAAGGGGAAATAATTCATGCTGCTATCATTACTCATTCAAGTTCTATGTGACTTTTCTGGAGTTTTTCGTCTGAATTTTATTAAAACTTTATAATTCTGGAATAGGAGTGATGCTGTTTTCTAAATGCCAAAGGTTTGGGTGTGGGATGTGGTATGGGACACACAACTTTCCCAATAATATGTTCATATGATTTAGGTTTTTTTAATTTTTATAAAACTTTTTCTTTAAGGTAATGGATTTTTAAGAGTACAATGGCCACAAGATTTCCACTAAGCTAAAAAGAAGAGGTCTTCAGAATTAAAAATGCTTCAATTTTAATAAATGTTTTTAGTGTACTTCCCAAGTAAATTTTCTGGCTCTATGCAATATTGGCAAACCTAGTAAATTAAAAAACAGAAGCCAAATTCCAAAAACGTTGAAAAAAGGGACTTCTCTTGAGTTTTCTCTGGGAACTGAATTTCTTGATTTCCTATATGTGTAGGTGGGCTCCCAGCTTTCCCTTTCAGCTGAATTTCTCAGTTAACTTTGAGAACAAGAGTTTAATTGCAAGAAAACCCAAAAAAATGATATTTACAAGGCATATTCCCACAGCAGCAGTACAAATATGTGGCGATGATTTTGAAACCTGATGACAAAACTGGAGACAAAGGAGAGGACCGAATGATTTAGAAAGTCAATTTAAAAAGTGTTATATATATTGTTATTTATATCCAGAGTCTACATATAAGTATTTCATTTTTTGAGGTGAGTATGTTGAAACCTTTCTCTGCAGAAGGTATTGAAAATAAAGGTTCTCCGTGGGAGTTTGGAGGATCTCGAATTTTGAACTTTTGTAAAAGAGTACTTTTTGTTTTACATCAAATTTCCATTTCTACCATGCTACCAGCATCATGCCTTTCTCTTGAGGCTTAAGTGATTTTAAGACAAGTGACAGAGGATGTGAGGTGCTCAGAGAGACCCTTGGATGCCTGAGCATGAAAACCAGGTGTGATAAAGCATGTCAGTCCATGCCCTAAATACCAGTATCACCAATTGTTTGCAACTCTCTTTTGGATCAGGGTTGTACTAGCAAAAGGACAGATCCCTTTGCCCTTCTTCCTCCCTTTTGAGAGTGGTTTGCAGCGCTCTCTCCCACTAAGCAGATGGAAAAAAAACCATGGGAACAGACCTGGTTATTTTACATCCTGCGTTACCCAGAGGTAAATACTATAATCAAAGCAAACTCCCATTCCATTGCCTTTATACGCTCTTTTATACGGTAATATTACAGATGGTTAACCGTAATTTTACTAGATTGATCCTCTGCTTAGAGCACATCAACCTCTGATGTTTGTAACAGTGAATGTGAAGCTGCGTACTTTGTCTTTCATGTGAGGGCAGAGTTTTCTTCTGTAATAAATGCATTGAATAGTGGATTTCCTGCATGAGAAGAATTCATTAGCCATGACCTCAGGTCCCTTTTGAGTAATTCTATATATACAGCCTTAATCTCAGAAAATTTACCTTGGAGGACTTCACCTTCTCAGTTGGAAATGCATGGCTGAACAGCTTCTCATGGTCATCTTGCTTCATAGTTCTTATCCCTGCTAGGGTGTTTTACACTCTTCTGTCCTAGGCCATATCAGAAATCTTAGTGGAAGTTTTGCCTTCAGAGAACATGGAAGATTGGAAAGGAACTAAATTGTGGTGCCAACATGTAAATGGTTTCAGGATGCTGCTCTTTCATTATTTATCATTTATGGCTTGAGATTTCAAACATCAAATACCTGAAGGTTTGAGCATATTTGCACTAAAGAAATTATATATTCTGTAGCTCCACTGCAAGTTCTTCTAGGGAAAGCATAAGTTATTGCTGCATGCCTCGTATATTTGCACCTTTTAACTCACACAACAGCGATTTTTTCCTTTCCCTTCCTTCCTTTAAACTAGCTTAGTGCTTTAAAATTCAGCACTGCCTAATAGGGCTAGGTGGCTTAAGACTATGTGAAAAAAATATTTACTGAAAAGCATGGCTTTAATTCTTTACAAAGCAGACATGAATTTGCCAGTTGTGGCCTATGACCCTTACTACAAAATTGATCTCAGGGTCCAGGAAATGAAATTGAATTTCATCTCTTGAGAGTCGATGTCTGCATTCACTTCAACCTCCAGAGGCAGACATAACTGGCAAGCTGTGGAACTCCAGATGCAACATCTCCTAAATCTTTCCTGCCAGTAGTCCTACTTTTTCTACACAATTATTATATGATCTCATAGCAATCATTTCTATACTTAGGATGGTTTTAGCTATTATGCTTTTGCACTGAGTGGAAGAACATCAGGGCTGAATGTCTTCAGACAAAAAGGCAGCTGAATCAAAATTTCCAATAGGCTTGGTAAATTTCCTAACACTGGATGACGAACTAAAAAAGTGGGATTTTTGACAAGATCAATGCCCTTTGGTTTTCTGAGTACTTTAATCTTTGGATGGATTCATCTCTTCAATATAAATCCAAATTTTTAAAATTCAGTTGAACTGAATAACTTCTTAGTTAGCTGCAACAATAATAGAAGTGTAAATGCTTGCATAGCCTTTTTGGTGATCTTCTGTGACATCTTTATAGCAGCGGTGAAAAGCTACCAATGAAGTACATCCTTTATCACCAAGACAATAGAACAAGTCTTGCACATGACAATCTTCTAAGCAAGATTAGTTTACTTAGGTATTTCAAATGGCATTCTCTTAAATGTAGGAACATACATTTTGCAGAACTCTGTGAGCAACTAAAGTTCTTGCTAACCATCTGGATTGCAGAATTGAACAAATTTATTACATTTGTACATGACAATGGAAGATAGGCTTAAATTCAAAGTGGTTTTGACAAACTGGATAAGTATTTTGGAAAAAATTATATTCAATAGAGACAGTACAAAATGGAAAATATTCAGCCATAGAAATACAAATAATGGATTAGGTGACCTTGAGAGAAACAAAACCAACCAGAGCTTAAATTTTATCACTAAGTTGTACTCCTGTTACAACCAAAGCTTTCATTCCATATGGAAGCACAGAAAAAGAGTACACACTGTCATGTGTGCATGATTATCCCCTTATAAACAGTTACAAGATCCCAAGTAGCTTATTAGCTCCAGCTTTGGACTTCAAATAAGATACAAATCAGTTGAAGACAGTCCTGATGAAAGAAGGAGGATACATCAGCTCTTGAGATGTCCTGGAGTGCCTAAAGAACAGTTTCTGGAAGTGGCCTTCACCTGCGTAAAGACTGAGGGGGATACTCTGCTTCCTGTCCTTTTGGTGGCTACTGTAATACCCTGAAATCACAGCAAGGGAGGTTCAGGGTGTACATTAAGGAACAGTTTGCAATGGCAAGTGAAAACAGATTGCCTGAGGAGGCTGCAGTGGTGCTATCGCTGGAGGACTTCAAAATGGGTTAGACAAACACTTGTCAAGAATGACACATACGTGTAGCTGATTGTGCTTTGGGGCAGAGCCACAGAGGAGCTGACCTTGCAAGGTCCCTTCCAGTCCTACGTAAAGAGCATTATGCTGTCTCCTCCCATCCCACCTTCATTGTTTAGAGTTTTCCTGTTCTGCCTTCAAGCTTTCCCTTATCTCCAGCTACTCTCCTAAAAATAGCCTTTCTACTGCCTCTTTTACTATATTATGCATAGGTAGGAAATGCTTCCTGAACGAGGCGGTTCTGTGGATGGACAAGAACCGATCTCATCCATGGAAAAGGACAGGACTACTTCTCACCATTCGTAGCTACATACTGTGGTTACAAAAAGAAAATTCCTACTGCAGGATTAACACCTAGACATTCAGAAATATTTTAGCCACCAATAAGAACAGGGACTGTAGCTGATGTGACAGCTTTCTATATGCAGGGCAGAAAGGAAGTTAGAGGTAGCTTTATTTTTCAGTATTTGTTCTGGACATGTCAACGTTATGAGTCTGATACCTGAGTCTTACACACATTTTCCCACTGTTTGATGTGACAAAGCTGAAAGGGCAGTAGGTCCTAGTAAGCTTAGCGTTCTGTTTTGCTGAGAGGAGTTAGTTTGGGAAGAAAAGGTAATTACACTGCGTAGTCAGAACGAGCAGCTGAACTCAGACCAGAAGCCCAAGCGGGTCCGACTGCAACATGCCGGGTACAAATCGACATCGCGTTGAACATCTCCTTCCCTCGGTGCTGCTACCGAAGTGGGGGATTACCTCAGCCCCCCGCGGTTCGGGGAAGCCTGGAGCTGCTCGTGTTGTGGCCGGGCGGGCTCCGGAGGGGCGGCGCTGCGGGGGGACCCCGCGGAGACCCCGGCAGGTGAGCGCCCCAGCACCGCCTGGTGCAGCGGGCCGGGCCCCCGGGCAGGGAGCCGCCCGCGGGCTCTCCGCGCGGTTCCCCCCGCATTTCACGTAGCGCCGAGGAGGACGGACCGGAACGGGAATTGCAAGCCCCGTCCCCGATGCGCGGCGGCGGCAGAACCAGCAGCAGCAGCATCGCCCGGCTCCGGCCCGCGGGCCCCGCACCGGGCTGTCGCTCGCCGCCTCGCCCGCCGGGGGAACGCCGCGGAGCTAGCGAAGGCGCACATGGGGCGGCCGGGATGAGGAGGCGCGGTGGGGCGGGCCCGACACCGCCCGTCCCCGGCCCGGCTGGCGCACGTGGAGGCGGGGGGCGCGGGCCGCCCCTCCCTGCCCGCCTCCCGGCGCGGAGGGGCGCGCTGTGCCGCGGCGCCGGCATCAGCCCTCTTCTCCTGTTTTTTGGTTTTTCTTTTTTTTTTTTAACTCTTGCTTAGCAAATTGCGCGTGATGAGCTCATGATGCCGCGCCCCCCCCGCCCGGGCTGGGGCAGGCAGGGGGACGTGAGGCGGGCGGGCGCGGCCAGCGGCGGGGGCTTTGCGCGGCCGGGAGGAGGGGAAGCTTGCGGTCCCACGCTGTTAACTGGACTCGGGTTGTGAGGTTTTTCCCTCCTTTTTTTTTTTTTAAATATATATATATATATATATATATATATATATTTACCGCCCCTCTCCCGCTGCGTGGCAGGTTGCTTGCCGCTCCGTTCGCAGGTGGATCCATGAACTCCCCCAAGAGCGGCACCGCCGCCGCGCAGCGCCGCGCCGGGGCGGGGGGAGCGGCCGCCAGGTTCGGCCCCGCCGCCGCTGCGGGGGGCGGCCCCACCCGGGCTCCGGGTGGGCAGGCGTGAGGCGGGCGAAGTTTCTGCGCGGTGCCGGGCCCCTCCGAGGGACTGCGGGCAGGGAAGAGCCTGGCCCCGCGGTGTCGGGGGAGCTGACACCGCCGCCGCCAGCAGAGCAGCCCGGCTTTGGCCATGAAGAGGAAACAGAAGAGGTTTCTGCAAATGACGCTGCTCTTCACCGCGGCTCTGATTTTCCTGCCTGACATCGGCCTCTGGTCTCTCTACAAGGAGAAGCACCTGGTGAAGCCGCCCGAAGCCGCCGAGCCGCAGGTAGGTGCGAAGGTGCCCGGGAGGGAGCACAGCCCCGCGCCGGGCGCAGGGCGGCAGCCGCCCCTCGGGGCACGGCCCCGGCTCTCGCCGCCTGCCGGGCTGCGGGGGCCCGGCGCCGGCCGAGGGCGGGGAGCGGGAGCGGCAGCACGTGTGCTTGTCCTACCGCCGCGCCCGAGAGAGAAAGTTGTGAGAGCATCTGAGTCTGCCGGGCTGGGCTTCCCCGGGAAGGGCAAGGGGTGAGCGGGCGCAGAGGCTGCCTCTGGAATGAAGAGGACGTGGGATTTTGTGTTCTGCGTTGGTGTGCTGAGGGTGATGCTGGGCTCTAATTTTCATTACAAGAAGTGGAGGTTTTACTGCAACTTTTGTTTGCCTGCCTCTCTGCAATACTTCTCGAACGGGTGCGTGGCTGTAGGTCCGCTGAAATTGCTTGGGCTCCACGTAGATGTCTTACCACCGAGTTTTTTTGTTTCCTCTTCTGTTGTAAATTCGACAGAAGTGACTGGCAGTGGTTTTTTGTCTTCTAAATATTAGTATTGTGACTTGATGCGGTGACGCTGTTAAACTGCTTGTCAGACTGATGTCGCAAAGAATTTTAAAATATTTTCAGTTTAATTTTCTCCAACGCTATTATTAATAAGAGTAGTTGACATAAGCTGTTTTTTGCTTGAGTTATTTTTCAGCTTGATGGGTTTATGTATGGCTCATAAATCACAGTACGACCTGCGTTAAGTAAAGTTTAGTTTTAGGGAGTTGTTGTAATGCACTTTATAATCCTGCCTGTAATTTACCGAAGCATGTGTTTGTTCTGTTGAGGAGTACAGTGTTCCTACCCTGTAATTGTTAGTTTAATTTGAATGTAACATGAATGTTTCATAGATCACTGGTAAGAAATTGTGGGATTGTATGATCTTTTAGCTTGTTTACCACTTACATAGCCTTCATATTGGAGCGTATTAGATGGCATTATTTATCATTTTAGTGTATTAGTAGCCTTCATTTCAAGGGTCATCACCCACCTATGGTCAATGGCTTCAATTGCACAATAACATATTTGATTCTTTGTTAATAAGGGTCTCCATTACAGAAGTTAGTCCTCCAAAGTTTCATAACTTCGGTTAATGAAATATGCTGAATATTGCTAGAGGAGGAAGTGAAGGATAGCTACTTAATTTGAGGCTTACTTTATGTTTCCATGGGTTTTAAAATGCCGTAGGTGTCAGGTGCTAAAATTTAGTTGGAAGTAATTTCTGCTGAAAGAAAATTATACATGATCATAAGTGTCTGTCATTAGTTTACAAGGTGCTCACTGCTGTCTGCTGTTTCTAATTTACTTTATGACTTAGGAAAGCTAAGGTATTCAATGCAAATAATGATTTCCATGTGTGATGTATGGCCCTTTAGAGCACACATGCCTTGACAAAATTTCTAATGTTCAAGAGTGCGCTCTAAGTAAAACATGATTTGATAATGCTGAAAGGGAGCTTTTTTTAAAAAAAATTGTGATGGTTCTGGATAAAGTGGTGTAAGAAATAAACAGCTGAGCATATATCAAGGAATAGAGGGGCTTGCTAGTGAGGCTCCCGAAAATTTTACAGTCTTAAGTTTTCTGAAAAGGTTTTTTACTAGCTTCCTTTTTTTCTCCCCTTTTTTTTTCCCTTCACTTTGTCCCAGTCTGAATACTAATTGAGCAGTAATGGGACTGTTTAATGGAAAAACAATAAAAATGAGCAGTGAAACTTTGAACTTTACAGCTGACTCTAATGTAATTCTGTTATCATGGTAAGTATTGAGATCATGTTGGCAGTGTCATTACCCAGTGAGGACGGAAGGTTGAAGTACAGACAAGTAATGCAATTAGGTTACTTATGTCTTTTGATGTGCACATTATAACCCAAAATACTTATCAGGAACAGGGATTGAAATATGAGTTTGAGTTCAACTCCCTGAAATATAGAGGGAATTGTAAGACTCTTTGTGACTACCCTAGAAACGAGGTCATACTAGAAGAGACTGCATTAGAAATAGTATCCTAGTAGCAATGTAACTTCTTTTCCCCTATTAAGTTAGTAGCAGATGCAAGAATATAAACACTGAGCGCAGTTATTCTTTGCCCTTGAGGTATTCAATTTCTTGATATTTAGTGTGACTTAACACAAGTTTAGAGGTCAGTCCTACTGAAACTGCAGCAGACTTTTCTTATATATTCTAAGATTGTGTTAGGTTACAAAGGTGTGTGTGTAGAGTCAGGACATCATGCTGGTGATGTACAGTTGGACTGTTGTGGTGTGTCCTGACCATGGAAGAGAGGCAGAGCAGTCTGTGAATTCAGTAATTTGGTTAAGGGCTGAACTGATTTTGACTTCGTGGATAAAATGAGCACCTAGTTGGTATTCTCACCTAGACAGTAGTGTTTGTAAATGTGCTGTCTTGTTTTAAGCACAATTAAATTTGTATTATAGATCATCAGGTGGTTTTGAGGAGATGGCGAGGTGAAATGATGTTTTGACTACTTATAAATTAAGCTTTCCCATTCATTGCTGAAGCAAACATCCCCAAACTTCCCTGTGGATGAGGGCTCTGTCAGCCTCTCCCCCCACATCTGCTGCTTGCCACAGCACTGGAGTGAAGGAGGGATGGCAGTCTGATGGAGGAGGTATTGATATTTTGACAGCAGTGAGCAGAGAAGCTGTTCAAAAGCAGTCCACAATTCAAAAATAGTCTGTTTCTATCAATGGTAGAACAGTGTCCCCTGGGGACTGTGTCATTTCCATTGCCTAGAAGAGGCACTTGCGTTCTTTACTGCTATCTAGAAATTCTAATATGACAAACTAAGTTGGCTTTTTTTCATGAAAATAGTGCTGCAATAAGTTACATAAATTTTTTTTCCATTGTGCAAATTCTGTTTCTGAGTAGAGAAGCTCTTCTTTAGGAAAAATTGAAAAATTAGTAAATGATACAACTACTATTTCAGACAACATTAATGATTTTGATCACTTTACATTAATTCTATAAACATTATTAATCTCTGTGAACCTTTGTTTCATATAAACTTTTTAAAGCTGTCATATTTTCACTTCAGAACTTGATAGGCTTGATTTTTATATTTTGGTTATTGTCATTTACTTCTGGTTTATCATATTATTTTAAATGGAGCTTCAACGGTAACTGTACATGTAAAGATTCTGAGTTATGTGGTGCAACAAGATTTCCATTAAATATGATTTGACGTAAATGGTGGACACAAGGGAAAAAATAGTTTATTTCTAGTTTAATATTTCCAAGACTGCCTTCCTTGCTCTACTGTGGGAATAAGGGAAATTGAGTGAGGTATTTTTATCGCCTTTTTAAAAAAGAAGTCTTAAAAATTCCATAAAACATTATGGTGTTTTTGAGTTTTGATTACAGTTTTTACAGTTAGTTTATCTTTGGAGGGGGAGCTTGTTTGTTTCTGTTTTGTCATTGAGATATTTTATATGTGATGTAAGTACCTTGTCTGATCTTTTGATAAAATTCCTAGACCAGGACGTTTGGATACTAAGTTAGGCTGGTAAAACTTGTAATTTCAGTTTTGTTTTCTATGGAGGAAGAGCAAAAACTTAGTGCAACCAGTAAGATGTAGTCCTGCTCTAAACCTGGTTATCTTATGCTGTCTAAAGTTCATGCTACTTTGTGTGGCTGCAGTAAGGCTTTACCCTTGTCTGGTCATACACTGTCAGTATATGAAGCATAACTTCATGTAAATGTACCAAATTTCTTGCAGCAGTTTTCCAGTGTCTGTTATGTAGATTTTGTGATATATGTTTCTTTCTGTTCATATGGGAGGCCAGTGTGGGTGGTGACTGAAAGGAGAGCAGTCTAGCGAAGTAACCCCTAATATGTTTCAACTTGATTTTGTATTTTTTTTTCATTCGTCACATCCCTGCTTCCTGGTGTCAAATCTCCTCACTTAGAATTGGATTGAACAGCAGCATCTCTTAGTTACAGATGCTCTGTAATACTTATAGGCGTACTACTGAAATGCTTTATGATGTGTAAAGTAAGGAAAGAAGGTAGCTTTCTGTCTTTATTTCACATATGCTCTGGGGCACTGCTTTAACCTCCTGACGGAGGCACTTCTACTGGAAAAACTGGTGATGGTGTTGGCCCTTTTTTATTTTTGTGCATGATGGTATCCAGAAAAGAGAGTAAAAGCTGTGCTGTGAGGGGGAAACCTTGTTCCATGGGATAGTCATGGAGCTCTCTTTCCATCGTCCTGTGAAGCCTGTGCTTCCATCTGGTTAGCCCCAAAGGTACATCTTTCTCATGAGATAGTGAGGTATGGATTTAAATGAACTCACTAGGATAAGGAGAGCTTAGTCCTTACAAATCCTAGGCCTTCATTGTAGTTGGCAAACAGGCACAAAATCGACTTACTAAGCCTGGTGGTTATGAAGAAGTGCTAACTTTGTCTTCTGAATCCAGAAAGCAACTGCAGCTTGAATTCTGTCTTGAAAATAGTCATTAGTTTCTGAAGTCTGTGAAAGAAGTGAAAATTTAAATTTACCCCAGAATGCAATGTTTCCTACTGTTTAGCACACAGGTTCTGATAATCGTAAATTTTCCAGGACAGTTAACCCTGTCAACTCACTATTGATGCCAGCAAAGTACAAAGCTTGGGTTGGTGAATTCTGTTTCTGGTGCATAAAAGCAGCATCTTGAGAGCACACTTTTCTTTCCCCCCCACATCCCCCTGGCTGTATTTCCCTTGCTTTTCTGGTTAATTTCAATAGCTGCAAAATCTTGTACAGAATGTGGTTTGATTAGGACACAAATATACACCTATTCTCTATTGTTACACTGTTAGGACACCATCAGTTACTTATGTCTTTCGTTCCACTGTCTCAATTATTTACCTTTGCTTTCACCACAAACTTATGCGGCAGGAGAGTTTTGTTTCTTTTTAGCAGAGGAGTAAATAAAGTATAGTGACAAACAGGCTCAAGTCTAAAAAGGTAGCTGCTTGACTGCTGCTGACATTTATTTGTACTGTTTTGGGAGAGTATCTGTCAGACCATAAAAAATACTGATAATCTGAAGCCTCACTTTCTCTGCTCAGTTTCTGTGCATGTGCTGTGCCAAGCAAGTCATCGTTTCTCTCCTCAGAGCAGCAGCTGGGACCTGGTGTGTTCAATACTCTTTTATATGGCCCTGTTAATTGCTGTGCTGATTGCTGTGCTGGTGTGTCAGCTCCAAGAGTCCCTGTAACTGGCACGGCAAAACAGAGCTTAGTGCCCTAAAATGCAGAGCATTGGCAACCTGAGTTTGCCTTTTAGGTGTTTTAAGTTACACAGTTAACACTTAATTCAGGTTTTTTACCTAAATTGTTCGTGTATAATTTCATTCCCTTGTAAGTATTGGAGCCTAGTGAGGAAAATACAATTTTAGTTCTAAAACCTTTGTTACTTTATTGCCAAAAAGAGTATTTTATCTTAAACCAGTATGCTTCTGTTGTATTCAGTATACCAGAGGGAGCCCTCCTGTGGTTAATTTAATACCTATCAATTTTCAGGAGTGTTACTGAATAGAGTATATCTTACAGGATAAAACAGACTGGTTTCTATATTTAATTTTCTTTCTATTTAACTCAGCATTTGTAATGCATTTGAGCTAATTTATTTTGCATAGTTATTTTGGCTTAATCCAAATCACAAAGATCGAGAGACCTCAATGCATGCTGACGCTTGGACTTGTAGAAAGAGTACTGTGATGAGGGGGATTCCATGACCTTATTGAAGCAGTGGGGTACAAAATTACTCAGTTATTAGGAGGGGTACCCAAGCTATATTTTGTCTTCTCACTGGGACGTGATGCTCCGTTCTTTCCTAAACTTCATCTCCCTGTGCAGGGGATTTCTCTTGTGTCTGGCTGTGAAGGATTGCAGTGATACTATAGGTGCATCCTGGTCAGGAGCCAGACTGCACTGTGTGTGCAGGCAGGTGTCTGTTCACATACAGCAGAAAGAACAATTCAGCTTTTCTCTTGTTTTTAAAGCTCAGACAGGTAACTTATGGTCTTTGTTTCGCAATATGCTGATGCACACATTTATAGCAATTGACTGCAGCAAAACTGTGTGTGTACTGACTATTTTGGTGGATTTGGGCCAGGAGCAGACATCTTGGCTACTTTAAATTAGTCTGAAAAAAGTTAATTCAGAGATCAACAAGTTGAGTGCAATGCAACTCAGGAATCCCAAACTAAAAATTCTACATGTGTGGTAAATGTTCCTCATAGTCAAAAGACCAAACTGTGCTGACTGAAAGAATTAGCAGTCCCATTCTTTTAACGGTTTCTTTAAAATGTGAAAAGGCCTCATTAGGAGATGGCAACCTTCTGAACCTTCTCGCTGAGAATTCCAGCATGTCATGTTTTAACCTTGGCAGGCAAGTAAGCACCACACCGCTGCGCTTCCACTCCCATTTCAGTAGGATGGAGGAGAGAATCCAAAGGGTAAAAGTGAGAAAACTTGTGGGTTGAGGTAAAAACAATTTTAATAGGTAAAGCAAAACCTCCACACGCAAGCAAAAAATATGGAATCAATTCATCATTTCCCCTGGACAGGCAGGTGTTCAGCCTTCTCCAGGAAAGTCAGGCTCCATCATGCATAAGTTACTTGAGAAGGCAAATGCCATCACTACTGATGTCACCTCTTCCTTCAGGTTTTTCGTGACTCTGATGCCATGGGGTATAGCATATCCCATTGGTTAGTTGTTTTCAGCTGTATCTTCTCCGAGCTTCTTGTACAGCCCCAGGCTCCTCACTGTCAGGGCAGTACAAGAAGCAGAAAAGATGGTGACACTGTGTAAGCCCTCCTCAGCAACAACAAAAACATCCCTATGTTATCAGCACAGGTTCCAGCACAAATCCAAAATACAGCCCCCTACCAGCGGCTGTGAGGAAAATTGATTTTATCCCATCTGCAATCAGCACATCATGTAAACAGATTTTTGAAGTCAAGCTCTGTAATGGTTTGTTGATTTCAACCTGATTTTGACAATTGTCACATTTGGAAGGGTTTCACTGTGTGGTATACTTGTCTGGGTAGTCTTCAAAAATATGTCTTCAGCAGAGAAATCCTTTCCCTCTTCTTTGTAAGAAACACCAGGGGAGAGACCTGCTTGTGATGGTTTGTTCAAGAGGTAAAGAAGAGGAAGAAAATCTATTGCAGGAATTTAATAGGACTTCATGCTTATTTTTCAAATTCTTTGTCTTCATTTGCAAGATTTTTGCACATTTTTGTGTGGCATGGCTCCAAGTCTATGCAAACACCCAGTGATTCACGTCAGCTATTTAATCACCAAGCTAATAACAAAGAGAATTGCAGGAGCAAAAATGATGAAGTGTATGTCCAGCTAACATAGAAATATGTAGGCCATAGTATCCCACTTTCTTCTGGATACTTAAGCTCCACACGGTCAGAGCTGTCATCTTTCTGTTCAAGGTCATGTTTCACAGGGACAGTGTTTCCTTATACTGTCATTTTATGATCTCTTGGCAAATACTACTGAAGGAATTTCCTATTACATCTTTCTCTGGTCAAATCCTGTTTACTGAATACCTCTGCCCTTAGGAAGCAGTCAGTAGCTGAAATATGATGCTTTCTTGTCACATGTGTATTTAACAGATAACTACAGCATCCCTTTCCTCACCATCACCTCCAGCTATTGGTTACCTTCTCATAACAGAAGTTTTCAGCCAAATGCCTGATGGCAGTACACAATGGTACTTGGCAGATGCTTCATTGGATCATCTGAAACCACCTCCAGAACAGTATAAGCCTAACTGCCAGACTTTTCTCTGAAGAAGTTGAAGAATATTTTTGCGTTGTTGTCAGAGCCATGTGAACAGTCGCGCCTAGGAGAACTGCAGCAAGGAGTTTGGAGATTGGTGTCATTGGCAGTACTGTGAATGTTCAGTGCCATGAAATTTGTCATGTTTGTTTCACCTGAGAGGAACCATGTCCAGAGTAGTTTCCTGTGTGTTGCCATTTGTTTGTTTTGTTTGCTTCTTTGTAATGGAAAATTTACAGTGCAAATTGGATATAGTAGACTAGAAAATCTGGCCTGTATGACTTAAATTTTTCACTGATCAGTGATAAACCATTGATTCTGTGCTTAAGAAGCAATGGCAGTTGAACAGTTTTCTTCTTTGCTACATAGTGGTTTATGACAACATGTGATACTGCTAAGAGATTTAGCTAGGCAGAGTAATTATCTAAACTAGAATTTTGTCAGGACACCAGTATTACTACAAGGTGCTTTAGAAATTGGATTGCTCACTGAAGTGTGTAAGTGTAGATTTATCAGACTAACTTAAGATGCTCATTTGCCTAAAGAAGCATAATGTTTCATACTTGTAACTAGAATAACAGATATGTTTATTTAGAAAATTTTGGCCTGTTTACTTATTTTTGCTCTCTGTAAATGGTTTTCTATCATTTAAGTACTAGGAAAAGGCAAACAAATATTTAGGACAAGTAAGAACATTTCATTGCAGTCTCTGACAAGTTCTGTTAATAGATGAAGATGGGGAAGTGGAAGAGGACTCCTTGTGTCTCTGTTCAGAGCTGATGCCTGGGAAATACAGGCCCTGCAGTGTTAATGGCTCCTCTGCTGTGAGAGAAGTATTTTATCCCGTACGTTTTTGCGTCACTGTGGTTAAAATCTTGCAATTTTGCATTAGATAAAACAATTTTCTGTCACAGGCAGTTTGTCTTGTTTTTGTCATCCAATCCCTGGGCTAAAATTGCCTGTTGTTATGTAAATTTGAGTGAACTTTATGTAACTTTGCCGAAACTTTCTGGTTGTGTCCAAGAGGGCGAGGTCAAACAGTGCACATGGACTAAAGAGGTTTGTGATGTTCCCGCCCACAAGAGATACTGGCAGATTAACTTCACTCTTGGCTTCACAGGAGCAGATACTTCTGTGCAGATTAACTTCACCCTTGGCAAAACTTTCTTTGTTCCTGGCAAAGCCTGCACAGATGCAGTAGTAGTTAGCCAGAGATAACTACCAGATAACTTGAGGAGTGACTTTAAATTGCAAATTTAGTTCTGGAGCCCCATCCTTCAGTGATTCTCCAGTTCTGAAGCATCTGTCTTGAACACAATGAATGCATGGTTTAATGCAATAGTTGACTTTTTTTAATATATTTTTCTTTAATATGAGAGCACGATGCCTGTTGTAGTTTTTCAACTTTTTTTTTTTTCAACATAGCAGCATGCTTCCATCTCTTGCCACTTTTTCTTTTTTATTTGCTTTTTCCTGGGGGGAAACCCTCCATACATCAGATTATTTAATGTTCTTGATATTCCACTTAGTTCCCGGGTAAATTACTGTATTGGACTGAGTTGTGGAAATTTTTAGATTGCTTTTTCTATAGAGCAGTAGTTTCACATTAGCATGGAGAATGCACTTAAAAGACACGTTAATGCCAGTCAGCAAGCAGTATATTTATATTTTCCTCAGACTCTGACAAATGGCTACATTTTGAGTTGCATTTGTTATGGGTACAAAATGAATGACAGACTTGAATAGATGTTGTTTTTGCAAAATTGCTCAGTATAAACTGAAAGTGACATTCAAATTGCTGATCAAATTTTACAATTATAACACCAGTATAAAAATGTAAATTCGGAACTTTTATGACATTGAGCAGCAAATTCTCCTCTAAAATTACGGAATCATTAAAGACACAACATAGATGAGAATAAAAAATACTTGTGATGGCTCTAAAAATTAGCGGGAAACTAAAAACATTACATACAAAAATCTTGCAGCAAAATATTCCTGCAGTATAGGTAACCTGTGTTTCACATCAGATTAAATCTTTTCCAGCATTCTTGACAAAATTTCCAATAATGGTGAGACAAGTGAGACAATGGAAATTTCTCTACATGGTGATGCTCCTCTGTGGAGGTCAGATTTTATTTTGAGTGATACTGCTTGGGCTATATTGAGAGGAGTGTGGTTTTATATCTCTGTTTTCCCTAAAGTAATCTGTTTAAGAAATACAAGCCCAATGTAAGTACAGCCAGAGGATGTATATTAGCTATGCTTTGCTAACATGAAAGTGGTATTCACCTCCTCCAGTTACTTATACTAATGGATTTTGAAATCTCCCATTTTTAGCAATGTGGACATGCCATGTGAGCAGGAAGGACTTCAGAGGAGGACAGGAAACTTCTGGAATTCCATCAGGGAAAGCAGCAAAGCTGAAGAGGGATGGGAAATAAATCTGACTAGAAACAAGGTCCATTATCTTTTGTAGTCTTTCCCTGTCTTGTATTCTTGCTCCCTGAGGGGAGAGTGCACCAAGAGCAGCAAAGGTGCTGAGATGTTGTTTAAACCATTCTTACACAAAACATTGAGAGAAACTATTTGACGAAGACTTGTTATTAATGTGAGACTTACTTTCTGTTAAACTGAGGTGGTTTCTCAGCATAATTCTAAGTGCTGTAGTGCATGTGCAGACCCCACAAGAGTGCAGTTGCAAAACATGAAGGTGTTTTCTTTGAAGCAACTTCAGTATGAACATGTGAGAGACATTTTTCTCCAGGTGCTCAGGACTCACAACAGATGTCTCCAGAAGCGATGAAAAAAAAATGCATTTTATTTTGGGAACAAGGAAATGGAGATGGAATCATGCTAAGCAGCAACCTGCTTCTTCATCTGGAATGGATGTGAATGACAAATGAACATGGGAGATTTTGCTGGTTTCAGCTGAGACAATTTAGAGTAATTTTCTTCATAGTTTCTGGTACGGGGCTGTGTTTTGGAGTTGTGCTGAACACAGGGTTGATAATATTGAGATATTTTAGTTATTGCTGAGCAGGGGTTGCAAAGACCCGAGGCCTTTTCTGGTTTTCATATGGCCAGGCTGGGGAGGAAGGTGAAGGTTCATGGCAGGTTGGGAGGAGATGCAGCCAGGATAGGTGACCCAAACTGACCAAAGGGATATTCCAGACCATGTGACATCCTGCTCAGTACGTAAAGTGGAGGGAAGAAAGAGAAAGAGGAGCAACATTTGGAGTGATGGTGTCTGCCCAAATAACCATTATCCATGGTTATTCAGGATATTATATATCCAGGACCCTGTTCTCCTGGAGATGGCCGAACGCCTGCCTGTCCATGGGAAACAGTGAAATCATTCCTTGTTTTGCTTTGCTTGTGTGCTCAGTTTTGTGTTCTCTATAAACGCTCTTTATCTCAACCCATGAGTTCTCTATTTTTTGTCCTTCAAGTCTCTACCTGATCCTGCTGGTGGGAGTGTGAGTGGGTGCGCGGGGCTTGGCTGTTGGCTGGGCTTAGACCATGACAGAGAGCAAGGCCAGGACTGTGTGCTTCATAACCCCTTCAAAGACACAGATTTTGGAAAAACTTTCCACTTGTGTTATGGAAATGTTTGTTCTGTAATTTATAAGAGTAAAGTCTTTCTGAATTAAGTTTAAAACTAAAATTCAGTGAGACTCGAAACTCTTCTTCAATGCATTTTAAAGAAATTGTTAGTAGGATAGATTCTTCAGAGATAGTTGTTAGTGTGAATTTTGAGATTTTTCTTTTACTTATATGAGTCATATGTACCTATATATGTGCACTTGTATATGTTTGTTTATGGGCAGAAGGTGAAGAGATCATCTTTGCTTCCTACAGGGAGCGGGAATATATTTTTCTTAGTGTAACATGCCAACAATCTTGAGAGGAATGGAACAATTTTGTGAAAAACACTATATGAATACATGGAGAAGCATATGTTAATGAGTATAAATTGGGCACAATCTACAGTGTCTTTGGCATTTTTAAGTCAGGGGTTTTTTTTAATAAATTTGGAGTTTTTTGTTTTTGTCTCTCATCCCTCTTTAAAAACAGATTGCATGTGGGCTGACTTTATGTTCAGTTTTTGAACAGCGTGTAACTTTCAACAATCTACTGAACGTTTTTTCCTCCTCTACTTGAGAAGACTTGAAATCTGTAGTAAATAATGATGTTGGCTTGTTTCATTTATGCCCTTGATTATTTTCAGTCTTTCCTGTTAGTCATGTCTACTCTTTAGACAATCGACTCACATACAGATTTTTAATGTATATATTTATTTAGGAAACCATAGACAGGATTGTTCAAAAATGCTTGCCCAAGGTTGCCATCCTTAAAATACACTTTGCTAATCTCCTGGTCTCCTGGTAAGTGTGATCAAAAATGGAACAATTGACCTTCCAGTTAGTAACATTCTTCATATCACAGATTAATCTCCAGTTTACTGATGTGATTGTTTGAGAGACCAGATACTATCTTTTAATAGAAGGGGAGAAGCTGCCAGAATGGTAGAATGGAAATGATAGGAAGGAAACATGTAAGCAATGAAAATAGGCACCAAGGAAAATATATCACATCAAATATATTTCCTGAACTTCCAAGTTGTGTTGCTGTTGTGTTTCCTATGCCTTCTCTTTCGTGTTCTAATCTGCATGTCTGGCATGTTTTGATACTATTATTTTTTTAAAGGCATACTGACTGCGACCTTGCTTCTCTGTTTTAATTTATTATACCATATTAGTAAAGCTGCTTTGGAATACCCTGGATTAATGATGCATTTAAACTGTTTCAAAAAGACCCTGGGCTAGGTCAATTATTGAAGTAATGCCAGTGAGGAATATATTTTTTTCATTGCAGTAAGCTCTTAGTTTTATGTTAACTGCATTGTACAAACATGGCCTGCGGGCTTTTAATTGTTACAATGAACTGGAAACATGTGAATAAAGCATGCTTTGCATTTGCATGGAGCAAACTAACTCTCCTTCTTTAGAGCAGATTCCATCTTGTATTCTTTGATTGTACATGGGGTCATGATTTTGTGCAATTGCTCTGAGAACACAGGACACTTGCATCTTTTTGCTAGAAGGGGAAGGCATGGTGAGGTGTGGGTGCTGCTTATGGCATGTTAGGTGTCACTACAATCACCCCTTCTATACTCCCCCAAGTTTACGCAGACCCATGCTACTACAACTGTACTTGCCCTTTCTCTGCAGTCTGAAGGATGTTATTTCTGGTGAAGTGGGAGAATTGTGTGCTACTGGTTATTTCCCAAAACTTCTTATGCAAAAGCAGAACATTTAAATTTTTCATGTAAAATTCATATCCTTAATTATTGAAATGTCTCTTTTCCTTTTTAAAAGTGTAACGTGTTAACTTGCTGTGTTCTGCTTTATAATTGATTTGGAATGAGGGCTTATTATATATTTTTCAAAATGCGGGGATGTGTTTTTTCTCATCCCAAATATGTCTCTGTTTTAATCTAATCTGCTTTTCTGTTCAAAACTGCGCTGTAGTTGCTCTGCTAGATTCCTAGATGATGGGCAGTTTATGCTGCAAGTTTAAAAAACAAACACAAATCAGGTCTATGTAACAAAATTTTGATAACACAATCTTATGTCAATAAAGCTGATATCGACCAGTCTTCAGTGATATTGGACTTCACAGCTTGGCAGTGCCTGGGAAGCTTGACTTGCTTATGAAGTTTTACAAGTTACTTTAGGCTGTGGCTGTTGTTTTTTGTTAAATGGGTCTTCTGGAAGAGGACCTGAACACTGGCTCCAATTACGACCTGAAATTGCATCTATACCAAAGTTCTAGAAATTTGCTTAAAATAAAGAGACAATGCACCTCTCCAGAACAATGTTTACAAATAGTTTAGTGGCCTATTATCTATTTAAAGAGGGGTAAAACCAGTTCTTAAAATGAAGACTCTTACTTTGTTGTAGGAGAACAGTGATTTGGCAGTGACTGAGCTGCTCGAGATGAACAGAGATTTTGAACATTGAACAACATGTAAGGCAAAACAAAATGTAAACAAGACCAAAAAGATTCATTCCAATTGCTTCTGAAGAATCACAGTGAGCGAAGTAAAAAGCTTTTTATGGTTCAGGGTTGTCATTAGGCTAAGGTAATTCCCAGGTGCTTGAAAATGATGTTCCATGTCTAGGAAACCGAGGCATAAAAAAGTGATCTGTATATTCAATGGCCAGTGTTTGGAAGATACATTATAATGAGAAGAGTTTATATAATGGAATAGAGAGAAAATAAGGAAGTGGAAATTTGGGGGTAGAGTATAGGCAGAATTTTTCTGCTGTATTTCAGGATCTCTCCATATAATCTTTTTTCTTTGTCTACCCCTCTAAAGAAAATGTGGATAAATTGTAAAATAATGTTTATGGGGAAGTAAATAATCCAAGGTTTACATATGCAGCAATAACTTTTGACACAGTAATTGCTACTCAGGAAGGAGCTCTTGATGTTTATATTAGTTTTATGAAAATGTTAGCTTTCATTTCAAAGAGAATAACGTTAGGACTACTGCATAAATTAGTTGTGTACTCTCAAATATTGTACCATTCTTGTTCAATCATAATCATCACAGATGGGATAGAAAAGATAACCTATTAAGGTTAATGAAGTAAAGGTTTCATTGTTGTCTGACTGATGAGAGGTCTGAGAATGTGATAGAGGTACCTGAGAAAAGAGTAACATGGAAAAGATATGCAGGCATCACTTTATTGACTCTTTCTTTCAATAGAAATAATAGCATCAAATTAAATACTGTACTGGTATCAAAACAAATGGCAGGTGCAGGTTTGTGTACAATACATTATTCAGCTATGGAGCTTTCTGAACCACGGATTGTGGATATTAAGAGCTTATGTGGCTTCAAGAAACAATTGAATACATTCATGGAGGAAAAATACATTAGGGATAAAGACGGTGCCTCTGGCTTGTAACGTCCTTGAACCATCAGTTGCTGTTGTCTGGAATGCTATTGTAGGGAAGGGTTTTGTTTGCCATGTATTTATGTCTTTTTGTAGGATTTGCTGTTGTTTACTCTCAGGAACAGATAATTACTTGGATGGACCTGGTTCTATAACTTACAAAAGTCATTCTTTAACTAATAATGTGTAAGGTAAAGTTGTCCATAGTAGTTGTTGATGGGAAATCAAGTTGTGGAACAGACGATTTTTAATTAGTTTCTTGATGACAGAGAATGTTCTGGTAAGTCAGAAAGAGTAGTATTGCCAGACAGGTTCAATATTGCTGCTCCACATTGAATTTGAGGTGTGGCACACTGAGAAAGTACACACCTTACATTAGGTGTAACTGTAAAATAATATGCATTTTCCTATTATAAATGCATGTCTTGGCAGTATGAGTTAATACTTGAGGGAGACTAAAGGCACAATTTCAAGTTTTGAAACTTTAATAGATACTTACAGGGGCACGTTTCTCCATCCTCTGTTGCTTGCTTGCCGTAGGATCCTGGAGTGTTTTGTGTAGTTCATTTGCTTTTAATTTTTACGCATTTTCTCTATTCGAAATAATGTTGAATTTTTCCTCCTGAGGTTAAGATGTTCAGCATGGGCATGTTAAATATGATAAAGTGTCATGAGGAACATCTTCAGCCTGAGATCTTGCTATTGTTCAACCTGTCTGAAACAGCTTGGAGGGGTTGTAGGTTTTGATTTCTGGGGGGTTTTTTTTTTGGTGGGTTTTTTTTTTTGGTCAGGTTTTTTTGTTTGTTTGTTATTGAAGGGAAATATTTTCTTAAACATATATATTGCATACAAAGAGGAGATTATGATCTTAAAATATTAAAATTACTCTGAGGAATGTCTACAGAGCTGTGCATTTATTACACTATAACCTGAACTCTTGAGTACGGATAGATATGAAAGTGATGTAGCCCAGAATTTGGTTGGCTTTCTGCACTGTAGGCGCACATTGCTGGCTCAAGGCAAGCTTCTGGTCAACCAACATCTACAAATCCTTCTCCTCAGCACAACTGATTCTCTGCCCAACCTGTATTTGTACTTGGAGCTGCTTTACAGGTCCCTCGGGATGCACTACACAGGTTGCTGTTGGGAAGCTTGCTGAGAGTGTGCTCAATCCCAATGTCCATGTTGCATATTAAATGTTAATGACACCTAAATGCATGTTAAATGGCACATTGTCTTGATACTGACCCCTGAGAAATGCTGCTTGTCACCATCATCTGAACATTGAACCCTTGACCACAACTCTTTCCATGCATGCATCCATCCATCCATGCATGCATCCATCCATCCCTGCAATTCTTTATCCCCTGAGTCCATTCTTTATCCATAAAATCCGTATCTCTCCAGTTTAGAGACAGGAATTTCATGCAGGACCGTGTGAAATGCTTTGCACAAGTCCAGAACTCTTGCCTACTTGCTAAAATCTGCTCCTAGGTGGCACTTAAATATATGGTGTAGGAATTGGTTTAATTTCTGTCTTTCTTAAGTACACGCCAGCCATGTAATCCCAGCGCTTACATGCAAGTTGCAATATGATCCAGTCAACCAGGTTTTAGGGCTTGAATTTAAGATCTATACAAGTTCTTGTAGAGTATTTAATAAAGATCAACAGGGTTTTGAAAAAAAATAAACTTCATTGGCATAGTCCCCATTGTCAGAGTGAAGCTTCTGTTGCCTTCAATGGGAGCTGAATTTTGTAATCAGTGCTGTCAGTCACCATCTGGACTGACACGATTTTGCCATAGAGAGAGTCCGTCTTTTTTGGGATGCCATCTGTTAGTCAGTTTCTTCTGACTTGTTTCCAGTATCAACCTTTATACCTTCTTTCATGTCCTCTGTTGTGCTCCAAGCAACCTCTCAAATCCTCATTCTCCCTGCTGTTTTCAAAATATGTTTCTGAACGCCAGTGAACACAATGAAGTACCCTAGCAATAACGTCTGTTACCAAACCTTGGGTAACATCACAGTCATCTGAAGAAAATCTGTTAGGAGGCCAAGGCTTGGAAGACATTGATCCCAAACCCTTTTCTCATCCCTGTAAGTGGTTTTTCAAAGCAGTGGCGAGGGAGAAGTTTGAACCACTGATTACTTTGAGTCTTTGCTGTGGATAGAAGAAATTGGTTAGTATGACAGTTAACCTAATAATAGCTTACAAAAGTATCAGCTCTTTCAGGTTTAAGAATAAGATCAAGTAGCATTAATCTAATGGTGTAACTGTTTTTGAAAGTCTTTTACTCAGCAAAGCCAGATTTATGAAGTCTTAAAAAAAAAAATTTGAGCTAATGGTTGCTAACAGTCCTGCACACGCTGTTTTCACCCTGACATACTTAAATGCCAAAAATTTATTTGGCAGTTAATAAGCAAGTGGAATAAAAAGTGTGAACCCAAAACCTTTCAGTTTGAGACAGAAAACAAAAGACTATATTAGAAATAATAATTACATGAGGGGTGCATCTTCTTAATAAAACAAAAAGCAATAGTTATCATGTGGTTTCTTTAATGAATATTAAATATAATTCATGCATGTTATCCATGCATGGGGGAGATGCCTCTGTATCTGAACAGCAGCCTTTCTTTCAAGTGGTTTCAGGGTTGTGATTTTTCTAACAAAATTTGAGTGTACTATTCTTGGTTTATAATTTGATTGTAAGCAAAGATGATTTAGAGTTTCAAAGAGAGAAGCTGTTACTTTTATAGTAGTAGCCTTTTTTAGTGTGTGTGTGTATGTTTATTTATCTGTATCTCTAAAAAAATGCCCACCAAAGTCTTTCACATTGTGATCTACCTGTATAGAGCCTGCAGGTAGAAAGAGACCAATTGATGTGTTCATATTGTATTCATTCTCAGAGGAGTAGCCCTGGCTATTTTAAAGGTGAGAAAATGTGCCAGCAGACAATTATGTAACTGATAATTCAAACAGATTTTACAGGATCAACCTTGCCAACAGCTTATGATGCTGTATTTACTCATGTTTATTTTGCATAAAAATTAACAGTGGAATACTGTGTCAGAAAAGTATAACTGTATTGCAGTCTGATTGAAAATTGACACGAAGTACCTGTAGATAGTCTCATTTGTTTAAATGTTTGAAATGAGAATAAGCAATATTCTTTCTGAGAAGCTAAGCTGTCACAAGGTAGCTTCCTTTTTTCCAAATATGAAATCCATTTCTTGCTGGGAAATAGTGTGAATGACCGAACATTGTTGTGTTCTCTAATGACTGAGACTGTCTTCATGACTCTTCAGTCCCTCTGTGATGTTTAGCTTGTTATTTCATCTTTGTGTGATTAGCTTCCCTTATTTTTAAGATCCATCTAGGAAGTCTTCCTCTGGAAAGCAGTTCTTAGTTGCAGGCGAGAGTAATTGCACATAAGAACCAGGTGACCAATGATTAGTGTGTTACTGATGTTACTGCTGGGGTTTACCTTGCAGTGATTTCTTGAAGGCTTTTTCCTCTCTGGTAGATGTTGCACAGAGCTGGATATATACAAGTTTTTTTTCTTGTGGAATAAGATAGTTGTGTTTATTTTTTATCTCTGCATATATGGTGTTATTATTCCACTGTTCCTCCTTTAGAGGAAAGTGTAGAGATGAGTCTGACAGAAAACATGGAGAGGTTTTTCATCCAGATTAGTGACACAGTGAAGTATTTTATTTTTCAATCTTACATTAAATTTTCAAGGTTACCCAAGCAATCAATCTGAACTATTTCTGCTGTGGAAAACTGTCTGTTTCCTTCATTTTCCTTTTCCTTCTGAGCAGACATGTAGATATGGGGAAAACAAATTATCATTTGAACTTTGTCAATAAATTTACTTGAGGTGTCATTCTGTGGAACAATAGTAGGTGGGAGCAAACATGAAAAATCTGGCTGCAGTATATCAGCTTTCAGCAGCTCTGACAGGTTACTATGCTCATATTTTTCAAGGCAAAACTCCTAAGAACTGGAAGGTCCTAATTTGACTTTTTTCAGTCTATCTTGAATTTTTTCTCATTCAATTCAATCCCTCTTTGCTGAAGAGGGGAAAAAAATACAAAGTCTGTGAAGCAACCACTGTCCTGTTGTCAGCCAGCTGCCTCTCTCTCCAGAGTCAAATTCCATAGGCTGGGGAGTGTCCTCATTCAAGTGGCCTGTGAGCTTGTGATGTCATGACTGATATAGAAGGAGCACATATATGATCAGATTTTCTTTCCAGGTGGTGAAATGTTTGTGGTTAAGATGCTGCTTGGAATTGTAATAAAGCAGTGCATGGGAGTTTTTCACATTCACCTGAAAGATTTGTTGTTGCTTCAGACTTTGTTGGATGTCTCTGAGTGATCTCTTGAAGTGCCTTTTATCAGTATGGGGGCTTTCATTATACTTATTTGGGGGCACAATTCCATAATTTTATCACTTTCCTTAGACCAGGTGCTGAGCAGTTAAAAGTCATGAATCAGTCTCCCTGCAAAAGCGGTTGATTGCAAACACCTTCTGTGATATAGTAATCAATGGTACATGTAGTCATGAGGGAATTGTAAAAAGGCATGTGATAATGGCGGATCATATCTAGAGCTGAACGAGCTTCTTTATAAAGTTTAGTAATGTACTGTGTCTTAGAAGTCCTCTGAAGGAAAGGTTTCCTGAAGAAATTTCCCCACTTTTTAAAAAGGTCACTTGCAAATTTGGGCAGTATTAGGAACTAGGTAAAAATTACTGCTGCTTAATTTTACTTTGTAAACTTTTTAATAAATATGGCTTATCTTTTGTTTATAACTGTTAGCTTTTATTTGTAACTTTTAGCCTTTTTCACATTATTTGCAGTGAATAATCACAGCATATTTACAAAATATGAATGTCTGTGTTGGGCAAATTGTGGTGGGTTTTTTTTTTTAATTTTTATTTGTCTCATTAGCGTCAGCTCCTCTCCAGCCCTGTCTAGTAAGAGGTGTTAGAAAGTATTATTTTTAGTCTATTTGGTTTCTGCGATGGATGGTTATGAAATATCATGCTCACAGGGAAAATTATTTCTTCCTAATCCCTGTCAGTTAGTGGTTGGCTTATTTCCTGTAGTCTGAAGACTTATAGCCCATATTCTAGCTCATACAATACTTCATTTTAGTTGACTTCAAATTTTGTTCATTACTGACTCCTAGTTTGGCAGCGTTATCATTCTTTATTGTTTGGACTTGGACAAAATCAGTCGAGGCCATCATTCTAACAGAAAACTCTGACTGATTGCTTTAAAAATAAATGATACTTGCACTGACACGAGAGAAACAAACATTCATTAAAACTCATGTTGGAGAACTCTCATCACTCATTTCCTAGTGCATTTGACATTGCCTGAAAGACTGTTATATATTATGTTTATTTTAGGGACTATTGTTCTGTTTGAATCTGCTCTACAACTTGAGGAAAGCAGTAATGCTTTTGAACAGAAATTTACAGAAGCAAGACATTGCATCTTTCTGTTGTAGTAAGGGGCTATTTCATTAAATATCTCTTTTAAATAAGTTTGACTTCCCCAGGGAAAAAAACCTGCAAAACATAAGGGAATCAGAGGCTGCTTTAGGGCATATAGATTGAAAACCTGTGCACCTTTTTGCAAGAACATAATAACATTTGTAAGTGACACCTTCAGCACATCATGCGTATTTTAATAATTTCTTCTGAAGTGCTGAAAAAGGAACCTACTATCAGTTAATTTACTTTTTACCCCAAAATTGGCCTACTCTGCTACTCAATAACCTGCTCATGTACAGAGCTTATGCAAAACGAACATCGTATTACACAAAAGAGGTGTTGACCTGTCAGAATGAGATCAGAGGAGGCCACTAATTTGATCAGAGGGCTGGGAGACCTCTCCTATGATGACAGGATGAGACAGTTTGAGCTGTTAAGCCTTGTAAAGAGAAGGCTTCAGAGAGACATTATGGCACCTTCGAGTACCTAGAGGGGGCCTACAAGAGAGCTGGAGAGGGACTTTTCACAAGGTTATGTAGTGACAGACCAAGGGGGCATGGCTTTAAACTGAAGAAGGGTAGATTTGCATTAGACATTAGGCTCTTCCCTGTGATGGTGGTGAGACCCTGTAACAGATTGCCCAGAGAAGTTGTGGACTCCCCATCCCTGGAGATGTTTAAGTCCAGACCAGGATGAGGGTTTGGAAAACCTGGTTTAGTGGGAGGCATCCCTGCTCATGGCAGTGGGGTTGGAACGAGATGATCTTTAAGGTCCGTTCCAACCCAGCTGTTCTGAGATTCTATGATAATCATACAGTTGGAAAGGCAAATATCCTTTCAGGGTTAAGTGGTTAAATGAATTGAAATATGTTTCCATTCCTTCTTTAAGGAATTTAATATAGGCAAATAAGAAAATGACAAATTTTGGTTCTATCACAGACCAAAGCTAAAATACAGCCTGTTTCAGTTATAGCATATTTAGATACACTGGGAAAAGGATACGGTATAGCCAGAGAAATTGTAAGGAACAGGTTTCCTGTATTTTTCAAGTTGGTAAACAGATTCAGGGAAAGCCACACATTTTGTATATGCTTGCCTCAGTTTCTTTGTCCTCCTCAGTGTTTTGATAACTGGTACATTTGCAAAGAAAATATACCAGTTTAAAAAATGCTCTAGCTATTGCAGTGGCCTTGTTTCTCCTTTCAGGTTCCTTGTAGGTTTATCCCATACAGTAAACAATTAATGGACATTTAATGGGTTGTGGCTTTTAGGGGCTGTGACTTCACCTTTGCAATCCTTTCATTTCAGTCCTCAAGACTGACTTTTGCTCAGGTGAAACAATGCATCATGCTACTTACCTGTAAAACACACCAGGCTTCTCCTCTTTCCCGTTAATACTAGAGGATCATGTCTTGCTTTCACCTGAAATGAATATTTGTAGGGAAAAAGAGATTCGTGACTAAATAAAAATTCAGCAAGTAAAGCTGTCATTATATATTCTACATTGCTGAAACAGATAACGCATTAAAACAGCTGCCAAATTACCTGTAATGAACTTCCACACAATAGAAGACACTCTGCATACTGATGAAGTTGTGATTAACACCTATTAAGAAGATGGAATTTGTCAATGAGAAGGTAAAGATGATTCTATGCAATATTCAGAAAGAATTGCTGTCTATGAAATTGCTTGATTTTGGGCATAGTATTTTTAGATTGTTGTTGGAAACCTGCTAATGGTTTGAAAACATGCTTTGGAAAACTGTCTTCATAGCTGCTAAGAAAAGGAAATGTGTTGCAAAATTATGCTTTCATGGAAAAAATAGTGGGTCTGTCTTTTTTGCTCTTCCCCCCACCCCCGCTCAGTCCCCGCTTTTGACTGAGTTAAATGATCAGAATTAACCATCAGAATCTTTTTTTGGCATGTCAGGTCGCAAATTTCCATGGAACTGTCTGTCTAGATTGTTTCTTTCTCTCTTTCCTTATTTTATTTTGGATTCAAGCTCTATAAAACTTACTGTAGTAACCTATTATAGAAGGATGCAGTAATTATTGTGATTCCAAACCTGTTAATACCCCTGGAATAATATAGAGAGCACGTGGACTGCTCTGTAGAATAGGTAAGGGGTTTTTTTTATTTATTTTAATGGCCCCAAAATCTAAGGAGATAAGCAGGGACAATGCATAGAGTATTCTGATTGCTTCTCAAGTAGGACGTGGGACTTCAGGGCACGAAAGTCAGCTTTGAAACCTTGCTAGGGTTTTAGCCAGCTGGGAACCCTAGGGTGGTGTCTTGGCTCTGGTAATGCCATAGAAGCCTATGATCATTATTCTGTGAAATCCACCTTTGGAATTTGTGAGTTTGTCCTTTGATTTATTTGACTTAAGGCTTGATCTGTAAAGAGGTCTGAATGTTCAAAGTGCTGGGCTTTTCAGCACTTAGTGCTTAAGGCAAGTTCAAAGTGATGAACTTGCCTTAAGTTCAAAACCCTGTCTCAGCCTCAGGGTTAAATGTCTTGATCATATTCTTACTTGTGACCCACATGACTTAAAGTGTGGGGGAATGAGACTGCATGCAAGTAGCTGCAAAAAATGCTGCTCAAGGCTGCTCAGCATGTGATTCCTTTATGGCATCCTTCTTAAGAAGCCAAGCTGAAGAGAGGTGTTGACAGCTTTCCTCAATGGTGACCCTGGAATAGTATTTTAACATCCAATATCTAGAGGAGATGTAGTGGCAGGGTTCTTTTTGTATTTTTTTTCTTGGCATTTTTCTCTCAGACATTAACATAGCAATGAGACCATGTGTAGATTCAGGTTCAGTTCTCTCCTTTGCCTGAGGGGAGCTGAGAGTCAGTTTTCATCTCTCTGGAGATAGAAACTACCAATTTTAAGGTGATTTTAAGGTAAGAATGCTCACTTTTCTCCCTTCTGAGTGTACACATGAAGAAGATTCATCGTTTTTGGGTTATCACCCAGGGACAGTATGTTATTTCATTGTCTTGTCTCTCAAGTGGCTTGACTTCCAGTTTGCTCGGTGTCCATGTTACCTAGCTGGTTGAAGAGACAAGGGCTACTGATCGCCTTCCACACTGGGTGTGGGAGTGCGAGGTTCAGCACAGCACTGTTAGCTCCTGAGCAGTCCAGAGGTAGAGGTCAGCCTATTTCACATCAGTTCTGCAAATACAGTATCAAATCTCTTGGGTTGGCAGCAAAAAATTTAGCTTGTCCTCGGGGTTTTGTGAAATGGTAGATATCAACAAAGCCTGTCCTGAAACACCCTCACTGTGTTCTACTGAGACATCTTGTGTCAAGGGTTCCTGGTTACCTCTCTTTCTTGCAGTGTATTTTGTCAGATATTTTTTAGACCCCTTCATTGACAAAAAAGGGCTTGTCAAATCTTTTCATCATGGTTTAGAAAAGGAATAAATTTAGTAATGTATTTGAAGATTGGTCAGTGTCTGTGATAGTCTAGTGTGTTCTGCCAGCAGAGTAGCATCATTAGCTGAATTTGGTTTTTGTTTCATCTGTGTAATCCCCACTAATGCTAACAGAGGCATGTCACCATAGCCAAGAAGGATAACTTGAGCCAAAAAATGTAAAACTGTAAGTCATATGCAGAGAAGTGTTACAGCAACATTTTTATCACCATTGTTTTGGTTGACCTTAGAATGCAGATTATTATTATTACTATTATTATTTATTCTTGGGGACATGACAACTGGCAGAACTCATGTGGCTCTGATAAGACTTTGGAGATAACTAACTTGGGCTTTGGGCTTTTTTGGTGTATACTTCTGTCACTAAGAGTGAAGCTCAAAAATTGAAAAAATGTGTTTTATTAGGTTAGAAATATTTGAAATTTTTACAAGGAACAGGGAAGAGCTGAGTCTAATGTTGTTAAGTTATTAGACAAAATTGTAATATAGTCCTTGCATTTTCCTAGTAGATAGATATTTTAAAGGTACAGAGGGAAATCATTCCCTGAAGTCAATAGGCACCGATGTTAAAGGAAGACAACTTGAACTTTATGCATAATGTCCAAAGTTTTTGTATGAAAATGGAGGCTGATATTTTTAGGACTTCAAGAACTTTAAAACTTGGAGGTCTCTATTTTGTATGTGTAAAATCCCTCAAAGAGGCAGAGAGCGCGATGTCGGCATTTTAAACCATATAGCTCTGTAACCCAGCTATTTTAATGCTGTCAGGATGTAACACGTAGTCTGAGCTGTGTAGAATCTGCTCTCTTGTTTGCATGAGGTGTGCTTCCCTTGTACTGGACCAGGGACAGGACCCTGAGAACCCCTAAAGGCTTGGTAACTAGAATCCCATTGAGATTGTTGTGAGGTTATTCAGGGATAAAATTGGAAGGGTGGTGGTAAGGACACACCTCAAATGCTGCGTTCAGTTTTGGGCGCCTCACTACAAAAAAGAGTTCCTGAGGCACTCTTGAGGCATTCCTGAGGAATATGCATAGAAAAGGGCAACAGAACTGGTGAAGGACCTGGAGCACAAGGCTTATGAGGAGTGACTGAGAGAGCTGGGGCTGTTTAACCTGAAGAAAAGGAGGCTCAGAGGGACTGCACAGTTTGGTGGGGATGGTGATCACTGAGTTGCAAGACTTGACTGTAGCTGAGGCTGCCTCTCCCCTCAGAGGCCAGTTAATTATTGAGCAGTGCCCTGTGCTTTGCTGCTGTGCATATATAATTAGCCTACAATGGGAATGGTTTCAGAACTGGAATGACACAATTCGTATCTTCTACATAACTACTTTGGTTATACTTGAAGGAGCAACCTTAAATTGTCATAATTTCTACAAATACATACATTGAAATGTAATAAAGTTTCAGACAAAGAAAAGCTAATGTGTCATCAAGGTTATTGTTTAAGTTTACTATTTTCTGTTTAGAATCTGAGTAACACCAATAAAGCAGTGTAGTTGTTTGGAAGATAATGTAAAATAATGAAATATGAGATTCATCCAGTAAATGGAGGTAAGCATATTATGGAGAAAGTGTTTGATTTGGGTTTTTTTTTAATGCTTTCAAGTTTGGTTTTCAAGGTGATTTTGCATTATTGAAACTTTTCTACCTCTTTTTCAAGGACTAAAGGATTTAATATTTGTGTGCTCTGGGTGTTGAGATTTTTTTTGTTGTTTCATTTTTGCTTTAATCTGCATTTTAAACATGAGGGACCAGTTTGCCTGTGTGTTGTGGGTTTTGGTTTGTTTTTTAACCTTGTGTTGTCACTTTTGTGCTTTTAAAGTGGGAATAAAATCCTATCAGAATACAACAGTAGTGTTTCACATCTCCTTTGCACCTGGTTCAGAAGGTATAAATCTCAACATGAGGTACATAGAGTCTTATTCTTCATTCTTGACCAGAATTCTCTTCTTTTTTAATGGGAAGTAGATCAGCTTAAAATATTTTACTGTTCAGTGCTGCAGGAAGTTGCCAGATAAATGTTGACTTGTTTGTAACTATAGTGTAAGCCTTTGCTTTTGCTCACATGAAAAGTCACATATTTTAAAAATAAATAAAATCCAGTCTGATCTAGGTATACTTTCTCTTGTTTGTTTTTGTAATGAAATAAACATGACGTGGAAGTACACCCAATCAGCACTTCATTTTTGTTCCATGGTTTGATATGTAGATATTTTGTCTGTTTGCACTGTGTGCCGACAAAACCAGAGCTGTTAAAGATCAAGTATGGACGGAACACCCAGGAATTTTATCAAATTTGAGGAATTTGATAAATTCAGATATTGCTGTTAGAACCCAATCCAGTAGTGTTAGTTATCATTTTTTTAATCCTCTTAATACTCTTGTAAGGATAATATGGGAGTATTGCAATTATTTTCGTTCCTGTAGTATCTGACTATCTAGACAGAGTAACCCTGAAATGTTACTCATGGTGTTACCTTTTGGAAGACAGCAGCTGGTATTTTTTTCTCTTCTACAGGCTATGACAGTCTCTTGCCATATTGAGGTATTGTCTCTTGTTTTCAGATGGATTTGCTAGTCCATAAGTTTTCTGCTCTGATGTCTGTCGCCTCTTTGTAGCAGCAGTCCCTCTACACTCATCTGTGGAGAAGTAAGAGGTTTTTCAGGTATTGGAGTGAAAAGGAAACAAAACAGCAAGTTGGATTAAGTGTAATTCCCAAATTAATGTGAAATGAAGAAATCTACCTGATAAAGAAACCTGTCTGGTGGAGAAGAGCACAAAAGGGGAGGGGATGTAACTGCTAAGAGCAGACTTGGGAAGATTTTAATTTTAGTCCTTAACATGTCAGTAGTTTGCAACAAAAATAAGAGGTGGGAGGAATGCCATCTCTGTCTACAGCCAAATATACTCCTTGTATAAGAAAAAAAAAGTATGATCCCATAGACCTTGTAGAGCAAAATATAATAATCCATTTCTTCTTTGGAGGGCAGCTTCTGAGCTGTGTGCATGTCCATGACTTGTAGAAATTGTAAACAAAATCATGTATTTCAGGAAACCAAAGTGAATTCACAGCATTGCTATTGCTGATTGACTAGAAATAATGTAAAGGATACAGAAAATTAATTATTTTAGGTTTTTGTATTACCACACAATGCAAGACAATAAATTAATCAAAATAGTTCCGAGGAAAGTCCAAGACCTGCGTTTACCTATTTGGAATGTATTTTCTAATGTAAGTCTTTTTTGCCAAAAAGCAGCTTATTATACTGGATTCTCCTGTGAAAAAATAAGTCATTATTTGTTGTGCTAGATATATTAAAGAAAACCCCACACTCATTAGTTTAACTTGTTTTATAATTTCATGTTTTTATGTAAAGTCAGAATTTATACAACTGAAGTTAGTAACTGAAGCTTTGCTTATCCTTCGTGATTTTCTGTACCTGTTTTTTTGTGATTTTTTTCCTCTTCTAATTTTGTAATGAACTAGTCACTTTTAGAGAAAGTTACACCGTTCCCTCTTGTTCTATTGCTGCATATGCTAGTGAAAAGTACCTGTCAGCTTTCTTGTAGGTTCCCTTCAGATATTGCAGGAAGGCTGCGATTAGGTCACCTGGAAGCCTTGTTTTTTCCAGGCTGGACAATCCCAGTTCTCTCAGCCTTTCCTCACAGGAGAGATGCTCTATCTCTCTGATCACCTTGGTGGCCTCCTTTGAACTCGCTCCAACAGGTCCGTGACCTTGCTGTGCTGGGGCCCCAGAGCTGGGGGCAGCCCTGCAGGTGGGGTCTGACAGAGCAGAGGGGCAGAATCCCCTCCCTCCCCTGCTGCCCACGGGGCTTTGGATGCAGCCCAGGATGCGTTTGGCTTTCTGGGCTGTGAGTGCACAGGGCCGGGTCTTGTCCAGCCTCTCATCCACCAGCACCCCCAAGTCCTTCTTGGCAGGGCTGCTCTCCATCTGTTCATCCCCAGCCTGTGCTGATACATAGAAATATGTGCACATAAATATATATGTACATTCCTATTGAAATGGAATTCAGTGGCTCTGCAAACACATAATGTGTGGGTTTCCATATGATGGGTCTGAAGGACTTCTTCAGTTGAATATATGACTTGAATGAAAGATTGATCAAAAGGGGTATGAAAACCTATAAACCTTGCTGAATGTATTTTCCAACAAAACTATTCAGAGGCATTTTGTTTCACATTTTCTCAGAGTTTAAAATAATAATAGTAATAAAGCAATTAAGATGTCTCTATCCTTCCCTTAAAATCTGGCCCAGATTTCTGAACTCGAGTTCTGTTTGCTCAGCTTGGCTCACTGGTCATTAAAGCTCCATGAAACATGAAAAGCATTTGGGAGAGGTCTCCATGGGGCAATTTGAAATTACCCTATGTGAACTACAGTTTGCTTTTTCTGTATTGCAGATTTTGGGGGATTTACCGATTATGAGGCTGCAGACTTGTGGCTGCACTTACAGTTCTGGCTAAATAATGCTTTGAAAATAAGCTGATAAAATGATGAACTGATTAAAGTCAGTTACTGATTTATATAACCTGTACAGGTTTTTTATTGTTTTAGTGTTGAGTGTTAATTTTTCCTGAAGTTGCCCATGTTTTGATGTATTCTACTTGCCTCAAAATAAAATAATTGTTTCCTGTTGTATACATATTGGGCACGTGGCAAAAGACATTTTTAAACCATGATTCAGGGTACTTCACAACTGCCTCTAAAAAAAAATCTAAAATACTTTAGATTGACTTTCACTGATGGTGTTTTACTGAGTTCATGAAACATGAGCTTCTTAGGATCTGCACAGATATATCCCTACACCATTTCACCAATCCCTCCTCTTGTTTTTATATTTTTCCATGTTTGAGCAAAATGTTTTGCCAGTGTTGAATCCTAAATTTAATAGTCTGAACTTCTAGTGTTTAGCTGGGAATTAATTCATTTAGTTGGCATTTGAGAACTCACTGGTATTTTTAAGTGTTAATCTTGTTAGGCGTCACCCTGGCTGTGGATAATTTCCTATACTGTTGTAATGAAAATAGTTGTGCTGACAGTGCTTCAGTGCAAGCCCAACTCAATCCTGTACTTATGGGCTGTCCTGAAGATAGAAAGTCTCTTTTACAAGCAGGAAGTCAGCAGTCAGGAGCATGGCTTTGATGAGAAAGTGCTGACTCAAGAACTTGTGGCTGTTAGCCAGCTCCTGGAAAAACAGAGGGAGTGTGTGTCTGGTGGCCTCCCTGTTTCTCCCTGCCAGCTGCTTGAGGTGACAAGGAGCAGAGGTGTTTGGGGACATTAATCCACAGCATGTCATCAGCCATGCAAAACTGGTGGAAAGCCAGGACTTCTACCTGATGTTGTCCAAGAAGGTGTTTGGACAGTGTGCAGTGGTGTGTCAAAAGAAAGAGAAACATCTGAAGTTAGGTGCATACACCAACTAAGGTCATTTAAAATCAGGTATGAAATGTCAACACCAGCTTCAGTAATCAGCAAGAGTGAATTGCCTTTCTGCAGGCAATACAGTAGTTGGTGATACATAAACCCCACTTCAGATGAGCTCTTTCTAGAATGCAGGAGCTTGAGTTAGTCCATAAGTGCACTTCTGTTGGAAGACAATAAATATTTGTACAGAAGCATTTCATTAAATGAGTTCTAAGTGGGTTAAATCTGAAGTTTTTATAGGTTTCTCCTTTGTAGGTATGACCGCACTGGATGTGTTTTGCACGGCTATCAATGTGCTGTTGCTGCACGTTTACTTTTTAAAGAAAATATTTTTCTTGAAAATAACTCAGTGTTGGGGACTAAGTCTTTAACTCTGCTCTGTAGCTTAAAATCATCCTGGCACTACGGAGAATTTTTAAATTGTCTTAATTGAACCCATATAATTTTTTTTTGTTATGATTCTACATCAGTACTTAAGAGCTCATCACTGGCATGGCCCTCACCTGCTGGAGAGCTGTAGTGGTTTAATCATTGCCAACAGAATAATGCACTTAAATTTGAAGATGCAAATGTGGTTGAGGCAGAATAATGAGTCAGTTCCTCGATTGTGTAGACACTAGCAGCACAGTTGACTTCAATAGACCTGTGCCTTTATGCATCAATTGAGAATTTGACTCAAACCCTGACTAATGAACTCATTTAACTCCTGTGACTCAGAAATATGACTTTTTTTTCTAACTGTAGCTTAAAGGGCAAGCTGTGTTTAAGCAGATTTAATTAACCTGTCTAAATTTAATCATGAGACTAACAGGTATTCCTGTTCACTTAGAAATGAGACAGAATCATTGTATTTTGTAATTAAGAACTAAACGTAAGGCTGTGTGCCCATTTGAAATATGCAGTGTTTGGATTGGAAGAGGAGATTTGGAAAGAAAGTGCAAGTTACCTGAACACTTAATACAAATGGGCATAGTGAGGAAAAAACCATAGGCATTGCTGGTCAATACTCCAAGATAACAACACATAGATTAGAGAATATGCTTTTATTTCACATATTTTGCAGTGGTCTTGTGTGAGGGTTTGCACTGCACACCTGGTGCAAATTTACACCTCATTCGATTTCCTTTGTTCTCCTTGCAAGAACTGAAGCTGTGGAAGACTGGGTTTATTTCTTTCAAGAGAGCTCTGATTCATCTCACCTCCACCTCCAGCTTAAATAAAGCATTTGTGATGGTTTATTAAAGCACATGTGATTTTTGTTGCCGTCTTCCCTGCTGGCCTTTGTTTTCTTTCCCTATTTCCCCCAGTTTCCTGTGCCTGACAGCTCAGTCTCATTTTCTCCTCCACTGAACTTACCCCCTGCTTCAGTGCCCTTATGTGTTTTACCAATTTCAGAGCTTCCATGGCATTTCTCAGAATCACGGAAAAAATTCTCTCTTTACTTCTCTCCCGTAGGGATCTTTGTTAGCCCTTCAATTCCGTCTGAAGTACTGTTGTCTCTCTCTTTCTCCCCCTGTCCCCAAAACCATCATTGTCATCTCCTCTGTGAGCTGAAGTGACATTGGAAATCCTGTCTCTCTCTTGCTCCTGGTTGTTCTGGGGTCATTTCTTTGCCCCTGGTTCCCTCTGTGTGCTCTGATCTTGTTACAGCTACTCCTCTTCCTATTGTCATTTCTCTCCAGGATGCTCTGGAACTACAAGAAAGGATATTTAGGACAATACCGATTAGGCAGATGAGCAAATCTTGGTGATGCTGTTCCTTTATGGGCTGATCATAACCATCCTGATCAGAAAAGTATGCTGTCTTTGGCCTCCATTGTCACTATGTCTTGTATTTGCATTTTTGTTGCATAAAGCCAATCTGAATTTCTGCTTTTTAGAGCAACTTTTGCTTTGGATCCCTGTTTGCCATGGAGCAGTGGGAGGACTTCTCTGTTCTCTTAATTTTTCTCAGCTGGTGAGATTGATTTTATTGTACTTAAATTTGCTATATTGAGGGCTTTCTAGAGAACATATTCTTTACAGTTTGTTAGCAACTGAAAAAGTAGGATTTTAGATCAGTTTTAAAATAGTGGATAATCCTGTACCCTTCTCATCTTCTGTGTCATTAATGATTTTTTGAGGTTTTCAGCATCTTTTCTCCTCAGTCATTATCTTCCCAAGCTGGTGACTTCCAGTCTATCAAATCTTGCCTTGTGTGCTTGTGATCATCTGTTCCCTGTGCCACTATAGTTTATGAAATTTAATGCGTCCTTCAAAATGTAGTTAGACCTTGATTTACCCAGCAGCAAAGTAATGTTTGTTTATTACCTTTCTAGTAATTCTTGGCATTCTGCATTCTTGAATACTTGCTGAGCACTGTCTGTAGTATGTACTTCGCTTTTCCCTGGCACATATGATTTGCAATTCTGGGCAATAACTGAATAGAATGTGTTAGTGCACTGACAATTCCAGGTAGGTAAAAATGCAAAGCATGCAGTCTGAGCAAAATACTGCAATTAATTGACTGGTATAAATGAGTTTGAGTATAAATATATAAATATCTATTTATATATCAGATAATGAATTAGATATCGGAATATGTTATGAATATGAATTATATGATATTATATATCAGATAATGATTGCTGTGATGAGAGTGTTTAGAAGACTGATGTATCAGGCCAGTTCTAAACTTTAATTTTAAACTTTACTGAACTAGGCAAACACTAACAGCACACCTCCTGTTAAAAGTTTCTTGTACATGATGAATCTTTGTCGCTGTGTTCAGAGTAGTTAGCCCTTAAAGCGTGCCTTCTGTGTAAGTTGGGCATATACAGCACAACAGAGCTGGTGCTCCAGGAGATGACAATACTGCTTGCACAAACACTGTTAGTGTGAGCCACGACAGCTTTAGGTTTTCCCACCTTCCCATTCCACTCTTCTCACAGCAGGTCTGGGAGAAGTTTTCATTTCTCGCTCTGAATCATAAAGAGGTGCTTGTCAGAGGGAAATGCTGGGAGAAGCTGGGTGGCTTGGAAGAGCACTCAGGAACTCAGATGCAGCTGATCTTTGGATCCTTGGGACCTGACCCTACTCATGGCAACATGGCTAGAAAGATTATCTTTTCTTCGGTGTCATGTGGGTCCTTACAGGGCTCTGCTGTGTTAGTGGTAGATTGTATGAATCAATTCACCCAAAACCACAGAGGGAGGATCTCTCTGTGTTGGGGGCATCAACTCTCAACTCAGCAGTCATTTAAGGCCAGCAGGCCTTACTGGATGCATGGTTTATGGCAGCCAGCATTAACTTTCTCTACAATGATGACTCTTAACCCTGGAAAATTTTTACTCATTTCATGTTTGTGAGATTTAACAATACAAAAAAAAATCCCACTCTATTACTGGTACATTGCTAGTGTTAGAAGAATTTTGCTTGAGCTTAAGAACCAAAATACGAAAAGCCAAGCCCATGCCATGACTGAATTTCTAAGCTAACTGTCTGTAATTCCAAGCCAATGGAGCTGTAAAAGTTTACACTCACTGGCTGAGAAACTCCTTAATTTTTTTAAGTACATCCACAGCGTTAGGTTCTGTAAGTATAGCCTATCAGCATCCAGGAATAAGAAGAGTGTAAGTTGATTTTCTGTACTAAACAAGTAAAACCTGCTTGGTGGGAAATCTGAATGTGATGAGCACTTCAGAATAAAAATCATATTTAGTCACTTTAGGTGTGAAATCAAAATAATTTGAGTTTGTTTCTTGATGTATACACACACACAAACACACAGGTATGTTCTCTGCTTCCTTCTCTCTCACATTGAATTCAGTTGCATCATCTAACCTGCAACATTTTACCCAAATTGCATGGTATGCATTTGGAAACTTAAAACGATCAAAAATGTACTTGTAAATAATATGTTCATATATACGCAGAAATAGATTTTTTGAGTAAAGATGCAAGGCTGTGTTATAAATTCTTGCTGAATTCTTACCTGAACACAAGAACTACTATATATATAATTTTATATATGCCCTTGGGAACAGAAGCTTTCAAAGTTAAGAGAAGAAAAAGGCAGGGGTGGAAGGGAGAGAAATAAAGAAGCAGCAGCAGCAGATTGGCAGTAATACTTAATAATGTACTTAAAATTTTCACATTTTTTTAAATGGGAAAAAATTATACTGTTTTCCATTTAAAATTGAGAGAATTCAAAAAAGTGAGTTTAAAGCGTCAGCTAATGATCTATGCAATCTTGCAATGTTCTAAGACTTGCAAGAAAGAGACAAGTTGCTGTGACTTCAAACAAAATGATTCAGGTTGCTTTGTGATTTGAAATACTTGGGTTTGAGTTCAAAACAATTGTTTAGAAAAAAAATTGCAGATTTTCTACTTTCTGCAAAATCAACATAAAATTCTCCCTGAAGAATAGAAAAATTTGCTTATTGGAAAGCATTTTGAAAACTCCCATTTAAAGTTAAGTTTTTTTATATGTGTTTCATTGTGCATCTTTATAAAGCCATTAATCATATGCATATGCAGTCATTTTTAAACTCCTTTAATAGATTCAGATGGGTATTGAGGTACTTTCACTTGTGTGTAGAGCTTATCCGCAGTTTATTCTGATTATGGTGTAAATTTTGTTGTTGACATCAGAGTTACTGTGGGAAGGGAGAGTTACCTGCTTTCTGCAAATACTGTTAATTCTACTAATACTGTTGTAATTTTTCCACCTTTTTTTCCTGTAGTCACACAGCATAAGCTTCACAGCATATGTGTTGTAATCACAAATGTTTGCAAAAAGTTGATAATTTGGAAGTACATCTGAAAATTGCATGCACAAATTTTCTATTCATGACACTGATAAACTGCTAGAACTGTATAATACTAATAATTTCACTGCAAAGTTGTGATGCTTCATAACTATGAAGGACTTAAGTTCCTTGTAAAGTAAGGGACTAGAAATTAAAATTAAATCATATTCTACAAAGATACCTGTAAGGTGTTTTATCTCAAGCTTAAGAATTCTTTCAAAAAAAGAGCTCTTGCCTGGAAGTGTCAGTTGAAAAGAGAAAAAACCTAGTCTCATAAGGTTATTAAATGATTGCAATCTGCTGAAGTCATTCTGGAGGAAGAAGGCACATATGACTGCAGTTTTATAAGGAAGGGGCAATGGAAGTGCTTCCCCCAACCCTGCACATTGCTGAGAATAGTGTATTTCTGAATGATGAGAGTAAACACGTGCTGAGAGACCTCCTGGGTGACCAGGGGAGGGGAGATAGAGCCCACGGGAGGAAATTACGAGAGCCTCTTCTGTATTGTCATTGAGGAAGATGAAAAACAACCCACAACAAAAAACCATAACCCACCTGCAAACATCCAGCGCAGCTGCACACTCAAAAAAATTAAAATTTGCTCAGGAATAGATCAAGTTGAAAATGTGAAGGTGGTTCTTAAATATAAAAATCATGCAGAAATAGTCTGTCAGAGCAATAATGAGGGGGTATAATAATGAAGACTATGTTTAACTAGTTTATGAAGTAGAGTAAGCAGTTTTTGAAGTAATAGGCAACAGGAATCAGTGTCAGGAATCAGGGTTTCCTTGCTGTTTCTCCCCTAAAAAGTACTCAGTTTTGTTGAACACACATTGAAAATATACTCCAAAAAGTAGAGAGATTACGAACTCTAGAGGGCTAATTTGTTTAATATTAAAGATTTGAGTTGGACAACAACTCAAAATACAAATGAGTGATATTTTTGAATGACTTTCTAAATCGCTGTTTTGGAGCTTTGTATTGTAATGCTCTGGATGCTTCTAATGCTGCAGTGTTGTGGAAGTTCAGGGTGTCAGCCTCTTGCTTGGTTGTACTTTGTTTCATTTCTGATTTGGCTTGATTTAATTATGTTAGGTTTCTTTGAAACTGCCAAGTTACTCTGTGTGATAATACAGGTCTCTTATGCATAGGGGGTTGCAGACTTAGCATAAATATTCAGAGAGGGAATTTTAATAAGCAGATTTACTATGTGTACTGGGAACAATAATTTACAACCTAATACCAACCAACTGTGTTTCAGGACACAGCTAGTGAATTAGGTGTCAGCCCTAGCATATTTCAGTGATGGTAATGTACTTTTTAAGAAGTCTTCTAAGCTCCTACATACTGTTTAAATACTTAATTATTACAGGAAATCTGCCTCCTGATTTTTAAATCTATTCATTGTCATTGAGAAAAATCAGAAAAGAGGAGGGCAGTTTGCTATCAGTCTAAATCTTCAAAATTAATTTATAGAAACAATCTAGGGTGTTTTTGGCATAAAAGATTCAGCTTGTTTTCTGAAGCTGACAATGTCATTCTGACAGAAATATCTCATTAAAATGTTTCCACATGTGCTATGAGAAAGTATCCCTTATACAAGTTTCCTATCTCTTAGAGAGTGCTGGAAAGCATCCCAAGCTGGCTGTTTCTGGTGTGTGTACACGGGGGAAGCTACAACAAAGCCTGGGCAGTGGCTGTGAATGAAGGCTTCATTCCAGTGTGGGCAGTGCAGCACCAGCGAGGCTCCTACAGTTGATCCTGAGCCTTGATACACTCCTGTGTGCTGTAATGGCTGAAGCATTTTTGTAGCCAATGAAAACAGCGTTGTCATTGCTGATAACTGTGCCTTGTGGGAAGAGGCATTTTACTAACAGTGCAGGGCCCAGCTCTGCCCTTTATTAGGCTCATTATCAACTAGTTATGATGACTTGCTGTGCAGACAGTGTCGTGGTGCTCCTTGCTGTGAGGATGATGTACAGCCTAGAGGCTGGGGTAACGGCAAAGGCTTTGAAGGCATGAACATAGGAAGACCCTGTGCCCTGCTGGTGGGCAAGGAGATGAGCACCCTGGAGGTTTAGGAAAAGGCTGGTTTTGTTTAAAGGTATTAGCCGAGCCAACAGGGTGAGGCAGTTTCTATGCCCTGGGAGAGAAACACCTGGTGAGAACCTTGCAGCAGGTGGTGCAGGCCAGGGGGTGGCAATTTCTTGCAAAATCAAATGTCTGACATAAGGACAAGATAGCAAGTGTGAGAGGGGGCTGATCTACCTCTTGACTCTCTCTCCCCTTCTGGATATGCTCTTTTCAGTCTGTTTGCTCTGCCCTTGAGGGTTAAGGCCATCAAAATTGAGCTCAGTGGAGTCAGAAGATGTATCTTAAAAAACCCCAACCACTTCAAAACCTTTCTTCTATGGTCTGAAAGTGAATGTGTAATGTCTCTTCATTGATAGTGTCATGTTTGCATAAGCTCTGTAATACATCTGTGTTGCAGCTTACTGACAGAATATCCTTAGCTCATATATTGCAAGTTGTGTTTGGCAGACTTCTGGTGGGTTTATGTCAGCTCTGCGTTGCAGAGTAGCACAGGAAGTGTGAAAGTCAACAAAGGCACATACAGGGTGGAGGCACATCCCTCCCTCAGCGGGGAGGCTGGCTGAGATGACCCACTGTCATCCCTTCCAGCCTTCCCATTCTGTGATGGGGGGGCAGGGCACAGACACATCTGTTGGATGTGTCTAACCTACACTGTAGTAGGCTGTAATAGACATGCATGGGAACTGCATGACTGAGAAGTAGCACGAAATGCAATAGGTACAGGTGAGCTCTAAGATGGACTTTCACCTTCTGCAGAGGGCTTTGTTCTGGTCCAATGCCAGTAACTGCAATGTGGAGCCTTTTACCTCTAGGGCATTGACTACTGATCATTGCTTGCTGACTACTAACTGCAGGCTGGTGCCAAATCCAGTCAAGCTTCCAGCAGGAAAAACCTAGTTTGTGTGGAGAGAATTGCCATTCCAAAGGTGATGATACTCAAAATCACTGACGATTACTCAATGACTTCCTTATTTTTTTTTCCTAAACATATTTTGTTCTATTTTCAATCATTTCCCTGTTCTAGATTATAGGATAGAGAAAGGCTTATTTTTCAGCATGACTGAGAATCAGTTCATATTTCTATAGGGAGTCTGACTAATTTGCAAGCGAGAAGCTGGAGCGATCTGAAAGGTTCAAGAAAACAGAGTACTTTTTCTTCATGAATTACTAAATATAAAAGACTGATTATGTCTTTTGTTTTTGTGGAGGACAGAGCTCATCATCACAAACATGACCAACACCATCAATCTGAACAACCCGACAATTTAAAAATATTCTGTCATAGCTTGTGGTTGTGTAGTTGTTCAGCTCCTTTCTCGAGAGTGAAATAATCTGATGCAGTATTGAAACTGCCACCAAGAATTGTTAATGTATAATTTATCTTTGCAATTAAAAAGCATTTTTAACCAAGTGTCACAACACAGTGACAAGTAAATTAGGCTATGATTTACATTACACTAGTTTGCAACTTGATTTAGTGTCACCCTGGAGGAACTGACAAACAGCCCCAGTGGAGTAAGACAGTGCTTTCAGTAAAGAATGAATTCATTTCCCATGTGTTAGCAAGGATTGAAAGATAGTTGCTGCCTGGTATTGAAACAATGATTCATATTTTTTTTGTTTTCTAACGCGTTAAACAATACAATAGCAAAAATTTCTAGACAGAAAGAATACTTGGGTCAGACACAGTGATTGATAACTCAAGTGTTTTTATAAAAAAGGCTTGGTTAAGCTATTTTTTCTTCCTTGCCATAGTAAGAGAGGAAGATGAGTCTGGTTATTTTATATTTTCCTTAGTCATTGTCTTAAATTGGGAGCTTTGAAATTTCAGAATATGAGAACCGTGAAGAAGAAGTCAGGTTTAATATTGCTAAATATAACTCACCAAAGGTAAGTTAAATGAAACACAGCACCATTTGATTTAGGGGAAAAAAGTCCCTTAATCATCAGTAGTATCAAATATTCACTACATTACTATTTTGGGCTATCATTCACTCTTGGTTTGGGACACTTCCATGTTTTCTTGTCTTATCTTCTTTCCAGTGAGAAAGTACTATTATAGAAAAATAAGTGTGAAGCAATAATGATGGTGGGATTTTTGTTGAGTGAAAAAGAGTCTGACACAATGGGCTAAATGAGTAATTCATTCTTCTCCTTAACTGTTAGCAATTTCTAGAGAAACTATATGAACAGGGATAGAGTGAGGTTTACCTGTATTTTAAACTTGCTTTGTTCCACCTACTGGAGGTAACTGAGTGAACTCATTGTTCTGGCAATGTGAGAAATGTTCTTGCAGTTTGTGGAATAGTCGCAGTCATTAGAGCTGGTTAAGCAAAACCGTTCTTGCAGTTTAGTAATTTTTACTTAACATCAGCTCAAGTAAACTAGAAGGAATCACAGAGAATATCGAGTTGGAAGGAACCCACAAGAATCCACATAATGAAGATATCCGCAAGGATCTTCCATTATTGTGCGAGATTCATAACTGTCAATCCTTTAATCCACAGTTACAGAGATTTTTCTCCTCAAGTCCCTTTAGATTCTCTTCAAGAAAGGTGATGAAAAAATGAGAACAGATCAATATCATCCAAACAGTTACAGACAAGTTAAAAAAGGTAACACTAGTTCCACATTCTAAGTGCATTAACTGCCTTTCACAGTGACTTACCACAGTGGATATCCATGTACAAATATAGAGAGGCAGAGTAAACCGGTGAATAGGAGCTCTGAGGGCATGCTGTGACCTGCTTACTCTAAGGTCACAAACTCACAAGAGACTGCAAGGAAATAAGTGTTTTTCACATTTTATAGGAGTTAGTTTCCCCACCATTTCTTTCAAGTCAGAGTCTGAGCAAGGGGTGTCAGTTTTGGCAAAAAATGTTATCCTTTGTATGATAAATTTGGCATTACTGTGACTTGGTCTCAAGTGCCATCTGTTGCTGTACAAAATGTAGGTAACAAGAAGAGAGGTCTAGCACCCAGTGATATTTTCAAGAGCATTTTCTTCTTGATGGGTTATTCCCATTACTCTTATTCACCTGTGGTAGCCTTAGTGCCTTAATGAAGTGTCCTCAAAGGTACTGAAAGAAATAGACTAATTTGGAAGGAATTATATGGCAGGGTTTTTTCCCAGTGGAATATTGATTCAGCCCTAAATACAAGCTGTGACTTAGGTCTTGTTAGACAAATATCTTGTCACCAAGCAAAAGAATGGTAGCGAGAAGGCAATTATTGTTATTATTTTGGTAGAGCTCAGGTGTACTAGCTTCATTTCTTGATTTCTCAGGCTGAAGGCTTGAGTACTTGGCACACATGAGGTGATGTGTGCCCTGGTGTTGTCTGCTCCATATCACTGTAAGCCAGAAATAAAAGCAGCATAGAGTGAGTTTTCCTTCTTGAGGAAAATTTACTTGCTCTGCTCCTGCTGTTAGTGGAGTCAATAACAGGACTGACTTCAGAGCTGGAAGTTGAATCATCTTTGGTCTTTGCTATACAAAAGTCAGGGAGCAGAACAATGATAAGACTGGAGCAAGAGGTGTTTGTTTTATACTGACCTCTATTAGGAGGGCTGTGCACTCTGTCACAGGGAAGAAGGAAAACGCTTCTCTGACCTGGCCAACTAGAAAAACCATAATCTTCTGCACCCTTTGAAAGTCTTGGAAGCTACTGATTTTCAAGGTTTTTCTTGCTCTCCCCATGCCCTCCACCTTTGAATTCTCATAAGATTCTTTTTTGTATGTTGATGACCTAATAAATACATTGAAAAGGTGCTTAACAGAACTTGAAGAGTGCCCATTCGGTGCCTTTTTTTTCTGGATGATCCAATTAAAGTAATTGAGGTATAAATCCAGATGGATGGCAAGCTTTGTAAAGTGAAAGCTTCATACTGAAAAGCTGGGTTGATACTAACTGTTCTTTCCCAGTTTTATTATTAGAAAAAATATATTTTCTACTAAAAAGAAAGCAGATAAGTCCTCCTTTCAAAAGCTATGAATTACTGTTGGGAGCACAGAAGCTAATTTTGATGTTGCTGATTTTTAGAGATGTGACTTGAAAGGTAGCCAGACTTTTGGATTTTCTCTGCTTCAATTAATGAGTGACCTGCACTCATCTTGATTTGTACCCTCTTTTCTTTTTCTCCATGGCATAGGTCAGTATTATGGAAAACCTCTTTTATGTCTGTCTCAAGTGATTGCACTGTGTGATTGATTTATGCATGAAACATGTCTGTGCTGTTTTACAGTGTAAGACAGGTTATAGGAGGGACGTTACCTGAACATGTATTGTTTTCTCAAGGTACCTAATGATACCTTTTCAGTGCTAATACCACAACATGAAATAGAAGAATATGGGTAGCAAACACTGCAGAGAAAAGGCAAATCTTTTAGTTTAAGTGCTGAGTAGAGGAGCTGCTAGCAAAGCAAGCTGAGGAAAGGGACTGGTTTATTTACCTGTTTTGTGTGTGGCATAGAGACAGAGATATTTGTGGACATGGGTTTTGCACTGTACTTACAAAAGTAAAATATAGGAGATATTTAAAGTTAATCTCGTTGAAACTAGCTGGAGGCACAAATGGGTGTTGACAAATTGCCTTTCTTCAAAGATCTGAGAACTAGTAAGAATTAACTTCTTGAAGCTGGGCTCCGTACTTCCCATAAGATTGTGTGTGGTTTATGTTTGTATACAAAATAACCTGGCTATCTAGATAGATTTACTTTATGAGTTTAACTCATTTTCTTATGCAGGTAGGGTGGATTAGAAACAGAAAAGAGGCAGTGGGAAGGGAGAAAATGTAAAAGTTGATGGGGCAGGAGACTTCAGAAGAAAGATGATGTGACAGTAGTGGGAAAGAATCCTTCCTTAAAAAGGAAAACATTTATTATTTCATTAGTGAAAAGCCTGGAACTAAAGAAGAGTAAAAAAAGGAGGTTACAGGACCTTCATTGCAGGGCACAGTCCAGGAAGAGGGAGGCAAAAGAAAGGTGAAGGAATTTGTTCTGAGTTCTTTTTACTTGTGTCCACTTAGATAGGGTTTTAAAATACACACTAAATACACTAATTACACTGTTTACACTGTTACAGTTATTGTTATAACCAACAAAAATCAAGAGGCAAGTTTCGTGATACGTTTTTTCCAAACCAGTTTGGGAAGGTCATAGAAGGAACAGGCATTTAAGAATTAAGGAACAAAATATTTTACAAAGTATATTACAGCAAATGTAATTTCCAAGGGAGTTTATTTTAATTGATTATATCACACATTAGTAATTTTTACTTAACCTCAGCCCAAGTAAACTAGAGTGCACAATCTTTCCTAAAAAAATTTGAGATTATTCTTAAATTATAGAGACATTTGCAACAACATTTGCATATAATAGCTTAATTTAGAATAGACATACTATGAATATCTTGTTACTTTATATAATGATACATCCTTAGAGCTGTTTCATATGTGGTTAACTGTAGGGCATTTGAAAGCATATAAGTTTGTACAGTGTAAAAATAGCTGAGAAAAGGAAAGGGTCTGCATTATTAATGTGTTTATTTTAGTAGGAAACAGAATAATGGTAGTGATTTGTAGGGAATAAAAATTGATAAATGTTGGGATTGATTGTACGGCAATTTTTTTAACTAGGAAATTGGTATTAGGTGGGATGAAATGGTACTTCTGTACTCTCAAATTAATTTTGTTTGTTTCTATGTTCTGGTCTTTCAGTCTTACCCAAGTAAATGTCTTTTGCCCAAAAATTTCTCTGCATCCTCTTAGGGCATGCAGTGGAAGTCCTCAGCCCTGTGTTATAAATGCACAGACAAGTTGCACCACAGCCCCAGTGGTGCTTCATGTATATTGAATTGAAAAGCACAAAATTTTCTTGGGCCATGGAAGGCTCCCAGCTGGGGCCAGGCAGCAGCCAGGGAGGTCCTTCTGGGAGCAGTGGTGCATGTGAGCCACTCTGGCCTAAAAAGCCACATAGTTCTACTACCAGAGATTGTTGCCAAGTGTGAAAATAGGCAGTAAGGTAGGTACATGTTGGAAAAATCTGTGATGTAATCTGTTTGATTTTACACTGAGGCAGAGTAGAGAATTTTTCTCAAAGCCAACAGCTGCTGTTCAGCATGGAGTTGGAAACAGCACAGCAGAACCCAAGTGAAATATCTGCTGTCTCCTGGCTGATAGCTCTGGATGAGCTTTTTTCCATCTACTTCCATCCAGCTCAGAGAAGTGCTGCAGACACTGTGTGTTAAAACAATTTGACATTTTGTAAAGCAGAGGAGAACTGAAACAGGCAGGAAATAAGAGTCACTTTTTGTAGGAAAATACGAAAGTATACAAATGTGCATTCAGGGACACATCTTAATGGGAAACTAGCTACAAGTAATAACAGAGAGAAAATGTTTGCCTGTGTGAAAGAGCAGTGTTGTGTATTTTCAAGACCCAAGCTTACAATTACATTTCTTATGCAATCAAAATCATGCTTTTCTTATTGGCATTCTTTCTAATTGTTGAAAATTTATTGTTTTGTTAGATTCGAACTGTGTATCTGAAATCTCAGAGTGGTACTTCCAGCACTTGCCAGTTTATATTGAGGAGTAACTGCAATGTTTCATTCCCATTTTGGTCCCCATTTCACCTTCTTTTTCTCCATTTATCTTTCTGGAGAAAACCATGGTGGATTTTGTATTTATGTACTAGGTATAATTATATTCAGCTGTGATCGTAACATCCCAAACAAAAAAGTTCATAATATTTAATGTCATGGGGGGAGGAAAGAGACTGGGATGATTCTAGTTGTTGTGGAACTGAAACTCAAAATATAGAAACATTTAATGTATAAGATGTCTGCATTAGATATTAATGTCAGTGTATATAAATCTAGTAATTATTTTCTTTATAAATAGATTTTATTTTAGGGAAGAGAAAGAAAGAAGAGAAAAATGCTGATAGGAAGCATGCTATAAGACTATCTGATCTTGAAATCTTTTTTTTAATATAGTGTAATAATATTCTCATTGTAGTTGGTTGCAGAATTGTAAGTTCCAGCCATATAAAAGATTATGACAGCCCTAACAGTTTACATGATTCACATTCAATTAAAAATATTGCAGAGAGATACAAAATTGCAGACAAACACTTAAAACACCTGTATCAGATTTTAAGTTTTTAAGTGGTATAAAGTGCTGTAATTTTACTGACTTCAGGATTAATTCTAATGTGTTGAGAAACTTATCTCTTTGAATCTTCAATAATTTATCACAGTCACTGAATTTAGGGAAAAGTATTGTTGAATTCCACAAACCTGAAAGAAAATGCAAAAATTATAGTGGAAAAAAATTCAAATGAATGTTTACAATAATTGACATTTAACATTCTGTTCATGAACAAAAATGTTTATTGATGCAGGTTATAGAATAGAAAAAGCATTGTATTTTAAAAACTCAAAAGGACTTCTGAAACTGTTTAAGGAGACACTGAGAAGGTTGTGGTGAACCTTCTTAGGAGAAGGAATCCTCCAATGTTTGGTCTTTCAGTAGCAGATTCTTTAAAGATTCATGTGCTGTTGCAATATAATCTTTGGTACACCCCATTAAAAAAAGCTATGATTATAAACCCTATCACTGAATCAAATCCCTAACATGAATACCATGATAGAACTTCTTTTTTCCCCCCTCAAATTCCAGTAAGTGACATATGTGATGCTGATTGCCCCCTTCCAAAGAGACAAACAGGAGAGTTGTTGGACTTAGAGCAAACCTGTTTGACGCATGGGAATAGTTTGTGTGAATCCTTCCATGCTGAAAGGAGACGCAATGAGCATTAGCCAGAGATGCTGTGTGGTATAAGATGCTGTATGTGGAAGACTCGGTAAACAAAATAGGGACATAAAAATGGTCAATGAAACGCACAGTTTTCAGGCTGGAGAATGGACTACATCAATAAGAATAAAGTGGGCTTTTTCTTTCATAGAAAAATTAAATAAATTTACAAGTGAAAACACTCAGAATGTCCAGCAGAATCACAAAAATTTGTATGCCTCCATGAAATGTTTTTCATGCAGGTTCATCATTTTTATAGTTTTATAGTGAGTGGCTAAGCAGTATAGTCCCTGGAGCTTTTAGACTGATTTATTTTATCCTAAGAATGATTAAGTCTGATAGTCAACAGAGGAAGGGAAGAAATAAGCAGATTGTTGCATTTGTTCTTTGTAATTTGGATTCCATAGGAGCTCCAATGAGGAAGTATGTTTTATATAGACACTTAGAAGTGAGTGAAGCAACTCACAGTAAAATCTTGTAAACTGTTTAAAGAAATAGTCAGAAATAAAAGAAAAAATCCCAACTTTTCAGGCAAGGAAGTTATTTTGGATGCTGTGAAAATAAAACATGATCTGCAGGAGGGAGAATAACAGCAATGCATTAATAGGCTCTGAAGGAGAGAGAATGGCAAAAAGAATTGTTAGCTCACCATTGTGCATGTGTAGGACTTTTAACTGGGGCTGCACTCACTACTTTCAAGGACAGTGAGTAAGGGTTTAATTGTTGGTTTTATGAAGACATCAACTGGGATGCCTCAACAGTTTTATTTTGAATATCATCCTTGCAGTTTTGTGCATTTGGTAGCATTCTGTCTTTTCTGCCTGATCTTTTCATGGTCGTGTCACTTCTTTTAGAGTGTAGAAGGATACCTGGGGAGGGGGTGGAGACAGACAGACACCTGCTGCAATGAAACTTGTCATTGACAAAGATACAAGTACTGGAAGATTAGCACTTAATATTTAGGTACTTCTGTGATTTTCTTCTTCTCCACCTTCCCCTCCCACCTGCAATGGAGAACTTTACTGAAGCCTGTTCAGTAACTTAAGGTTACTTATTTATTTATATATATATTTATTTATTAAGTAAAAGTTTCTTTTTCAGTTTGAAGTGGGTTTTGCTTTACATACCTCATTCATAGGCAGAATTTTTTGTGTACAGATACTGTTGCCCTGCTGTGAGGTATGAAGTTAGATTTTGCTGCACAGATTGCAAAACCAAACAAATAAAGAACCCCAAGCCAGGCAGTGCCTAGTCTACATGATTATAGCAAAGGAATACAGTTATGAAACTCTAATTCATAAATTTGACCTGCTTGTTGCTGAAAATGTCTTAAAACCTCTAGCTTGACTTGAGGGTCGGTGAGAGAGATTTGGATGGGAATCTCAATAAGAATTGGATTCCTTATTTCTAAGGAATGGCTACCATTTTATAGTTTTTAGAGAAAATCCGTAGAGATGCAATTGCACATTGCTTCCAGTAAAAGTTAAAAATACAGCCTTCATCTTTGGAGAGAGAAGGAAAATTAAAATCTCTGCAAACCATAATCTCTATCCCAAAAGAGTGTAAGAGATTTGCATGCTGTGAATACGTTAACTATGCATGCTAATGCAACCCTATCAGTACAGTGATCTCTAGCATTATTGAAGTGCATTCCACATTCTGGGCTTATCTAAATTTGTTAATTAAATACTGCATTTAAAATTTGAAAAAGTATGTTTTCTGTGCATTAAGGTGTAACAAGTGTGACACACTGCTTATCTTCTAGTCATCAGCAATTTGTCTTAAAGCAAATTGTAATGGCAGTCTCTGCTCTTTCCTGAATATTTTGAAAGGAGACTTTAAAAATAGAAGCTGTAGCTAGAGCCGCAGCTGGTAAAGGCACCAAGGAACAACTGAAGAAGTTTTGTCAAATGTGGTGTTTCAAAGTTTGTATTTGTAATCTTAATTAGGAATGCTAGATCTTTAACTTCTCTAAATGTTAGTAGCTGCAGAGACTTGGGCTGGTAACAGTAGGCTTTTCCTTCATAATAAAGTTCTCTAGATATGCCTACTACTACCACTTGAAGAAAACGCTAGTGACATCCAGTAGCATACAGATGGTCCATATATGTGCCATTTGATAGCAGGAACTCTTTGAGATTCATATCTGATGAAGCATTTCAAAGCCTACTTAGCTCTAAGCGCAGGATTTTAATCCAGTGCTTTCAAAATAAGACACTGTGTCAATTTTGATAAAATGAGGTGTGACAAGTTTTAAGTTAAAAGAAAAAAAAAGAAGACATAAAGAACTTAACTACTGTTCAGGTTTTGAAAGAGGCTGCTTCCAGAGCATTGGTCTGGATATGAGCACTGTACCATTGCTGCAGCTGAGAGGGATGCAAAATTGTATTAGCTGTGCATTGGAAAGAAAACAAACCTTTTGTGTGTTGTTTGTAAAATGCCAAATCTTTCTTCAGTGTTTTCATTTTAACCTAATGATAAGGACAGATCTGTAGGACAGGAGTGTTACAACTTGAACAAGTTCAAAGCAATGTCCTGTGTGAATAAAATAAGCATTATTTCCCTCAGCAATCCACCTAAAATGTCAGAGTTGAGTTGATACTGCCCAAGTAACTCAATAGAACTGACATCAGTAACTATGTTTGGAGATTAATAATGATGTGTAACAGGTTTGAAATTACATCTACCTTGATTACTTATGGCGTTGTTTGGAGCCACCAGCTCATTTGGCTCTAACTCTGGTATTTTAGGCCTGTACAGTGAGAACCTCACCTGACTGGGAAGAGTAAAGACCAAAGTCTTCCCCAGGTGAAAATCCATGATCACAGATCTTGAGGACAGAGAGCATTATTTCAGACACAAAAACCAAAGAATTACATGAGGCAGCATTACTGTAAGCCTGTCATTTCATAGCAGGATTTAGATACTGTGTATGGTTTCCAAGGTGTCTGGAGAGAAAGAACTCCATAACAGAAGATCTGTGGTAGTGGAAATGCTTGCTGAATATCACTGGGTGGGATGGATGTTTTCCATGATTGGAGTTCCAGTCTTTGCATGATAATGAGGTTACTCTTCCAACACTGAAATCATATATCCAACTGCTCTAAAGTAACCATTAGAATTCCTTGCTACTTGAAGCCTGTGGAGATAAACGGAACAGTGAAGTTACTCATGTATGGGAGGATTTGTTTATCAAATATATAAGTGTTGGAGTAGGTTGGTTTCCTCAAAAAAATCAATAATTCCCTGGTATATGTGTATTTTAAAAGAAAAAAAGAAGTGACTGTGCAAAGTTTGGTGAAAGTGTTTTGGTTCTAAAGTACCATAGAATAATCTGATCTAATCAGACACAGTAACTGGTAGCATAAGGCATTTTGTCTAGACAGATGAAAATCTATTTCAGAGGTATTAGTTGCTTGAATATAATTTAAAAAGAAACCTCATACACATCACAATTATCCAGTAAAGTTTTAGAAATACAAAGCGAAATTTTCCTGAAGTTTCCAGTATCTGTCTTTTGTTGCTGATGATGTAATGTGTCTTTGTGCCAAACAGCCAGGGTTTACCCAGATGGATGTGCACAGCTGTTCACTCTGTAGGTAGTGACCTTCTGCGTAGATGTATTTCAAGCCCTCACAGATGTTTGTTTCATGACAGTGCTGTGGAAATATAAAGTGCAAAAGACAGATTTCTAACCAGAAAGTACTGTCACAATCTTTCAGCGTCCCAGAATAAACTTCGAAAATCATTGCTCCAGCATTTTAAACCTCTCTTCAGTTAATTCATTAATTCTGCTAATGAAAATTGTATCAAATTATTTCTTAAACAATATATTTAATTCATTTTAGTGGAAGAAATGGTGTGAAATGAACCCTATCTAATTATTAGCGAATGCTACTGCAGTTAAAATCCTCTCTTCAAATAGGATATGCTGTATGTCTTAAAACAAGATTTATTGTTAAGAAAATTACCTTTTTTCCTGACATAGAGTTGTCTTCGTCATTTCTTAGATCTGTCATTTTTATAACTAGGTAACATTGATAGACTATAGCATTTTTGTTGCCAATTCATACATGTGCATATCAGATATCTTCCTAAGATCAAGCACCAAGACCATCAGCTTTGAAATACCAGGGAAATATTAGTGCATAAAGTAGGAATCTTTACAGTCCTTTCTAATACAGGCTTTAAAATTATTTGTAATGCTTTTCATTTATTATCAGCTATAGAAAAAACACAATTCTGGCAAAGTTTTAGAAAAGTTTTTATTAATTGTCCTCTACTATATACGCATGTATCTGTATATATATTCAGTGGTGAAAAATAATGTTTTTGTAAAGTGTTCTGAAACTGGAATTGAAAGTAGTCGCTCTACATATTGCTTAGGAGCACAAGAAGTTAAATTTTGAAAAAGCTACCTATGCTTAAATGGAAGTAATGTATATTCCCTGATTCCCAGGTGATTTAAAAACAAAAGATTCACATCCTTAGAGAACGAAATCTTGATTTTTAAATTCAGCTTGGGAGCCTAACCCTATCTGAATAATGGAAAACAAGATAATATGTAAATCAGTACGACTTACCATTTTAAGTCCTTCCATTTGTATTTATAGATATTTTTCTATATTTTTATATAAACAATATGCATTTATCTTAGAATTTGCTGAAAGACTGAGTGTGTTTGGTAGCTTATAAATACACCTTTTCAAATCTGAAATTGTGTTAACTCATTTAATATGAAATTTTTATGCAGTTCTTGCTAATAATAGTTAATACAGTATAAGATCTCATAATTCTCTTCTAGCTATGTAAAACTGAGCCATGCAATTTGCAGTGTGAGAGTTTAAATTACGAATTTCATCAGTTGATTACGAATTATTGCTAAAATGATTTTTTATAACCATATATTTCTTACGTTATTAATTTTCTCAAATTGCTGGGTTCTGGCAATAAATTTCATAGGAGCCTTAAATACCACTTGAAGCAGCTGTTCTTCCAGAGTACTGACGCTCCTTCTTGCAAGTTTATTTCATCTCTGCTTAAACTTGTATATTGCGCAGTTCCAGTATTTTAAAGGAATATGGCAAAGTGGACTGCTTTAAAATTGGAGGGTTCCCAAGTTGCCTATGGTTGAGAAAAATGATGGGGAAATGACATTGTGATGTCTCTTACTGGTTTTATATTTGCTAAGCAGAAAAATAACTGTGATAAAGATTTCTGTGGACAGTGAGGGAATAAATCTCCTCTTCCCTGCCCCAGATTGATGTGAATGCTTTTATAATGCAGGCTCCCATGGTCATTACTCATCCTTACGTGTTCTGTTTAATACTCTTAATAATACTGATACTGTTGGCACACCTGTGGGGTTCACGAGATCTGGTGTCATTCTGGTGTAAGAGAAAAGAAATTTTAGGTGAGAAGGTACTAAAATCTGCCCTGAGGCATCCAGTTCCTGGCTGGCATGGTGTGGTGGAAGGATTTGGGCAGGTTCCCAGAGTGGTTATCACCTCCTATTACCTGGGACTTTAAACTTGAACAGGTAACCAGCCCTGGCACACTAAGGCATGACCGGGTAGAAGGCTGCCTTCCCTACCCCGATGAAAACCAGCAGCTTCTCACCCTGGGCTGAGCCCTGGCCTGTGCCTATCAAGTCACAGTTCTGTACTCTCAGGGGACTGTAGCACTCCACAGAGCACTGAACTGTTGAGGCAGTAGTTGCCTCAATAACTAGTTGGGGCAGGAACCCAAACTGCAGTTGAGGACACTATGGCTGAGACAGGGACTCAAACAACAACTACTACAGTAATTACTCCAGTATTTAAAAAAAAAAAAAAAAGAGAGATGGCAAATTACATCTCCATATCATCCATTAGAAAGGGGGGAAGAAGAAGAAGAAGCAGGGAAACAAGGAGAAGAGGGGTTGGATCAAGAAGCTGGTCCTTCAACAAAGAAATGGAAAGGAGTGAAACAAATTAACAGGAAACCAGTTACCTGTTCTCTGATATTATCAGAACTTCAAGACTTGTGAAAAGATAAGCACCTTTCACCAGGTGGGTGGATTTCTGCCTGGTGGTTTCCATGCTGGCATAACAGGGTCAACAGTCAGCAGTTAGGTCATGAAGCCCAACAGGTAAGATCCCTTGCTAGAGATCAGGGAATTGGGAAAGGAATCAGAAAAGAAGCAGTCTTTGGAGATGGCTCCTCTCAAGTGTGAGGGCAAGATACCTTTTTAAGAAAGATCTTGTGAACTCCCTGGGGAAGTGGACCACTGCAGATGATGATATCCAGTACCTGAGAGAATCATCAGTGCTGGAAGTCATCTATAGCAAGCTAAAACATGGTAAGGTCTCTTAAGATCCTGGGGATATCTGTTGTTCAATGGCCTCCTGGAGGAAAGTGGTTCCAAGTGCCCCTGCATCGTATTCCAGCAGCTTGGTAACATTGTATTACCTGTCTCTCTAATGCAGAAGTGGTTACTTTCACATCCCTGGGCCAGCGCCTCAACTCTGAAGCTCAGCCAAAAAGATCAAAGAGTCAACCCCGCCCCCCACATTTTAAAGCAAAATTGTGGACTGTTTCAGTCTTCACTCATGTCAAAATGTGGTAAAATGGTTTGCTTTATGGCTTCAAGGATTAATTAGGGGTCTAGGACAGCGAATATTTCTGAGGAGTAAAGAATTTTCCCATAAGAGGAAAAGGTTTCTCATACTGTCTCTAGATTTGCACATAATTTTATTTCCAGGTAGATTGCATAACAAAAGCAGCATAAGAAAACAGTCTTTGAATGACTTAGGCATAGTGTTTGGATTTTTGTGAGGCATTAATACATAAAGCATTAATGGGCCCAGGTATTTGAATTTTCCAGAACTGGGTATATATTTGAACAAAGGTGGGCACAAGAGTGATACAGCTAAATGTCGTAACAGTGAAAGAGGACAATGTAACAAACCCTCAGTTGCTTGTGGGATGGGATGTAAAAAAAGCTGGAGGGGAGAGGTGCTCTAGTTCTTTGGTACTACCCAGATGTTGGAGAGAAAAAAAGAAGCAAATTAGGTGTGCAGTAGATTGGTTCCCCTCTAGTAAGTTCAGTGAGGACTGATCATGGAGCTGAGAAATCTGGATGGGAATTTCTGATAATTAATTAATTCTGATAAATAATTAATATTTTATAAAGTTAGACTCTATAGTTAGGGTTTTTTTAAAATTATGCATCTGATATGATTTCGTTTGTCATCTGATAACTCTAATCAGCATCACTGTACTACACGAAAATGTGTATCCTTAAAGAAAACAAGGTTCTAGTCAGAGTTGACAGTCACTGGAAGGTTTTTAGAATTATACAGTCTTTTAATTTTAAATGTCATCTCTGAGGGCCACTGAGCAGGGGAATAGTTTGTGCTTGACTTGCCATATCTGTGGTTGTGCTGTGTATCCTCAGATGGTATTCCCTGGAGCAGAAGAGTTGTATCATTCTATTTCTGAAAAGGGTTGAAATTGTGGCTGTTTCTGATAACCAGAAGTAATTCTTTATTATAATTTTCAAGCATTCCTTTCTAATTCACAAATAGAAAATCTGAGGGAACGTAGATTTAAAATGTCAGGATCTCTTCCTGACTTGGATAATGACTTGGTGAACAGAACTTCTAAACTTGATGAAGTTGCACTGTTACATCTCTAGCAGAATGGATCAAAAATTTAGAATTTTTCATATTTTCAGTATAACTTAAGGTAGTTTCTTTCATCTTGCTGGAAGCAGCCAGAGATGGAATTAAAGACTTCCTCTCTAGCTTTCAAAATGCTTGGGGGGATTCAGAAGAACATGGTGCTGACCCAGTTTTCTTAAGGGGATTTGTAAGGAGATGTGAGATGTGCCGCACTGCTTTTCCTTTTGAACCACAGCTGAGCTGAGGTCTTCTGTCTTTTGAAGAACCACAATTGCCAAGAAGAACCCAGGTCCTGTCTGCCTGATCTAACCTTTTCTGACCAAGCACTCCTGCCCATCTTTGTGAATATACATCTGAGAGTTCCCTTTGTGTAGTGTTTTGTTTGTTAATTAAATGGGTGTTAATACATTAAATTCTTAGGTGAAATTTTTTAGGCCCTAGGCTAAAAATGAGAGATATGCCAATTTTTAAGATATTAGAAGACTGGCATTATATTGTGCAATTAAAAAAAATATTAAGTTATATGAAACACTGTGGTATAAGCCTTAACCTTAAAAGCATATTATAGAACTTATTTCAAAATTGGAGACTTAAACTCCCCAAAATTCCTGTCAAAACTGCTTTCTGGTTGTGTGGCAGACGTTGGGCAATTTTCGATAAAATATGGTTATATCTTTGAGTAATCTTTAAGAGGTACTGGTTGAAAAGAGAGGCAGGCAGTGTAATAAAAGTAACTTTACTACACAGTCAAATATTCTTTCTCCAGAGATTAATGCAAAGTATTTGATTAGGGAGGATTTAATTTCTGTGGTAGATCACTTGTTTACATATTGCTGGAACAGTCTGTCCTTGAGCTTGTTCCGTTCAGTCAGGGCTCTCAAAGTCAGCAAGGTGGCTCTCAACAGCTGGCACAGGTGGGATGTTTCATGTAAATCCAGCTGACCTAAATTCTACCCAGATCTGTACTTCATCTTTTTCTCTTTATTGACTGCCTGTGAGTCTCCAGAACCAAAGGTCTTGGGAACATAAATAGAATTCAGGCTATCAGAACCTGTGCTTTTTTTCATGGGATAAAATGAGATTGATTGTGTGCACCAATTGGTGTTTGTGTCCTCTGACTGATGTTCCACATACAAGTGAATTTCACTCTTTAAAAATGCCTGAGTGTCTTGATTTCTTAAAAGAGAGGTTTTTATCTTGAAGTTTTGGGTTTTCTTTAAACAGCTCAATGCTAAACTTGTAGTAAGTAGGAAAAATTCCGCTTTCATCCACTCTCATGTGACTCTTTTTGGTAAATAAATATCACTGAAAGAATACAGAAGCTGTGCCCCAAACAGGCAGCACATTTAATAGAGAAACTTGGGATATCTAATTTACCTACGCATCACTTTTATTATCCCTTAATGTATTGCTTTTGTGGAGAATTTTGTGATAACCTGCATAAGAAGTCACATTCATTTTGCATAATCATGCCTATGAATTCTGTCTTGAAAGTAGCAGGTGAGTTGTTATTCTGTTTTATATTTTAACTTACAGTGATTTTTTTAAAAGAGTATACAGTTGTTGGCTTTTGCACCAGGAGTAAACTATCTAGGGGGGGAAAAAACCACACCTTCCAAAATATTTTGTTAAAAACAATTCTGTGATCTCTCACTGGGCAAATGAAAAGAAGACTGAAGGCAGAATACCACATAGTTTGCAAACTTCTTTTGTATTCAGTGTTTAATTGCAATATTATCTGTTTTTCTTATTATTATTTTACCCATGAGAACATCTACAGTTCAAAAAATTCATAATCACAGAATAGATACAGTTCCCTTTGTCTCTTTTACCTGTCAATTAAAATTTAACTGAAATGGGGAAGAGCTTTTGTTCATTTTTTGCTCGTTTGTGTTACCATTAAAATGGTTTAGTACCTAACTTCAGTGTAGATGCCTCTCAGTATTTTTTTTTTTCTTCCCACTGAGCTAGTATACTAGCCCTCGTTTTTGTTATCTGTCGGAGGATGCTCTGGAAAAGCCAGATAGGTTCCATCTTTGTTTTGGTTTCATTTCACATTGTTGATGCAGATAATTCAGTTGCAAAAAGTATCATCTTTCTTAGATCTTTTTGTCTGAAGACAATTTATTTGGTGCAAAATTTTGCACCAATGAACTCTAGAGCCAGAACCAGCCAGGAAGAAGACACGATTAAGCCAAGCGAGGTGGAAGTTGGCTATCATACGTTATCATATGGTGGTAGACATGTATAGGAACACCAAGAGGATGGTGCTGGACTTTTTTCCGTAGTGCCTAGTGACAGGACAAGGAACAGTAGCCATAAACTGAACCACAAGACATTTCATCTCAGCACGAGGAAGAGCTTCTTTACATTGAGGGTGGCAGAGCACTGCTGCCTAAAGAATGCTGCCAGGCACTAAAAGGCAGCCTAAGGAGGTTGTGGAGTCTCCCTGCCTGGAGACATCCAAACCTCTCCTGGATGTGTTCCTTTGTTACCTGCCTTAGCAGGGGGATTGGACTGGATAATCTCCACAGGTTGCTCCCAACCCTGTCAATTTTGTGATTCTGTGGTAAGTTCTCTTTTTTCCCCCCTCTCCATACTCTTATAAAACGAAACCCCATGTGGTATCTTCTTTTGGTTATAAGATCTCTGTGCCTGTCCCTTTGTTTCGGTAGTTTATCTGTGTCCTTTTCCACAGGCTTCGTGAGTGAAAATGCCCCTGTGGAATAACCTTTGAAAGAGATGAGGGTGATGTCTTACATCACCTGACAGATGAAAAAGGAGCTGGACAAATTGATTGTTCTCCTACCCTTGCTCTTGTATTCTTACAGGAGAGCCAAGCAGAAATCTGTTCCATGCTAGTATTTAGTTTAACTTTATTGTTGTAGTGGATAGGAGCAGATTTTTCTTGACTGAAAAAAGGTAAAATGAAAAAATACTTTTTTTTCCGTACATTTGTAGTAAATACTGTCTTAATCTACATTAAACTGCTGACATTAAAAGTCTCCTACTTATCGTGTATCAAATGTGACAAAGTATGCCAGAATCTGTTCCAGAGATTTCAATGAATGAAAGGTTTTCATACAGTTATTTTTAAAACTGTGGTGCTCTAAAGCAGTAGTAATAACATTAGAAAATAATTTTATTTCTTGCTTTATCTTACGGATAATAATCCATAAGATTATTATATCTTTCTAATGTGGGGAAATAAAGAACTTATAAAAATGAGTTACGGTATGTTTTACAAGCAGTAATCTGTAATTCTAGGTACATGTTTAGTTGGTGCTACAATGAGATCACAAATATGTTGATAGAAGAGTAGCAGGAAAACAAACATGCCTTGTCTTCCAAAGGTGTATGGCAACCTTTTCCTGGAAATTCCCAGTAGAGATCTTTGATCCCCAGATAGAAATAAAAGGGAGGTTTGTGCCCAGTGTCTGTGTAATCTTTGCTGTAAGATCAGCAAAGGTCTAGAGTACAAGAATTAAAGCACAGTTAATAACCAAAGAGAAATGCAATGGTTAATAACCAAAAATAATGCCATTAATTGATGGCATGGAAGCAAAGACATAGAATATGAATAAAGATGGAATATTTTGAAACATGCAGCCTAAAATGCTACATTAACTGGAAACTGCATAATCTCACTTTGGACTTAACTTCTTCAAATTCTGTTCTTATACTTCAATACTAATGATATAGCAAGGTGTAATATATAAGCTTTTTCAATACAGTTGGATGATTGACTATAAATGGAAAGGGAATAATGAGAAGTTCACTTTATTAAGCTCCCTATCTTTTTAGCTATTATAGTGTATTGTCTTTGCCTTGTCATGTTTCTAACAATAAAGGATTATTAATACATCCTCAGTGAACACAGTTGAAAAATTGGTCATATGCTTTTATTTTACTATTGAATACTTGTTTCCAAATAAATCTGCTGCAGAAGGACAATCGCTGTGAATCAGCAGCTGCTGTTATTACAAAATAAAGAATGTTGGTGACTCTGAAGATAGTTTTCGAGTCTTTGTGAGATATGCATGTTTTTCTGAACATTTATAATCTAGACGTTTGGTGGTGTCATTTAGATTTTCTGGTCACTCTCTTGTATTCATACTGGACCTATCATAATGCAAAGGAAATCTACACAAATAAATAAGAACAAATCTTTTTCTTCAGTGGCTTGCATATAGGATCTGGTCTTATCAAAGTCACTGGCTATGCTTAGAGGTAAAATAATAATAATAATAAACCTAGGAACAAATATGGAATTTAAATTCATGTCTTTTGTTCTTGTTGCTTTAGTGAGTTTGTTCCACAAAAAGATGCATAGTCTGTACTCTCAGCTGGTGACAGCTTTCATAAAGAAGCTCTGGCTAAGAGTCATATAATTGGAGCTTTTACAAGAGGATTTGCTTTTCTCTCGGTGTGGCAACCCCACAATAACTAGTAGCAGGTAGAGAGCACCCTGGGAAGGTTCATGATCAATGGAGAGCAGCTGAACAAGGCAGCCCAAAGCCAGCAGGCTTGTTAAAACCTTTCAAAGGCAAAATCTGTCCTGCATGGGAAACAGCTGGTATATGGAATGTCTTGTTTTTATGAAGATCTCCTGTTATATGGCTTTTCAAAGAAAGGTAAATGCTTTGGAGGCAGAATGGTCATGGAGAATTTTTTGGCACTGTTCATGGGTGAAAATTCATGAAAAGCTGAAGAAAATTAATATTAAACAAAAGGAGATTCAAAGAATATTTTAGTAATAATAGATATATAAAGGTAGTATGTGAAATATTATTTGATGTTTCTTAAATGTGTAATAAAGCACAGATATTTTAGAGTAATGAAACTAATGAAACTAATTTCTTCTTAATTACAGCAATACTTAATATTAGTGAGTTGCATAGTTTTGTTGCTCTATGATTCTCATCCCACCATAACTGCAAACACAATGGTATATGCAGAGAAAGGTGAGAGATACAGACTATATATAATGTACAATAGTGTAATTATTACACATTTGAGGACTGTTGTCTCCCAAAGGAGACCAAAAATGCCTGTTGTAAGTTGTCACACACAGGTTCTAGGGATGAGAGGCTGTGATTTACACCAGTGCAAAATACTCTTCCATTATCTTTCAACCACTTCTGTGACAGATGTCAACAATATTGATGATTGTTAGGTCATTTTGAAAGGAAGAAGAGAATGCTAAATAAATGTGTGGTGCAACTGGATATATGAAATAATTATACTTAAAATAAAATTGTTTGGTGTTTTCAGTATTAGCCTCAGTTTTATCTTGACCCCTTGTAGTTAGCTATGTCATGATATTTCTTGTCCTTGAAAGAACATGTGTGTTCACAAACAGTTCAGGAGGGAATCATGAGACTTTTCCATTATTTATTCTCTAGAGAATTTGGACTGCTACATTTTCATAGCTTGTTCACTGAGAAGTAAGTTATTTTATGAAACATATGCACTTAATGTATTTTATGTATACAGACATTAATTCCCCATTATTTCTTGGACCTCTAACTGCAGTGCTTTCTCTGTTCACTGCACCGATATTTTTGCAGAGCCGAGCCTATAATTTTGGTTAGCTTCAGAATTATAATGCAAGGTATCGTTTTTGTTGGTGGTTATTAGTGTTGTTTCTTCCTTCCCAAATATAGAAATCCTGCTGAAAAAAAATGGAGCTGTAAATTTTTTGTTTTTCTTGCTTACTTTCTTCTTTCTATTCCTTTTTCATTTCCCACCACTTTGGTCTCTGTTACTTGTAGAATCAAAGCTAGAGCTAATCTTTGACTGAAATTGGTTTGTCTTTCCTAAGAAAATAAGGTTTTTTTTCTTTTCACTGCTCCAACCTCCCTGGGTAGATAGGTCAATGTTTATTTCATAGTCTTTTTATTTTGAAACACAAAAAAGGGGATTTTCTCAGCAAATTATTTTTCCACAAAAGTGATGAATTAAAAGAAAAAAAGAGAATACCTGACATTATGCAGTAGACAATATATGTACTTTGCAACTTCTGTCTTCTTTTGCATATGACTCTTGCGTGGTTTTGTGTTATAAAATTGCAAATTTGATACTAATAAATGCTACATATATACTGGAAAAATCCAGTAATATTGGTGTAGTGATTGCAAACATTATTTTAAAGGGAAGAAGTAGTAGGTCCTTTTACCTTTATGCTCCCAAATATTTTTTTTTAGCTTGAATAACCAAAATTTGAATTAAACCATTTTGACTAGCTCAAATATCATCTCTTCCTCTGCCTGTTCTTTTGTTGTATCTCAAAACTTGTACCTAACTAGGTCAGAAATTTCTTTCATATTCCATGTGAATTCCCCGTGCAGTAAACTTTTTTTGTAGCGAGTGAGAATTTGAACAAAGAACAGCTGTGAGATCAGCCTTCCTCTGTAGAAAGATTTTGTATCATTGAAGCAAAATACCTGAGACATGGCTTACAGTTGTTAAGAGGTTTTGTTGTGGGCCTTTTTTTTTGGTCTGAGGCATCTCCATCACACTTTTAAATAAATGAACATGCCATGTTTAGTAGTAATGAAACAGATGGGTGTAGAACTTTCATCAAAATGGACTGTATCAGAATAGAAGTTGTATAGGACACTTTGGGCTACGTACCTGCTTTTCCTTTTGTCTGCATATGCAAATATGCAGAACTGCATATGCAAATATGCATTCCCCAATATGTTTCTCTTGCAGCAGCTGGGTTTTTTTGGCCTTTATGTACAAATTATTGACTAAGAAAATGTCAAAATACTTTTATAAAAATCTTGTATGGAAAAAAAACCTGTGTACTATAAACATCTATACTGACAAGATTTATGTATAATCACTGCAGGTAATTTTGTTTATATTTTTTAAGGCGTAGCTTTTGAGCAATTTACTTACCTACACAGTGAATCAACAAATGTGTCACATCTGTGAACAGATTTTGAAGTGTTCACTTCAACATAAAAAACCTCATAGGTATTAGAAATCATTAATGTTCTGAAACTGACATATCTTGAAATTTTTACAAAAGATGTTCTTAATATAATCAGAAATGTTCGCTGTAGTCGCAAAAAAATTTAATGCTAATTTAAAATATCAGTAGTTTTCTCACATAATGTCTGTAAATGGTTGAGGTTGCATTTATAATTATATAAAGTTTTTGGAAACAAGTTTGTGTAACTTTAGCTGAGTTCTGTGCCTGTGTTGGCTGCATTCCTTTAAATGTGATGTGCTTTGTTTTTTATCAGTTGTTATTGCTCTCTCTGCTCTCCTCATAGTGATTCTATGATTCCATGCAGTTCGTAAATGGAGTAAGAGGAGTAGTACCAGGTGTAGAAATACGTAAAAATAACTTAATTTCTTCTTTATTTATTTATTTTTAAATCCTTAGATAAGAAAAGCTATGTTTTTCCACAAGATATGCATCCTAGGCTGTAACACATTTTTCTCTCCTCAGGAGATTCCTTAATTTATTGGTGTAGAACTAATTTATTGGAAAAAGAGATTCAAGCTTCAAATGTAATTTTTTTTCTTGGTGAAATGCTGTGCATTTGACAAAGACAATAATCTTTGAGTGTTGGAATTATAATTATTTTTCATTTCCTTTGACCTTCTAATATTCTGGTTTCTAAATCACAGATGACAGTGTCTTTTTACCACTAGCATTAGTGCTTTATTGCAAAACAGTTTACACAACGTGGTGTAGAGTCAATATAGCAACTCTAAGTCCCAAAATCTACTTTCATCTCATCTGGCAGACAAGACAGAGATAGGAGCAAGACTCCTGTGTGATGCTGAGCTGTCATAACAAATCCCAGCTTGGAGTTAAAGTGTAAATGTGTGTATTCATAAAAGCCTCATGTATACTTTAGAAGGTGGTTTAGAAACAAGTAAACTCCAAAATACAGTGCCATCTACACAATCTAAAACATTAAAGTGAAGAATCTTGTAAACACTGGATAAGTCACCATATGTGCAGATTTCAACCTGCATTTAAGCTATGCTGATTTTTTTCATATATTTGTCAAATTAAAAAAAAATGCACATTTTTTTCGAACGCAGTGGGCTGGTCACTAATACCTTTGTTACCTCTCGTGGATTCCAAATATGACATCTTGTTTTAAAAGTTTTTTCCCTGTCTCATCTGTCAATTCTTCACAAGAAAAAAATGTCCAGTTGAATTAATAGACGAGTAGGTTTATTTTCATTTAATCACTCTGTAAAGAGTCTTTCCTCTAAAGCATTTTGCAGGGCATCGGGTAGAATGCCAGGGAACTGATTACAAAGATACCCATAAAAGAAAAATACCAGTCTCATAATTCTGTATTGATTACCTAAGCATTAGTGACTGTGGCACATTGTGTAGCAGCACAAGTGTGAATACTCTTTAAAAATTTTGTTGGCTTCAACCTGACAGTTTTATTCTCACATTAGTAAATTGTCTCAAGAGAGCTGCCTTTTTCATGTCTAGAAATTCAGTTAGCATTAACAGAACAAATGTTACAATGCAGGCATACTCTTACCAACAACTGAGAAAGCATAATCTCCAGGTGACTAAAACTGCAGAGGAGCCTGTGTGTCTGGCTACTAAATAACTGAAAATGCTTTCCTGTAAATATTGTCAGTATTGTCTGTGAGGGCAAATGAATCAGTTTCCCTTATTCCTCACACCTACCCACGCCCCAGAATCCTGTGGTATGAGATTTCCAGATGACAAATAAGGGTATTTTTCATTATTAGAGACAGTTTGTGGCTGCAGACGTGCTTGCCTCATCTAATTCCTGTTGATTTTTGTTCTTGACCTTTACTGCTGTGCCTGCTGAATGCATATCTAAACTCTGGTTCATTCTAATATCCCAGATACCTCTTTTCATGATGAAGGCTCAGTTTTTTTAAAAGTAGTGCCATTTGGGCTGTACTAGCTTTCTTACCACTTATGCCATAAAAAGATCTCCAGAAATGCCAAAAATACTACTCCTTTTTTCCCTGCTCCCCTCTTTTTGTGGGTATCTAGTTTCTCTCAGCTGACAGCAGAATAGCACGCACATGGTTCCTCCTGGAGGAGGTACAAGTTTCACTACCCAGCTCCCTATTATTTCCCAGAAGCTTTGTATTTCAATGTCGAGGTAAGTCAGTTCTTTTGTAGGGCAAAGAATGCTTCAAATGAAACATGATTTATTTTTATTGGTGGTGGCCAACACACTACAGCGGAGCTCAGTAGGATTATAGTACACTTCCTTTTATACTAAATCAGACCAATGCTCCAGCCATTCTTGGTGTTCATAAAGGTTTTGATCTAGGTATGGCCTGTACAAATGCAGAAACCTGGTGAACAATTAAAAACCAGCGTATCTGAAACCTCTGTGAAGCTATGTAGCCAGATTAGAGCTTCATTATTTGTATTAATTTTTAAGTACCATTGTTTTTTCTTCTTTTCATGTGTGGTTGAGGGGGGGGAGTTGTCAGATGTTATTTCATGGTGTTCTTTTTTGAGCTGGGGAGAGAAGTTTCTTCACAGGAAACTTAAGACTATTTCCTTTTCATCTTGTTTATGAAAGCATTACAAGGAAAGTTGGGTTAAGAATAAAATTCAATTTCCTGTGAAAGCGACAGTAAATTAGAAAGCTATTTTATTTCCTTTGAACCAATAGGAGACATAAACAAAAAAAAATGTTGCCTTGAATTGGCTTGTGGTACTTGTCTTCTGAAATAAAACTTTTGCAATGAAGTCTTTTTATTTATTCTGACATTACAGAATTCTTCAGTTTGAAACTAAAATAAGTAGCGTATATGCCAGTGAATTTAGTACTGAAATATTGAAAAATTATAGCTGAGATCAGAAAATCTGTAGTGTATTTAGCAGTGGTTGGACTCTTTAATAAATTTGCTAACATAGACTTTTTTTTTCTTGGAATAAAAGAGTTTTAAAACATGTTAATTCATTTAAATTTGCTGATAATATCAATTCAGAATGCCCAAGTCTTTCATTTGCATGGAAGAATGAATGAGAATGTTAGTTTTGGAATGCACTTTTTAAAAAACATGCTCAGTTTCTAAATGTGCCTGCCTCAGTGGAGTATCAGCAGTGATTAAAGCCTGCGTGTGCATATGTGCATGTGTGTTCCTTTGTATCAAGGGAGCAGTTATCCAATTTGTGAGCAGAACTAATTTCAAAATGTGCGTCTGGAGCAGCAAGATTCTTCATTCCCACAGTTGTAGACTAGAAACTCGTTTGAACTTCTCTGTAAACTGCTTTTCCCTTTGAAGGCTTTGCATTTTTCATTTGTTGTGAGTTACTGCCAGTGCCCGAACCCCAAGCGCCCACATTGTTGTGAATGTTTGCTGTTTGCATGATGTCTTTCACTTCAGTGGCACTCAATATTATGTCAGGCTCAGCAGGCTATCCAAATATCTCCATAGTTTCAAATACAAATTTAGGAACAATTTTTTTATTTTGTTTTTTTACAAATTTGTAATTTGTATTTTCAAATACAAATTTTGTCCTTGAATAAAAATTCGCGTGTACTTGCACTGTTTTCTGAATTGGTTGGTGTGCGAGGTGATAAAAGGAGATAGGAACCCAGGCCTGTAATATAAGATTAGTCCTTAGATCTTAGAAGTTTGGGGTGCTCAGATTTGTTTTGTGATTTTTTTTTCCTACTTATGTGGATGTTGATATTTGAAGATTTTACCTGTTCCTTACACATACCTTTTCTTCAAAGAAAAGAACACTGATTTAATATAATTGGCATAGACAGAAGTCATATATATATATGTATGTATTTTTTATTGCTGTTATTCAAAATGCAGGGAAAGCTTTTTGAGAACTAAAGTGTTATAATATTATTAAAATAATTTTGGGAGTTCTTCAATAAGGCAAGGCTGTTCTTTCTGTAGTGTTCAACTTTGAAAAATCTAAGTATATTTGTCAAAGACAACTTCCTTCAAGCCAATACTTACATAGAACCATTACTTAAAACACCGCCTGACATGCTTTTCTGGTGGATGAAATTTACTTTTACCAGACCTTTAAGTTATTAGGGTTTTTTAGACGATATTAAAGAAGATAGTAATTTTTTTTAATAGTGCTGTGTAAGGTACACGTGGTGTAATTATTGACAGAGGCGGTACTGCATTTCTGCTTTTTAGACGTTTCTGTCTGCTGGCCACGTATTTGCCTCACAAGGCCAAAACCCAACATCCTGGCTTGACAGTTCTGGATAAACGCTGTGGTGAGGTCTCTTAGTCCATCAGTGTCTCCAGCGAATTATACCAATGCCAATATAATCATTCCCATCTTCAGCAGTTTGGTGAAGACAAATAGTTTCTCAGAGCTAACCTGCAAAAATTTATGTCATAGAGGTTCTGTGTGTGACTGAGTGCCTTTTGTGGTCCTGATGTGGTGTTGCTAAAATAACTTAGAAATCAGTTGGGTCTATATATTTGGTATATTATTAGGTGTTAAAGGACAGTGGTTATTACCAGTCATTACAACAGAACTCTCCACAGGATGTAAAAGACTCTGAATGATAAAAAAATGTTCTTTAAAACATGAAAACATTTAACAGAATATAAATAAGGAATTGTCAGGCTTGTATTTAGATTTGTCAGCAGGAATAAACTTCTTTAACCTAATAAAACACTAATATCGCCTCATTAACATTAAAGCAATGCTGTGAATAATTGAAAACTGTAGATTGTCATCATCCTGTAACAGGAAAATATTTTCTATTTCTTTATTAGTAAAAAAGATTACAATATTTTTTCTAGATTCTTTTCGTTTCTATCATCCAAGGTGCTCAGCATACCTTTCTCCTGGTCTCAGTGCTGCTTTTTTTTGTTTTAATAGAAGCTCTAAACCAATGTGACTGAGGACGTAGCCTGAAGCTTACAGTTTCTGGAGCTCATTACTATTCTTTAGCACCAGACATGCATATAACATAAAGCAGGTGTGTTTCCTGTTTCACTGCATCTCTGCTTTATCTGGCATCCTATACCTAAAGACAGCTTCACAGAAAAGACTATTTAGTGCGTATGTTTGAAAATGTATAATTTAAATTATTACTCTGAATACCATAAATACATAGATTAAAACAAATAATTTTCCTGTGCGGTGTGTTTGTTGAGAGAGTGTTCTGCATAGAGATGGTGTGATATTTAGGACTACATTTAGTCAGACCTTTAGACTGTGCCATATTTGGATAGCAGATTAAGGCAGGCTTCCTAACTTGTTCAGGTAGCTGTAGCAAGAGAGAGAGTGAAGCACTGTGACTGGTATGTCAAAGCAGAGAAATTGTCTGTTTGCCAGCATTTGTGAGAATTGTCTTTAATCTTGTAATTCATAACAATATTGCTCATCCTGAAATGTCTGGTATTGTTGTTAAAACTCAGCCAGTGAAAATGTCACATAGACACTGAATTTCTGGTTTTCTTTATAAGCAAAGTCACGTATAATTATCACTGCAAGCTCATTTTAGTGCTATTGTTCTAGTTGAGCATTTTTCACTGCTAAGAGCATTTGCTGTCTTCATAGCTTTTGGTTTTTGGCTTAATTAAAAAAGCATTATATGAAACTATATCAAATATATATATCATTACCGACTGGAAATCCTTTAACTTAATTAACTTCTATGCATTTTACTCATGTGTTCACACAGAGCTTTTAATTTTTTCTTGCTCACTGTATGAGACAGCATTAATTAGGTCAAATGATACCTGGGGATATACAGAGGGACAGTAAAGTTATAACCTGGGAAAAAGCTCTTTGCAGCCCACACTGTAGGGATGTTGCCTCAGGATCCTAGGTACTAAGTGATGGGTCAGAAAGTCCTGCTTCTGGTGATCCTGGGATTCTCCAGGTTCACATCACTGTGATGTGTACAGAAATTCAGGCACTGCAACAGAAATCTTGAGGTCAAAGAGGATCATACTGTCTTTGGGAAGATTAGCAGATCAAGATAAATTTGGAAAAGCAAAGAAAATTCCTTTATGTTTCTGAGAGATACAGCAGTTTTAACATTTTTTGTGGGAATACTTTGCTGATGTTAGCAGACTTCCTTAAAATCACAGGACTGAGGGAATTTTCCAACATGTTACACTAAACCTGTGGCCAGAGGGAAAACAAAACCAATTATTATTTTTTTAAAATTATGTTTTTAAAATTATTTTACATTCCAGGACCTGGAGTGGGTGGTTTTTTATTTGTTGTTAATGATTGGGGGTTGAGGATGTGTGTTTTGTGGACTTTTTGTTTCTTTGGGTGGTGGGGTTTTTTTATGCATGTCTTGGATAACGTAGAAAATGTGTTTGTGAACTGGCTAATATAATGCCAAATGAGAAATTAACTTCTGTATTAGTGATATCTTGACATTACTGGCATTTAAAATATGTGTGCTTTAAATGTTTATGCAAAAATAGTAGGGCTTTTGCTTTGTGGGATGTTTTTCCCCCTTTACAAGGAACTACAATATTCATAGTCGATGGTGCTTAAAGCAGCTTGGAAGAGGAATAGAAGGGAGGTGGGTACTCTTGCTGCTAATCGTTAACAGGAAATAATTCGATGGGAAAAACACATGGAGGAAGCAGGACAAGATGATTAGCATGGGCTACAGTGTGCTGGCAGTTTTTGCCAGCCCAAATGGCACAAGATGGAAATCTGTCTGCCTGAATTGAACTGTGAAAGTGAATAAAAAGATATAACTGTCTGTAAATGCCACCTTTCCCACGAGATAGGTTGTCTGTGTGTAATGGAGGCCAGAGAAACAAGAATTACATGAAAAAGTTCTTTATCTTGCTGAAAACAGAGTGATTGGTAGAGTAATTACCTTGCAAAGGGCAGTGAAATGAACACTGAGGAAACAGATGTTATAGCAGTAATGTGTTGGGAGTCCAGAAACTTGTCAGTGTGAGCAATAATCCATTGGAAATGACTGAGAAAAAACTGTAATTCTATTGCAGCACTCACTAAGGAACTGCACACAGATTTCTCAGTTATTTTCTCAAGTGTTGCCAAAATTTAGCAGTACAATATCTTCTGTATTTCTTCTGTATATCTTCTGTATAAGGTGTATTTCAATTTGATAATGAGCTGCTAGTTTATCTAAATGACCCCAACAGAGAATGCTGTGTTGGGTATCAACAGGTGAACAAGTTTCAGGATTTGACGTAGCAATGTGTGATACTTTAGATCACACCTATAAATAAGGAAAAAGACCCAACAAAGGGATTGTGTGTGAAGGGGCATTTTTATTTTGAGATTTTCAGAGATTTTTTTCCCCTGGTGACGTTTTGGTCCTCTGTAGCCAGGACAACTAACTTCTGATGCAATTTAGAAAAACTTAAAATTTTGCTCTGAAATTATTTCATTATTGTGTCAGGACTGGAGACAGGACTGGAGCCAAGGCTGTATCAGTAAGATTATTATCAGTTCTTAACACTTCTGCTTGCCCATGGCTATTCACTCCTAATATTACTGCACCTGGCACATAGAGGCCTCTGTGTCCGTCTAACCAGAAAATAATAAAGTCCCCATATCCATTCACACTGATAAACTAATAGTTTTCTGTTGCAGTATTCGTCCAGTCCTCTGTGAAGAACTTCATTGGACTAATGGTAATTTTCTGATCCTTTTTGCTAGTGCAAAAGGTACTTGCTTTGCTGTGTTTACACGTTCAGTTTTTGATCCTTGCAAAGACAAGAACATACTGACATTGTTTGCACTTTCTTCCAAATTTGAGCACTGCTTAGCTGCTTAGACTTGTTTTCCCTTGCTGCTGTTCTTGTTGCTTGACATAAATGAGCTGGGTTTTGTCTTTTTGGTTTGAATGTAGATTTTTTAGTCCTATTTGCTTTTCTTGCTCAGGAGTATTTCTTGCAGTACTTTGCATTAAATGTCCATAGCATTGCCCATGGCACAGTGTGGTTTCTGTCAACTTCTTCATACACATTAAACAAGAACTAGTGGCTGTAAACTGTTGCAAGGAAATGAAATGTGGATTGTATTTTTGTGTGAATTTCCAGAGACAGTTTCAGGCTTTGCCTCTTTGTGTGCTATTACTCCAGAACAGTTTGTTTTTTGTTTTTTTTTACAAATGCTATAAACTTTTTTCCCTTAGCCTTCTCTTATCTCATTGGGTCTCAGGTTGCTTATAAGATAAGAAAATATCAGCACACTTGTCTGGCACATTCTGATAGTTTTTGACACATAATGCCAGAATGTGTCTCTCGGTATGTTTTGGGCTGGAGCAGTCTGGTCATGATTTATATACTTGGTAGTCTGGAAGATTTTTAGGCAGATGGCAGTATTTCTGAAAATTGACACATTCTTAACATGTTCCTTTTAAGTTAACTGATACCTTAGTGCCCATTAATTAAAAAAAGAAAAAGTGCATTAGAATCAGTTCTATGTTCATTAAGAAGCATTATCTTTTTACTAGTGCCCAATAATAATTTGAAATGCTATGTGAATTTGCTTTTTTTCCCCAAGAAATTTCTGTTATTTCAGAGACAATTTTACTTAATATTCTAATTGAACACTGTTTCAGCTTTCTCTCTATTTCCAGAAATTGCATATAGTCGTGAAGCTTGACTTAACAATGCCTATAGTCTAATCTGCCTATCATGATTTCTGCATAAGACAGGAACCAGTTCCAACAACTAGTTTAAATGTCTCAAGCCTTGTAATAGTACTCTTCTTGCCTTATATTCTGAATATATGTGATCACAGGGTCAGAAGTATAAATTGTTTTAGTTTGCAGAGAGGTTGTTGCTTAGACACGTGCCAGTTTTTGCATGGTAATAAGTCAATTTGTTGTTGTATGTTAATCTGTTATTTTTCTATTTTAAAAGTATAATGAAAACTTGATAGGTTGAAATACATTTGCATAAACTGTTATAGGTAAAATTCATGAATCTTCTTCTTTCTGAGTTTGTAATGAGACATGAAAATTCTAATGAGACTTTCTCAAATGAAAGAGGTTCTTAATATGATGCTATGAATGTAGCTGTGAAATGCATTATGAGAAATGGAACAAAACCAGAATAAGATAGTTTTTCTCTAATAAGAGATTTTTAAAAACAACCAACCAACCTTCTCTGTCGGGACAGCCTCTTACACTCTTTCTTCTCTTAATCCAGACTCCATTGAAGTCACTTTTGGAAAAAGATCAGCAATGGAGAAATCAATGGGGAATTTTATAAATTCAGTCTATAGACAGAGGGATTTGCTGGCTTAATGTAAAGAAAGGGCCAAGGCAAGGCTTTGAGTGCTGGCACCCACAATGTGGTGTTGGTTTTTCAGCTACCAGTGCATCAACAGGATTCAGGGCTTAGAATGACTGGTCACCACGGCCAAATTTGTTTGGAAATGGCTATATTGATTTGAGGGTTTGGAGAGTTTGGCACCTGGTGTATCAGTTAATTTTTTAGACAGAGAATGATGTCTCACCAAGTTTACTTACCGGTGTAGATACAGGTTAAATGAGGGACTGCAAATCAAATAATCAGCTCACCTTTGTTCATCTTTATTAGCTAATGGTGAATTTATGTACTTCATATTCTAGTTTAGCATACACAGTGTAAATACTGGTTTCTTTGAACTGAATTTAAAATTTGGACTCTGATTTTAGCTTGTGATATCTGAAAAGTGTTGCTCACAGCATTATGTGCTTAAGCAACCTGTTGTAACAGAGACAATAAGAAAATCTAGGTATAGATTATTTTTTGAAGTTACAAGCAATAGCACAAAAGATAATTTCTGTTATGAAAGACTGTTGCAATTATAGGATACCAATCAAAATCTTTAATGTCATAAATATTGATAGAAAAGTAATTTATTTTAAAATCAAGACATTCCTAAAGGGGATGCAAAATGAATGGATATCAGAAAACCTGAATAACTGGACAATTTTCCAGAAACTCTTGTGTAAAACAGAACTGCTGAATCCATGCTGTCATCTCCTCTCAATGATGCCTGGTGTGCCAGCGCAGCTAAAAGAGTACATTTATCTCCCTACACCTCATTTGAATCCCTTATTAATGCTGACATCTGTTCAAATCTTAATTACCACATTACCACAAATAGTCCCTTGTCAAATCTAACCTAATTTAAAAATAGCTCAAAAACACAAGTGCAAAATGTGTCTCTATGTAACACAATGATGTTTTATTAATAAAGTAAATGGATACATAATTTGCATAGTATCAAACCCATCGAGATTACAAAACTTTTTATTCAATTTATGGCAATTTTTTGCCATGACAATTTATATTGTTGGTAACTTTTGTATATATGAAAACTTACTCAAATGCGTTATACTTGGAAAAATGTCCATTATCTTCCTAGAAAAACGTTTTTGTATGATAGACAGTTGTTTTGTAGTTAAGTGTCTCTAGCTGATATCTTGCATAGAACTGCAAACAGCATTGTTGAAAAAAAACCCAAAACACAAAGACATTTTTGTGCTATTTTTATGATACATAAATATTGAGCACATTGTCATGTTTTGTGAAATGAGTAACTGAGTAGCAGAACCAGAATGTTAGCATACTTCCCCTTTAAAGAAAAAGAGTAAATCAATGGCCTTTCTTGATGTGCATGTTTTCAGATGCATTGAAAGACCTTAAAGGTCTTTACCAGGTGTATGTAGCTCCAGATGTGCTTACCAAAAGTTATCATACTGTCTATTTTTTTTCAATTATATTGTTTGAGCCTTTGCATAGTATCGTAGGCTTTACCTATCAGGTGAAGTGACAATATCTTAGAAAGTCAAAATGACAGCAAAAGTCAAAATTTGCTCCTTAGGGTTATATAGATGAACTGTAGTGCTTTCAGGTGCCCTTGATCAGCTGGAAAAGAGATGCTGAGAATCTCAAAGATGTGTTAGGCTAAGAATGAATGCCCTCTGGTATACTGCTCATCAGATTGTAACTAAACAAAAACCCAAAAAAAGTGAAATGGACAGGGTAAAAGTATCTGTATACCTGGACTCTCTGCCTGGCTTTTAGAGATTGGTTACCAAGGCTAGTATCCAATTTGGTATTGTTCAGTATCACCTCAGCCCAGCTGTTGACAAAATAAGAGCTGTATTTGAAGCTTATAAATTGCCCTTGCTACATGGGTCATTGCTTTTGTGAAAAGTTTTGAGGCAAAATCTACCAGATTGGATTTGAGACTTTTATAATCCCTAAGGTTTATTTTGGTTTCAGCTAATCTGTGCAAAGGGGCTTTATTAATAGTTCTATCAAAAAAAAATCAAAATCCAATCACTTTGTAGACTATGACTATAAAAAGTCAGTCATTCTTGTATCAAGTTAAGTGAAACTGCTCCAGAGCAGAACAGGAAGTTGGTTGTTTCCAAATGGGGTATTCTGAGGAGTTGAAGGAATTCAGAAGTCTGAGAAGCAGTATCAGCAAGCACTTCCAGCCAGTGCACCAAGGGAGTACTTTGTTGAAATAGTCCAAAAATTGCTTGAAAAGGTACCCAGCCAAGCTGCTCTGTCACCTTCTTCCTCATCTGCTCAGGGGAGAGAAAATATAGTGAAAGACCCAAGTGTCAAGATCAGACAGGGGGAGATCACTCACCAATTACCATTATGGGGAAACCAGACTCAGCTGGGGAAATGGCTTTATTACTAAAATAAATCCTTCCACAGGCTCAAGTGTGGGATCCTCTGTCCATGGTACCACAGGCCTTGCCAGAAGCCTGTTCAAGCACAGGCTTAGCATGGAGTCATAGCCTCTTTTGGGCAGAGCAGATGAGTGCTGCTCTGGCCTGGATTCCTCAGTGGGCTGCAGGTGAAAACCTGTTCTGCCATAGACCTTCAAGGGCTGCAGGGGCACAGCTGCCTCACTGTGACCACAGGCTGAGAGGAATCACTGCTCCTGTACCTGGAGCACTACTCCAGCTCCTGCTTTACTGACCTTGGTGTCTGCAAGGCTCTTGCTCAGACTTTCTCTCTCAACTCTCTGGCTGCAGTTGGACAGTGCCTTTTCCCCCTTATCACATCTGTTATGTGTTATCACCATTGCTGATGGCCTTGGACAGCAGCAGGTCCGTCTTGGATCCAGCTGCCATTGGCCCTGTCAGACTTGGGGAAGCTTCTGGCAGCTTCTCACAGAAGCCACTCCTGTGACCCTCCCACTACCAAAACCAGGCCATGCAAACCCAAATACACCCAGTCAGATGCTGATTTCTGGTTCATAACCCTGTGGTTACAGAAAAATGAAGATGTAAAGTATTTGCTCCTTTCCTTTCTATCCCTGTCATACAGAAAATCAGTGGCCATACAGCAGTGTTTTTACTTTTATGCATCATCATGTCATTTTGTGCCTCTCCAGTTAAGGCCCAGCAACAAATTCTGTGGTGATCTAGATGCGATTCAGAGGACTTGTAATATGGGGATCTAAATGTTTGTGAGATGGGGTATGTCATCTCTGTTCTTTGAGTTGTTTTCAATCTGTAAAAAAAGAATTATCATTTAGACATTTTTCTTCTATTGTTTTTAGTGAATTGAGTGAATGTGGTTATCAAGAATCAAGCAATGTTAATCAATATTAGTGGCAATCCATGAGAATTGTTCACTTGGTGTCTGTGTTGTAAGAGCTCAAGACAACACCTAAAAACTTGTGTGTTTTTAAGCACATAAGCACTCTTAATGACTTTTCTGATTAAATAAGTTCAATATTTTTGTCTTCCCATTGGATTTATAAATACATACATCTTTTTGTAAAGGTTGTGTACTGGAAGCAACATCGTACTAAGGCACTTTAAAGAGGTAAATAGAGGTAAATGTTTATTGTACAGTTTGAAGGAAGCTGTTCCAGCATTGAAGATTGTGCCCTCTGATTGTGTAAACTTTATTCCTCCATAATGCAAGTTTTAATTGTTGTGCTTTCATTTACAGGTAAAGCACAAAGATAGTGTTATGATCCCTTCCAAGTTTATGCATACATATATATTCGGTTTCCAGATTGAGAACACTCATGCATTCCTATAAGGATGTAAGTGAAAAATATCTTCAGGTAACCTTGTGAGGAAAAGGAGGATCTAAGCTTATGTCCTACATTTCCAGTTCTCTTCAATATGTTTTAACTTCATCTTCCTGCTGACTGTTAGAGGACTCGGATGATGATGTTTTCTGTGAAGGTTTTTAAAACTGAGATCATGTCTTTCGAGAGATCTGATGAATGTTGGTATTGAGATAATCTATTGTGTATTGAGAATGAGTTTTGTTTGCTGGCTTGTCAAACATCAGTAGCATAGATTTTCTTCAGTACTGCCTTTTGTGAATAAAAACTTGCAAGAATCTTGCAAAGTTTTGAATGGGACAAATCAGTGAGCTGAAAAATCAAATAATGCCTTCCACCTAAAAATTACGGTTTCTTGATTGATTAGAAATATGAAATGATGACTAAAGCAGGCAGCTGAATTTATTCTTTTCTCGTCTCCACTGTCAGTAAAAAGAGAACACATTCTCCTAATTTTCTCAAACTCTGGAGTGTACTAGAAATCAATGATTTTAAAATAGCTAAAGGAGTGCAGATCTGCTGAATGTAAGGTGATCTATCTCAAATAACTCTTTGTAATGCTAAAATAATAGCAAACAAGCTTTTTTTTTGGTTTTGTTTTTTTCTTTTGTTTTGTTTTTCATATCTTTTTGTTCTGGAGGAATTAATTTATTTCTGTGTTCCAGTGCATGCTGGATTCCTTCCTCGAAAAACAACACAAAGCTCTGCTCTGGCTCTTCAGAGAAAGGGACTAAAGGGTGGTGCATGCTGGAGAAACAAGGTATCTTTACCCTTGGGAAACTGGATCTATGCTCTGTTAAGTGCTATTTTTTTGGCTCAACATTCCTGTGTTCTAGACTACGTGTGTAACAATGATACCCAGGGCGTTAAGTAATTTCTGGTTCTGGGTATTTTGTTGCATTTAATGGTGAATTTCATTTTGTTTATTCTGGTGCAGTTGACCACTACTGTACATCATTGTCTGAGTGGAATTCTCTTCTAGTGCTGAATGGCTTACCCACAACTAATGAGCAACGTCTGTGATGCTCAAGCGAAAGCAGCTGATGCGTACAGTCCATTTTGGATTACCAAACCTCTACTATGTATAGTCTCATGATAGCAAAAAGTCCACTGACCTCTCTTGTCCCCGGCTGGCTGCTGGGGGAAATAATCTGTTTTCACATTTAAATGCAGCAGATTTTTGATAGCCAGTGGAAACAGAATGTTCACTGATGCAGAGTTTAAGAGTTTAAACGTTCCAGTGGATATTTAGGTAATTGCTTGCTCTTCCCTCTCAGAAGCAAGCGAATGAGGCAAGAATCAGGCAATCTGTACAAAATTGTTTTCTAATTGTTGAGCCAACTACCTCAAAATATACCCCCAACTCTCAATCTCTTCTAATTTCTGTCACCTTGCATCTGGTTTCTTAGTCCTGTCAAGAGCATTTAAGAACAATGCTGTTTCTCAGTCTCAACTTGCTGTCTATCACGAGTGCTCAGATCAATGCCATGTACTCTACCTCCAGAGGAGATCGATCTATTTTATGCTGAAAACTGACTGTGTTATCAACACTTTTGTTTTGGAAATGGTAATATAAGCCTGAAGCACTGAGAACCTGGCTGAAGGCTTAGACACTTGAAACGAGCAGCAAGTCTGCTGCTGTAATTGTAGTATGTTGTTTCTGATTGTTATGCCTGTTGGGTGGGTTGCTTTAAATGTGTGATCCTTTTTCCATCTTTTCATGTGTCAGTTTCTCAGAAGTTTGGAGAGGCTTTCAAAAAAAAAGTGAGATTCAGTAAATGTGTAGATGACATTCAGTGACTTTTGATGTGTTAAAAAGGATGTGAATTTCTAAAACAGAAAATGGATCTTTAGATTTTCTTTCCCATCAGTGAAATATTTTGGCATCCTGGTCCCATTTACTCAATTTTACAAATACCACGAAATGTTTCATATCTCTGTATTGATAAATACAGTCTGTATGTCTCAGCAACTGATCATCATCTCAATCTGCAGTGATCAGAATTGACGACGTATGAAATCAAGTTCTGAATAGATTCTTTTCAAGGCTGGCAAGCCAAAGGTTACTGCAGTGGTTAGAGCTGATCATTGCAGTCCCTTGAACAAGAACAGGTTGCAGAGTCTGCTTTCCTGAGGAGCAAGCTTTCTCAAGAGCTTGTTTTGGATCCATCACATTTTCTTTAAGGTCTTAAAAATTGGAATGCCTTGCTGGTAAATAGTAAAGCTTGCTCTCTTCCACTAAAAAAATCAGCACAATAATTGTATGGTCTCCACACACTTTAGGAAGGCAAATTTATTATATTTATGGTGGATCCCACTGGTCATGACTTTTCTATAGAGGTGTCCTCAGTTGGTAGAAATGCTTGTGTGACCCAGCTGATTGATTTCTGAGTCAGTATCTCTGTACAGGGGCATGAAATATCTGGTGTTCCTCTTTCTCTGATGATGTTCACCTCTGTGTACCATGCTGAAAAGACTGTCTGATTTTCATCCTGGCAGTGATTTGTTTCCCATAAATTTATGTTCTATCCTGGTATCTTGGGTAATGTAATAGCATACACATTCTCATCTCAGTCTTCAACCATGGAGCTTGTGTTACTGGAATTACTTTTCTGAAAGGAGTGCTCATTCAGCATTGCCTACTGCAATAATAAGAGTAATTCAAACTAATTTTTCTTTGTTATTTGGCTGTCAGTTTGATTTGATACCACCTGCCCATGTTTATCATTTCTCCATATTTGGCATCTTTTCTAGATATATTTGTTATCTTTCTTTCCAGTTCAGTGCTTTCCCAGTGCAGGTGAATATTCAGTCTCTTCATTCTCTTCTAATTCTTATTATTTGCTCTAAAAGGAATATCTACTCATTCATCACAGAGGCACAGTTGTCTCTGGCTTCTCAAGTGTGTATTGCTTTTTTTTGAATATAGTGAATATACGTTCTAAATTCTGGTACACTGATGGAATTTTTTTTTTTTTAAATATGATCATCGGATCTCATCTTCTGTGTTTTGGATTTTTTTTTTTCCTGAGTATCTATCTACCTGTGCATTTGCATTACTGTAATTTATAGATGTTAATTGATAAATATATACACATGGGAATTTTTTTCTGGTGCAACACATTGCCCTATGAATTCCATCTTTGCTTTGCCAAAGTTTTTTCTGTGATGCCTCTGGTCTTGTCACCCTTGGCACTTCTTTTTAGCCTTTAGACAGCATCCTTAGGCATAGATAGAGAGAGGTCTTGCACAAATTCAGATTATGTGTATCTAATGGAGCATCTGTTTATTGTTGCTGTTCATGAATTTTTTGACTTTTTGTAAACGGCTGGATTATCTTTTCTTGTATCTCTGAAAGATGTTCATCTTTGACATTGCAGTAAACAAATAACCTCAGATTGGAACGCAGCATCAGATCCATATCCAAAGAAGAAATTTTCAACCCTAGGCATCAGATTCCTATTTGCTGCTGTCAAAGACAAAGGAAAGTGTTGGTCTTCCATGTAGTTGTGTATATAAGCTTATTTCTTGAAACAAAAGGTAGAACTAATTTTTTAGTATATTCTTAGTAATGCAGTTGTCAAACTCATTTGAGCAGTTTTGACAAAAGAATCAGTTTTTAGTGCCTCTTGGAGCTGGAAATACCATGTTTTCAGTTTAGATCAAATCCCACTTTGTTTTCTTCACCTCTGAGAAAAAGTTCTGCATTACACAGCCAGAACTAATTAGCTCTATATTCTCTGTCCATATGTAGAACACCAGTTTTAAGTCATTATTATTATCACTAATCACTGACAATTTAAGTATTACTATTCTTGAGTAAGTGTACAAATATTTAAAAGAAACATAGAAAAAGTAGCTTAGTTAGAAATACTTTTACTTAAGGAAAAATAGCATTTTTAAATGTGGTATTTTTCATGATCAATTAATAATAGAATTTTTGAGCAACATAAGAATATGTTGCATTTATATTATTGAGATTACTGTTTAAATTTCTCTAGCTTTAATCTGTAGACAGCACCACCCAGTTTGTTCTTTTCATTTCATTAGTGGCATGAAGAAGTTATTTATATTAAAATGTAAATAATTTGCTAGAATAGCATCACTATATGGGCTGAATAAACTTAATTATATGCAAACTTTTTTTGTGTTCGTATCTTACTGATATGAAATATTTTTTGAATTCTGTTTTATTTTAGAGATTATTTGTCTTTCATAAAAGGATCCAAGTAATGGGGCTTTTGCCATTTTTCTCTCTTCAGTTTGGCCATGATTAAGCAGTTCTGCATCCTATACAGCTGTTTTCAGTTGTCTTTGTGCAAAAAAAAACCTCTTTACTGACTTTATTGGTCTGTGATGCCTGTTACTCTGTGTACTGAAAGCAGCAAGAGAATTTCCCTAGCTGTCAGCAGTCATAAGCACGATCCAATAGTGTATCTCCCTCCTCCTCTGTGTGAAGTGTTCTGTCTCATGGGAAGTCACAAAATAATTTTCAACAGTTTAGAATGGATGAAGAGAGTTTTTTTGTCCAGCCTGCAGGTAATAGGTGTTCAAGATAATTGTGATACTTTTCTATGTCCCTAAGCATGTGGTCACTCTTAGCTCTACTTGAAAAACTGTATTTGTCCATCAGAGGAAGCTTTTTTCGTATGTTGAGGGTGACATTGCTAAGTGTATACCATTGAATATAAATGCAGTAAATCACAAAAAAATGTTAGTAACCTTTCTGTTTGATCTGTCATTTATGCTAATCTGTTTCCCTGGTTCTCAGAACATTGTTTCATTGTAGTAGGTTCTCCATCACAGGAAAAAACACTCAATTCTGAATGTAAAGTTAGGTTTGCGAGTTCAGCAAATAGCAGCTCCTAATTTCTTTTGGACGTTAAGTGTATGAAAAATATACTCATCCATGTCGTGGGCAAGCGGAGTGCCCGTGGCACAGCTCTGTGGGTGCAGAGTTTCCCATTTAGATTTGCACCTGTAACTGTAGTTGAGGTAGATTACATATTCTCATTGATATGGGCAACAGACCTGGTGAAGGGCTTGGAGCAGAAGGCCTGTGAGGAGCAGCTGAGGGAGCTGGGGTTGTTCAGCCTGGAGAAGAGGAGGCTTGGGGGAGACCTTATCGTACTCTACAACTGCCTGAAAAGAGGCTGAGCTAGGTGGGGGTCAGCCTCTTCTCCCAAGCACCCAGAGACAGGACGAGATGATATAGCCAGAAGCTGAGCCAGGGGAGGTTCAGGCTAAACATCAGGAAAAATTTCCTTGTGGATGGTGGTGTCACTATCCCTGAAAGCATTGAAGAAAAGACTGGATATGGGACACAGTGCTGTGGTCTAGTTGACAGGGTGGTGATTATTTAAGGGATATTGATGGACTCGATGATCTTGAAGGTCTTTTCCAGCCTAAATGATTCTCTGATGATTCTGTATTTGTGGCTTTTTATGGCAGCCATTGCATTTGACATTTTTACTGTGCTGCCTGAAGAAAAAGAACGATTTCTGTTATGCTTTGATTTCATTACCTGAGTTATTTTAAAGAATAAATGTAAATTGTGGTTCAGTTGTTGGAGTATGCCACAGCTGACAGCATTTAATTCTTCTCTCCTGTTTTTTCACCCCTTAAGCAGTAGCTGAATTATTTTGTTGACATTCTCTTTATATTACATTTATTTAAAAATCAATAAAGAAACCATATTAAGTAGGGTGGTGTGGGGTTTTTTGTGGTTTTTTTGTTTTTTTGGGGGGTTTTTTTGTGTGTGTGGTTTGTTTTTGTTTTTTTACTGCATACTTTGTTTACTCTGTAATTCTGACTATGTTGACATTTCTCCTAGGAAGACAAACAACAACAAAAATGCTCTATGTCCTTTGTGACTTCATGGTAATTCTGGTTAAGGTATTTATTTGTGAATTTGTTAGGAAGGCTTTATGTAGGTGATAGAATTGCTTATACTGTCGAGGTCAGTTAAGTCTGAAGACTTGAAAGTTGGGAACTTTTATGTAGACTGTATTCACAACTGTTTTGTAATAACTGTCTGACACACTGTGGGAACTGTATAAGAGAGATTTGTTTTAAAACTCTAAAGCCTGAATAATATTTGTAATTAACCCGCATCATACTGTCAAAAGAAGGGATTTTTTTCTCTTAACTGTGACCTTATAAGTTTTAACTGGCTTTTCCTTAAGCTAATTTATTTTTATAGAATAACATTAAAATGTAATGACTAATTATTTTTTTTAACTTGCACCATTTTGATTTCATTAGCTGGCAGCAAGTTTCATCACTGGTGTTTCTAAAACATGTATCACAATTAAATGCTTTGTCTCAGGGCAATGTGTTTTCAGGAAATTGATTTTTGAGTTACACAGAGAACGTGGTAAATCTGGGAAGCCTTTATGTGCTACCAGTGCTATTTGTTATCTGTCAGATAGAGAATGGACTTCCATGTTTTGGAATGAAGTCAGCTTTTGCTTCCTGATTGAAGAGAACCTGGATATAGAGATTCAAAAGCATAGTAGCAGTCACGCTGTGGTAAATCTTTTTGGTGCTTGTGCTTATACTAGTGCATGGCTAAGAAAATTGCTTTATCTTTCTTCTTCTTGATCAATAGGAATGGACTAAAAGAAAGTGCATTAATGCCTATTTCCATTATATCTCGGAAACAGCACAGGACATTACTGTTTGTTTTGGCAGCAGTTTTTGGTGGCCATGAATAACCATGGAGGCACCAGCACCACTTTTTAAAAAAATTTTATTTATTTATTTATTTATTTATTTATTGTGTGTTAGGCAGAAGTTTCTTGTACTGGTGTTTCATTGCTTTTAAAAAGTTCTCTGGAAGAATCTAGTTTTTTTCTTGCTGAACCTTGCAACGTCTTAGGCTTCTTGGTTTCTTATGATGCAGTCACCTTTTAACAAACATTCTTTCTGGTGGGATGTGTGTAAATGTTTTGATCGGTTTTGATTTGCCTGTGTGCAGTTCTTCATATGATGCCTTGTATACCAAGGGAAGTTCTCAAGCTGTTTGGGTAATGGTCCATTTACTCTGGGAGTTTTAATGAATAAGATACTTCATGTACAGGAACTATATTAAATGTACTGGAAGTTCTTACTTCCAGTAAGAACTTACTCCCAAACATGTGGGAGAGAAAGGTAAGAAAGGAGCCTGGAGTGGTCTGCAGGATCCCCATAAAAGCATTTCAAGTGTTAGTCTGGGTCTCTGTAGATAGATCTTGAAGGTTGATAGATGGCTTACAGAATGAGCAGGGCCACCATGCTGTATAGCATGTGAAATCCTGAACTGACTTCTCAGTAACGGGTAGTGCAAAACATTAAAGCTCTATATATTAATTCTTATTGTAGAATTATTTTGACTTAAATGCTACTGCAAGGAGGAGTACCAGCGAAATGACAAAGCTAGATTAAACCCAAGTGCAGTCTTTGATTTAAATCTTACCACATTTTTGTTTTCAAGTTATTTATAGCTTTTTGTCAGTTTATACATCTAGTTCCTAATTACAGCCAGCTATTAAGATTAATGCTTACCTGGAGCAAGCAGTATTTGCCAGGTTTACCTTTTGTTTTGTCTGCCTGATGGATGTGCTGAAAAGAGAAGGTTTACAGGATTCCCCCTCAGAAACAGGGAAGATTGATCAAGTGTAGTGATAAGAGCAACAGCATCATTTTGGCTTTACCCGGGGATAAAAGCTTATCAAAATGATACAACTAAACAGAAGTGAAAACCAATTAGTCAGTGACTGTAGTTTTTCTGCAGGGATTTTGTTAACCTTTTATCACCTGATTAAATATCTGTTTCATACAGCTGTAGGAGAAGGAAAAATGTGCACTACTTTTTTTTTAATACAGGGGCTATTATCTTTTAGCATTAACTTTTAATTTATTTCACTAACAGATTGTCACTTGCATTCCTAAAGCAGAGAACATTTGCAGTCATGTCAGCGCAATAAACACATGTTAAGCTCAGTGACTTGCACCACAAGTTGAGTCAGAGGAGTTTTAAAATCTACCCCGGAGCAGATGGATAAAAGCTTTCAGGGCCCTTTTTAGTCTTAGACCTGTGAAATCTGATGTTTCCTTACTTTGGTAGGCTCTGCATGTGTACAGAGGTCTGCCTTTCCTCCTCTTATGTGAAGGGATACATAATCTGTAACAGGACAGTAATGGTGGTTTGTTAATATTTTACTTTAATTATGTCAGAAGTTGAGCTAAAGGGACTAAAAATATGTTACTGTATTCTTCAAGCTAAAAGATACCGTTATCTTTTTTAAAAGCCAGCAAAAACAAACAAACAAACAAAACAAACAAACAAAAAACCAAAAAAAGCCACCCCCATAAAAACCAAGAAAAAAGCCACTACAGGTAAATAATCTGATTAGGTAAGGACATGCAGTCATGTCCCTTCCCTTTTTTCCAAATTTGTTATTGGTACAACTGAAGGACTGAAGTCAAGTAATAGTTCAGCCCCTTTGAAAAGCTGCATCAACAGCCCCTCTGCCTGTACAGTTTCATGAGGGTGGGTGTGGTTGTCATGCTGATGCGCAGGGGTAGTACTCCAGTCACCATGGCAGGCTTTTATTCGGAGTTACTGGCTCCCATGGTGCTCTTTGGGCAGGCAATGTGGGATTCCTGTATCAAGGAGACAAGCAGCCCCCATAGGGACAGGCACTTTGATACTGCAGCATAGATATGGCCATGCTACAAAAATCAAAAAAGCTGCCTGTGCAAGAGGGTTTGAAGAGGAGAGATGGAATAGTGGTGGTGTGTGTTGCTCATCAGCCTGATGCAAATGCTGAGATACTTGGGATGCTCCAGGCAAAGATATTTCAGAGTATCTTGTGCAGGAAGCACCAAGGGTCTGTTGATTTTGATACTTCATGATAGGTAATATGTGGTGTTTCAGTTCAGGAACTCTTAGCTCTCAAGGAGAAATAGTCTACAAAGTAGAGTGGGAGGCTGTTTACTAAGGACTGCCAAGGTAGTCTTTCTCCATTTATTGAAAAGTGGAGGCTCTGAAAAATCTTGCAGTTGTCATTATTGATCTAATGTCCCATCTAATTAATGTTTTTGATTTCTTTAAAAATATTGTGTATTCTTCTGTTGGATCACAAAGCATTGCTTCTCTAAAAGTGCCTTGACATTACCTTCAAATTGTAATGACTCATAAATAAAAGCACTGAATAACATTCCGTTGGTTTTTGTAAGGAACCTTTTGCAGAGTTCCCACACTGCATAATACATGAAAGACTTTGTTAATTAATTGCCTACCTCGTTTTCTAAAGGTTTTTCCCAACACATCCCAAGACTTGCTGGGCAGCTATTTTCAGCCCTGTCCCTTATCAAATACATACTTAAGTAACTGAAGCTCCCAATTCATACTAAGTCTGGAATTTTGCATGCTTCTTTTTAATCATGCCAAACAAAGCTCTAACCCATGCTGCCTTTGTAGATGATCCATATTAGAACCTTATTATGATTTAAATGTATCTAATTATATATGGGCAATTAAATTGCCTTGATTAAAAAAACCCGAACATGTAACACGTAGGACAGACAAAGTTTATTTTTCTGATTGTTGTCATTTTGATTTGATATGCTCTTTGGAGATTATATTTTAAAAACACTAGTTTGCTGAAAGTAGAAAAATTAAAATTATGAATGTTTAAAGAATGTTTCTCTGGAGACTAAATGCTGAAAAAAGTTATAAAAAATGCAAGTTTTTCACTACAAATTATCCCCCAATAAATTTTTTTATGTAATGCTTTTTTTTCTTTGTAAGACTTCATATTAAATATGTGTAAACGTACAATACATTGTAAACATACAATACAATCTTTGTATTGTAGTGGGGATGCTCAAGTAACAGTCACGTTTCCTGAAATTCAGGTGAATCAGAAGTCATATATTAGAACAGTCTGTTAAATGGAAAGCCACCTGTTGGCTTGATGATAAGATACTGTTTTATTTAACCCATGTTGCTATAAACATTATATATGTGTATCTTAAAACTGAAAAAAAATTATGTAATAAACTGTTAAAAAAATGAGACTTCAGAAAAGTCTCAAAAGCTGAAATAAGATTTTGAGAATTTATTCCAGCAACCTTTCAACAAATGTTCTTAATTAAAATCTAATCTGCATTTTTTTTGTTGTGCTTTGTTTTTTCTCCCAAAGCTAAATATGCCAGGCATTGTAATGAATTCATTACACATAGATGTCAGAATTGGCTTTGGCTCTTCACATTTGCTAACAGGTAATGAACTAGAACAATTGGCAATCTATGCAGATTTCTTACTGTGAGGCAGTTTCTTTAATTTGAACAGATGACCTGAGGACAGGGTCCATTAGCATAACCATAGCTGGTGTGCAAGGGGTATTTAGCAAGAGGACTTTCTTAGTATTTTTCCTTTTCTTTCGTTGGACAGAAATAGATGACATTTGATTTTGCAATTACTTAAAGCCAAGAGCACTTTCGTCAAGGATGGTGTTTTGCTAACAGAAAACCCTAAATAATCTTGACACCAAAATCTAGAAGTATGAATTTTTCATGTGGAGTATCTTTACTGGTAAGTTGTGTAATGATCATCCCACAATATACCACAAATAAGTTGTTTTTTGACTTAAAATAGTAAATACCAATTACAGAGCTTAGGGATCAGAACCTGGAGTGTGGCACTGTCTTTTAAATATAATTCTGTAGGCAATGTAGACTAATTCATTTGCAGCCATCCCAGGCATTATTTCCCTAAAATTTCACCTGCAGTTTTCTTCATAATTTTCTATTTTTCACTGTTATCTAACTGTAAGGATTTTTATCCTGTGATTCTATCTATCCAGTTTTGTTTTGTTGAGATTGAATACAGTTTTTTTAATAGCAGTGAAAATACCTGGAGTCACATTTTGTACTGGAAGGGTCAAAATGTGGTGTTTGAATTGCAGATTACAAGAAGTATAAACATGGCTATTAGGATAATTTGTAAAGTGCTGACAGCATAATACAAAATAGGAAGACGGTCCATGTTGTAAAACAGCCTGTAAGGGTTAATTGTTGCCTCTGGCTAAGCAGGAGTATAAATGGAGAAAAAAACCCCTACAATTCATACTTTGTAGTTAAAAGTTTCCTTGGGTCATAGATAGCAGGCTTTTGTGTAAGTGTTGAGGTAACAGGAAGACAAATAGAGGGAAAAAAAGAAAGAATTTGAAGGGGGATAACAGAATCACAACGATCTGAAGGATTGTGACATTCCTGTGCCAAACCCTGTATTGTATTTTCCTGGTTTCTGGGTGCCCTACGTGAGTTCCCAACCTCTGCCCGTATGCCGTGGTACTGCTTCCATTGCCTTCTTTGGTCATAATTTTAAGTAGGAAAGTAAAAAATGAAAGAAAGGCAATGCATTTTGCTTTCTGTGCTGTATAAATGTTAGGATTGTGTCATCCTGTCCATGCTAACCACCAAGCTTGGCTGTCCTGAAATAGTTTAAAAATGAGTGATTCTATGTTTGCTATCCTTTGTAAGGACTTAAAACATTTTGCTAAATGAGCGTAAGGGAGTACGTTGTAATGCTGAAAATCATTGTAAGAAGACAAACTGTGTGTCTTCAATTAGTTCCTCTGCTAGTGAAGTACTAATGTAGAAAATAAGGAAATAGGATCTATTTCACAAACACAAGCATAAAACCCTATGTCTGAAGACATTTTCATAAAGGCTGGCTATTTTCAGTTCTTAAGAAGGGCTACTTGCAGGAAGAATGGCCACCCTCTTCATAAGCAGGCATGTTTGAAGACTGATGAAATATGCTTTAAAATAGAAGCAAAAACTTTTCATGCAAAGTTACAGTTTTAAATCTAGTACACTGAATCTTGTTCAGTTTTATTCAACTTTTCCTCACATTCCTGTGACCTATAATAAGATTTTCTTCTCAAATAGAATTTTGAGTGGTCTCTGTGCTTTCTCTGCTGGCTCCTGAAGGCTTGTTTGCACCCAGCAAATAATTCTAACGTTTCCATTTCTTCCCCTTTCTTGCCCACATGAAGCAAAAAATCTGTTCACATACCCGTGCTTGTGTCAAAGTTTAAAAGGAAGAAAATCTTCTGCTTGCATCTCTTACTGTCCTGATTTTTCTTGCATTTCTTCTTTCCAGAACTATTCTTTTTATCAACTTATTCCTGATTTTAAAGTTTCCTGGATAAGCTGGAACAACAGAAGATGTTTATTTTTATAAAAGAAAACCTAGAATTACATGTGCTACAGATGGAATGCCTGATTTAAAACTCCCATCTCATTCAAACATCTTAGTTTAGCAAACCTTAATATCAGATGAAGTCCAAAGTAGAGACAGGCGCTAACTAACCATTCCTCTGCTCAAACAGGAAAAAATTGCTAGATATATGCGTTCCAGTTCTTAACAAATGGAGACTCAGGTAAAACACTGGACTTCATCAGAGTGTTAATAATCACTTGATAAGAGAAATGAAACTTTCTGCCTTTGAGCAAAAAACAACAAAGAAATCAATAAGAAAGTAATTGTGGTCAAAATGAACTCTGTAGAAAATAAGCTTCCTGTGCATTTGTCTGTGGTTTGGGGTTTTTTTATTTATTTGGGTTTTTTTAAACTGTGTGCCCACTGTGTTTTTTCAGATCTAAATTTATCTATACTTTGAAACAATTTGTTTTTTATTTAATTTGTGGCCTAGCTGGTCACATTTCTTCTGAATACACAGTGTTTCCTTCATGATGGTGGGTGTAAAAGATTTGTCTTTGGCACATTAATCACAGGTAAAATATCAGAATGGATCTTGTAATTTCTGTTTGGGTCTTGAGTATACAGTGGTAAAACACATCACCAGAAAAGGGGTAGTCTAGATTCTCCATACAGCCTTTGCAAATTTTCTAGCATTAATGTTGAAAATAATGAATTACCATTTTCTACCTTCCCTGATGGTCATGAGATAGTGAAATGATTATCTTTTTACTGAGATAGGCTGAGATAGCTGCTTCAGTCAGATGTGGCTGACTCGCTTGTTTTTGTGGTTGGTGTTGTTTTTTGATTTGGTTTGGGTTCTTTTTATCGACTTTGTAAATGAAAGAAGGACTACTGCTGATAGATTGTTTAGATACACATTCAGAAAAGCTTATTGGAAGTTCATATCTTTCTGGCAATATTCTCATGAATATAGAATTTGTTAAGAAAAAAGCAGAGTCTATTTATTTATTTCTTCCTACTGTGTTATGAAATGCAATAATTGCTTATCTCAACCGAAAGTTTAAATCCAGATCTTACGTTGAAATGAGGTGAAGTAGTTACACTAGTTTTTGTGCTGCTGGTGGTAATAGGAATTATGCTGTCAACAAACTAAGGACAGATAGCAGTACTTAGGTGTGAAAACAAGCTGTCATTTCTCTAGGTCTTTATTTAGTGCGTAGTCACAGAAGGTCTGTTGTAAGGAGATTACAGAAGTCTGTAAATGAAGCTAGAGAACATGCGAAAAAAATTGCCATCTCTACACCAACTGTTAAAGGAAGTTTAAGGTAGCTTGTCTTGCATAATTTTCAAGAAATGAACATAAGGAAGTCATAAGAAAGACTATTCAGTCAATCGGTGTAAGATTTGCTAGAAAAAATGATTGGACTACTAATTCACCTGCAGGTTAATTTTGTAAACTACATTCTATGCAGATGATTGATCTACCTTGCCAATGTTTTAAAAACAAACTGCCTCAGGCAGCATGCATGAGTAATTCAAAATACTATAGCAAAACTATGAAATTCTTTTTTTTTTAATACAGACATTATTAGAACAGTAGTATCAAAGTGCACTGCATGGAATTGACTCATGGTGGTATTTAGCAAATGTAGAGACTAAGTGTGTGGCCATCAATCATCCTAAAGAATTAAAGAAAAATCAATTAACAATTTAATTAAAAGTCATTTGATGACCTCAGTTATTCTGTTTAAATAAGATCATAAATTCACTTCCCAGTTTAGAATTTAGACCAATTATTTAATTAAAATGCCAGTGAAATATTGACCTGGTGAAACCTTTATTCTAGGTGTTTTAAATATAGATTGTCAAATTTATCTTAACAGCTTCATATCCCATGAGATATCAACAGTTGTGTTCCTTTTGTTTTATAAAATATTTTTACTGATGGTGAATTACGATGCTATAATACAGACAACTTATCTGGGAGAAGAGTGCTCAGGCTATTTTTGTCTGTTCTCCAAATTTTTAATTTTTATCTGAAGGCTCTTTTCCTTTTACTCACCTGCAGTTCGCGTGCATTTTCTTTCTCTTTCTTCTGATGAGAAGGCACACTGGAAGTGAATTTACTATTTTTTGTCACTTCTTTTCCAAATGCTGCAGTGGGTTGTCATTTCTTAGATTTACAAGAGGAATCTAAGTTCTTGATCGAGTTCTGTCTCTTGTATGTCGGAATTTCTGTTTTCCTAGATTCAGGTTTTGAATCTGCAAGACACTACAGTCCTCTAGATTGTTTTTTATAAGGCAAATAAATTACTTTTAAATAGACTGTTACACTTTTTAAAAATATAAATTAGTTAACTAGTGTGCTTTTGTTTGATTGATTAATTTTTTTAACAAGTTCTGTGGAGATGTAGACTTCCCTCTTGCACTTCTGTCTGCCCATATCTCTACTGGTAGAGGGTAAAAAAACTACTTAATGTAAAAAGAAAGAAGCATTGAAACTTCGAATGCTTTCATGTCTTGAGCAAAGAAAATGGAGGAGAGAAATACAGTCTGTAAAACAAAACAGTGCATTATCAGTCCTGTCCTGCTGTTGACATACTTAAGACAATGGGGCACCTAATATCAACGAAGAGATCACCACCCTCCCTGCCTCTGCATTTTGCCCTGGCCACAGAAGCATTTGCAGTAATGAACATGTGTTTCCCCATTGCTGAAGTGCAGGTTCCTGATAACAGAAGGTTATCAGCATTATCACCAGTTGTCATGGATGGGAAGAGAGGAACTTGATCTCATTAATTTCCTGGGTGTCACTTGGTGCTGGGACGAGCACAAACATGTCAAGCAGAAATGGAGCATCCAAGCTAACAGCAGCTAGTTGACAGTTAGCAGTGGATCTTTGCCACTGTAAAATATATTACAAACCTTGGCGTAATCTTCCATGCATTTCTCTTGAGTAAATTTCAGTTCCTCCTCCTTTGTATGCATATGTTGAGATATTTCTAACAAGCCCTGCTCATTAGCGTACATGGGGGTGGGAAATAGAACTTGGGCTTATGGTCATCTTTGTTTTAAGTGTCCCTTTATGCCAGTGAAACCAGTTGGAAGGTTCTGTTTTTCACTGTGGTCACCAGTAGGATATTAGAGGACATGGACTCTGTGTAACACCTATGAAATTACTTGGAAAAATCACTGCCTTGGTAATACAGATAGATCGAGTTCAGTGCCCCACCTTCCCCTGTGCCTGTTGAAGGTGACAGACATATGCTGTCTTACTGCACAGCTCCTGTGTGTACAGGCACTCTGTCCCTGCCCATCATTCCACACGTAGCGGGTTTTAGGTAGAAAGAAGGCAGTTTACACAATGTCAGTTTTACAACTCCCTTCGCTGACACTAGAAAGTACCAAATTTAATGTACCAAATTTTTTTTGAGATTTATATTGCATAACAAACTTGCATTATTTTTACAAAGCTCTGAAGGCTCCAGCTGATATCTGTGAGGACTTACACTGGAAAATAAATAATTTGAAGGTTGTTTGTTTTTTTCTTATACGGAAGTTAGTTATTTAACTGACTTTTGCGTTTAGACTGTTAAAAATGGGGAAAATGCATAATGTGGTATCTTAGTCACTGGCCTGTTGAAGGTCACATTAAATATTTTCTGTGAACAAATAGAAGCATTACTGAATGAGTGTCCTGGTCTTTGGGGACTAGGAGCCTCCATCCTTCAATCCATGAATGCGAATTTAACATTCATAGCTCTCCTTTCTTATGTTGCATTTGTATACAAAAATCCAACAGGTATCAAAATGTGCAGGCAGAGAGCTAATGTGATTTTTTTTTCTTCTAACAAAAGTCAATAATAGTGTAAAATTTTGTGACAGTTGAATTCTGAGCAGTCCATATGGGCATATACAGTGTGCTCATTACTTGTACTACATACCTGTGCTGTGGTACTTCAGATCAGTTACTATTACATCTTGATGTCCTAACTAAATCTTGCCCACAGTATATGTAGTTTTAATGTACAAAAATATACTTGAAATGTGATTAAATTGGTTGTCATGTGCTTTGGAACATTTTACATCCTCTTGTCTGTCAAGGTGTCTTATGGATGTGCTCACCTCTGAACACTTTTAAACATCTTGTTTCTTTTAAGCAATCATAGTCAACGGCTACTTGTCCATTTTTATTTCACTTGTAGACCTTTATATTGCACCTTGTCATTATGAGCTGCTTTACAATTTATTTTATAACACTCAACTATAAGACAAGGACTGTATCTTTCAGGTTTTTTTGCACTAATCCAAAATGATGTACTGCCTGATTTCATGGACCAGGTCATGAGCCAAGTTTGGTTCTGCTAGCTGGAGTTTATTTTTGCTGCTATAAAATGTGCATTTATTCCCTTCTTTTTTTTTTTTTTTTCCTGCCTGTAAGTGTGATGATTTTGGGATTCCTCATTTTCATTTTGACTGAAATGTTAAGTTTAAAACTAACCTTACTATAGGAATACAAACTCAGTTTTTCTTCTATGATTTTTACTTCAGTTCTGTCTTCCTCTTAGATGATTGAAATGTGGTTTTGGTTGGTTTGTTGTTTTTTTTTCCTGTCTAGGCCCTGTTGATCTAAGTTGTTTAAATAAGTGTCTGGATACAGTCAAGTAAAGATATCTTTCTTAGGGTTGTATGTGATTTTTATGGTGGTGGTTTGCTGGTTGTTTCTATTGCTCCGCTCTGTTGTAAATATATTTTACTTGGCTCTGTTAGTTTTACATTAACTCTTGCAAACTGAGTTGTCACAGGCACTGGGAATTGCATTAGATTCTTCTAGCAGAGGCATCAGCAGCACTAAAGACTGCAACCCCCCAGTTCTGCTGACAAGTAATGGTTCTGTACTAGTTCCTCTGTCATCCACACCGACAGCAGCACTGTGAGCAAAACACAGCAATAATTTATCGTTGGAAGAACACAAATTCCTTGCTGCTCCATGTCAGTTACCCTAAATTAAACAGACAAAGGTGAATTTGTGCAAATTGTCCTAAGGCTGTGCGTCCATAAGTACCCGGTACTGTAGCATATTGATGACCAGGGCATGGAGTCCTGCCTCTGCCCCACTTCCTGCTTTACCCTCTCCTGTTCTGAGGCTGTTTGTGTATTATACTGCTCAAAATGTAATGAAAATTTTCCCAAATAATTTATTTTTCCCAAATGCAAATTGTAAATCCTCTTTTATACCTAAATTACTTAAATTTTGGGGGTTTTTTTTGCTGTATATAACTTAGTTGTATTGAGGATCTTTTCCTCACAGTTTCCTGAGGTTGTGAAAATAATGTGTTCCCTTCTAAACTATGTTCAGACATAGAGTTTAAAGCTTTTGGGTTTCCATAGATCACAGTTTAGTAAGTGGTGTGGTGGTTTTTTTTGTTTGTTTTGTTTAAGAAATGTCAAGAAATTATAAATAAATTTAGCAAAGCAAGTTTTAGAAAGGTATTTTTTTCCATAAAATTGGGTGATTGTAATAACCAGAGACTAACAGAAAAACTCTCTAAGATTCCTTGGAAATCAGAATGTCACTATTTTAGTAATGTTCTATGCCATTTCCTTACTTAGGAACCTTTTCCATCACTTCTGATGGTGTCTGCATGTAGCTTTTATTTCGAACAGTTTCTGTTCTGTTTTAAGCTTAATCTTAGCTATTTATGTGTAGTCATACTTTTCTTCATCATCTTACAATATAAAAGTAGGGGATTTATTTGTTACATGATCTACATTTCTTTATATTCCTTTTACCACTGCTATAAACTTTAATTTTATGAAGTATTTTAGCATATGCTCTCTGTGAAAGATGTAATATTGTATTAAATTTTATTGTTCCCTTTAAGTTTGTGAAGACATCCTCTTAAGTGTAGTAAATTGTTTTAATGTATGGCCATGGCTGTTAAAAATAATATGGGAACATAAACCACCAGGAACATATATTTATAGCAAAAAGTTTGGTGATAATTATCTCTCATACTGTGTGATGAATGTTTGAGGATGTAAGTGATAGCAATTTCTAAGTGATAAATCTCTCAGGCTTTATAAAGGCTAAGAGCAAAACTTTTGCATCAAAAGCTGTCATTCTCTTCTGTTACAGCTATTTGTTAAGGCAGCCTGGAAAATAAGTCTTTCTTTATAATGACATCTGAAGTTTCACAGCATGATTATTTTATTAGTATTTCATTTTCTGAATAGACCTATGCTAAAGGTAGTTTATCTAGCTTCAGCCTTATGTGGAGATCATTAGTGTGGCAAAAAAAAAAAAGATAACATGGAAAAATTATCTGAGCTGTGGATTGTATTTCTGCCACATATTGAGAGAGGGGTGACAAAAGCTTTGCCTTCTCACTGCAGTTTTCCTTGAAGTGCCTGTGAATTTTATTAATCTGACGTTTCATGACATACTTTTTACATAATCCTTCGAATAAGATAATACACATGAAAATTTGGACATATTTAAAGTATGTATAACATAAGTAGAACTTTTCTAGATGAAGTTTTGACCTTGAAAACTTCTAGAACCAGTAGGGCTTTGTTACACAAAGGCCACTGCTTTTGCCATTAATCATAACAGACTGTGCCTACAGCTATTGTTGCCTTTTCCAAGTGAATTATTAAAGATATAGGAACATGAGGAGTATTTATTGCAGATCATTTTATCAAACCAAAAGGGCAGGAGTTGTTTGTACAGGCTACAGCAAAAGGGATGTTTTTTCTGTCTTCATTTACAGTAGACCTCCAACTTAGTGCTTTTAGAATACGTCAGCTTAAAATCAGTCTGCTATTAAAGGAGGATTTGATAAACCAATTGCTAAATATTAGTGTCTTCATTCAGAGAAGTATCTTCATGGCCCTTTATTCCAATCCATGTCATCTGAAGCTCCTTGAATATTTAAGCAGTTCTTCTATTCCTCTGTATTTCTGGAAGCATACAAGATGTCATCACAAACTCCTAGGGGCTGTTTGTTATATAAAGAAAGAAATACTTGGCTGCCTTTCTATCTTGATTAAATTGTCATTGATGGACTGATGTACTGATTTATAGCTCATAGACATGCTGGGATCTTAAGGTTTTAAACTGAAATACTAAAAATACTTTTTAAAAACAAAATGAAAATTGAATAGCAGTATTACTTTCTCAAAAAGCTCATTGTTCTCTTTCTGTTGGGTTTAATTAGTTAAACCAAAGCCAGAAGAAAAAAAAAAAGTATAATCAGCAGTCATAAGAAATATGTCAGTTCTATGGGAGATAAATATAGATAGTGAAGAACTGCTGAGACAGTCAAACTGTGGCCCCTTAATGATGCCTGCCCAAGTCATTGAGCAGATGGATAGGATTTTCCTGGGGAAGATATTCATGAACATGCTGGATGTTGTACTCGGATGCACCAATTAAGAATTTCCAGTAGATTTTCAGAATTCAATTAACTGGAAATACTAATTGATGCATCCAATGTCTGTTGCTTTCAGAATGAAGCGCTCTAATTTGAGATTGATTAACAGGAGTTCCTGTAAAACACCAGTTTGTTTTGTGTGTGTCTGAAGAGGAATATTTGCCTATTCAGCCTCAGGTACTTCAGATTAGACTTGAGTAAAAGTACATTGTGGGGCAGAGGGAAGACAGGTTCTTTCAGAAAGTTCCAGAACAGAGTAGAACCACAGAGATGAATTGATTCTTACAGATAAGACTGGAGAAACTTTGAAATCCATCACTACTCAAAGTGTTTCTGTTTCTTTGAGCTTGAAGAGTCAAGAGGCAAATGAGTGCAAGTGCTAACTACATTGTTCTCTTGTGCACCCATTGAACATGTTCAGATGGCCTGTGGGTGATATTTTATATTTATATGTGCATAAAAACATAAATATAGATAGGTATATATTATATTATTCTTATCTGTTCTTCAGTGTTAGTTGATTGAATGCCATCAGTTCCACAATTAGATGCTATTTTTGTTAGTCAGTCCTTGTTGTCAGTCTAGGGATACAAATATTCCCCAAAACATGCACTTTTTGTCAATGTCAGTGTCAAATCAAGAAGGTTTTAAGCTTACCATATATGCTAAACAATTGCATAGTGGCTTGCAGGTTATGTTTATACAGGGAGGCACCAATGATGTGACCTGACAGACAAAGATACTACCAAGATGTACTCTTGTAGCATGGCAAATTAAGTTTTAAAAATTATTGTGCCACAGTTACCAGCTTTATTCAGCCATCTGAATTTCAGTGCTTGGGTCTGTAGGAGGATTGCAAATGAGAAGGTATCTCATCTTTGAAATGAACTATGAAAATATAGTATTAGAATATTCATAGTACTTAGCAGTACAGTGGCTGCTAAAGCATAGATGCTCTTTGCTTTCTATGTGTTGAACTTGAGTTTGAAAAGTTTGTTTTTGTGTGCAGTGTCTTTCATAAGTTCAGTTCCCTTTCTTAAGTTGTCTTTACTCTGTATTTGACTAACTTAGGAAGGTTTTTTTCATGTTGTCAATGTGAAATTAAAGCTGATTTTTCTGGAATATTGCTGCTAATGGAAAATATGCTTTCAAGAACAGCATTTGTTTTTTTCTCCCTAAAACAAGTGAAAAACTTATTTTTCTTTTCAAGGTGATAATTTATGCATAAGGTGCTATAAACAGATACTTACATTGCATATAAAACTTGCAGATTTTCTTTTAATCTGAAAACCCAATTAAGCATTGCTAAGATAAGCTGCTAAACCCTCTTATGGAGAAACATGATTTAAATTATTCCATACCTTCCTCTGAGAAGAGAACTCAGGAAAAAAAAATTTCTACCTAGAAAGAGGAATGAAATGAAACATGACAAAACAGACATTGAAAGGAGAGTGTAATGATTTTTACATCTGTAATATTTTAAACTGGATTTTTACAATTGTTCAGTATTTTGGCTTTTACAGTTTTTATAGGCTTTCAATCATTGTATAGACTTAGAATCCTTTTACTAAATGAGGATGGTACACAGTGCTGGATGAAACATGAGAATGCTGTTTTTCTGAGGGGAAAAGCAAAGGAACATTAGAGAACTTTCATTTTTCACGCAGTATTAGTTTAGGAACCCCTCTTTCAAAAGAGTCTAAATACACTAAGTTTGAGAGCTTGCAACAGTGTGTAGTCTACTCTAGAGCTTTATTAGATTTTTCTCATGGTCTAACCATGCATCTTGCAGCAGTTTAAGGCTATTTCTTCTTGAGCTGTTCATCAGATATGATTTTCCTTTACATGTTTTATAATGGCTTTTGATCTGCAGCTCAGCTTTTATTTGTATATGAGAGCATTAGTTTGGGTATGAGAATGAATTACTGATGAAGATATCCAAGACAATGAACAGTATCACAAAGATGGTGACAGTGATCAGAGATGGTACTTTGAAGCCTGTTCTTGGGCTGTTGATGGGATGGTCTGAGGTCTCTTGGAAGGATTCCTGTTTTCCAGGGTGCTTCCAGGCTTGTGTGAAGTCCAGAGAATAATGTCAGTCTTACTTAGTATTTCATGTTTAAGGAAGTAAATGTAGGCCACACAAGCTGCTGGGGCTGCATGGACACGACCAGCAGAGTGCTGCTGCTTTCAGGGCCAGGAACATGCGTTTCTTACTTCTGAATGGGAATTTGGCAGGGCTTTAAAAGGTATTAAATGTGAGAGTGACAAAGCAGACATCCAGATTATTAGTGAGAACTGCATGCTAGTATATAGATCAGATAACTGTATTACAGGTCCTCTTGTTGATTTAGTCTTAATATAAATTAGGTGGTTTGTTTAAGTACCAAGCAGACTCAATTAATACAATTTTTTATATTATTAAAACTGGGGGAGAAATCTAGTGTTCTGAAATACTTTGCAGATCGAGGCCAGCAAGTATGTTCTTTGATAAGAATTGAATTCTCTGAGAATTTTGGTTATCCAAAACGGGAAAACTATAGCATAGATAATGTTTGGAAGAGTCTGAACTATAGATTTAAAAAACCCCCCTCCTCCTATTGTGTTCTATGGTGGATTTTAATTGTGAGAAACCAGTAGATTTTTTCAGAACTAGTTTAATGACTTAAGTGTCATGGTTAGAAAATATGAAAAAAAGCTGCGCTAGAATGCTCTCTCAGCAGAGAACTCCATTATAAATAAAAATATGCACTTGGCTAAGGTAAGTATATATATCAATATTAACAGGCATTTAAAATCTTGACTTTAATATGTTTCATAAATTTCTTTCTGCCAAAGGTGGAAGTCTGTAAGCCACTAGTAATGCTTTTGAAGCAAAGTAATACAGAAAATATAGTATAGTACTCCCAGAAGATGAAGGTGTGAATTTTCCCATACATCATCTTAATGGCAACATTTTCTAGAAAATGACATGGGGCACTCCTTTCATATTTCATGACTTTTATTTGCCCAGCTTCAAAATGCCAAATGTGCCAGTGAACAGCACTTTAATATTCATGGATTTCTGGGATGGGTTTGACAGTTGTCAGCTAGAAAAATGGCTTAATTAGGAGGAGTATGACTTGTGATTTCTCCTTCATACTCAGCCACATACACAAACATGCAACATATAACTCAACATTTGTCTTCCACAGAAAATATAATTCACAAATGAGAGTGTTCTTTTACCATCACACTTGACTATGTTGATTGAAAATGCATTTTCATTTAATATAATTGCTGGAATAATCCCTTAGAGGAAAATATACTATAACCCAGGGGGTAAAAAGTCCTGATCAGCACTGAAACTGATGATTTAAAACTGCAAATATCACTAAAATAGCATTATCATTAATTTATGTTATCAAAGAGGCAGATAGGAAGCTAAACTACAGGCAGCCTTTTTCCAGACAGCTGAGTTATTTGTGTAAGAAACAGGTTTTTGAAGAGATAAAAGAGGAAGTGAGAGTGTTTTGAAACAACAGTAGTTCTGGTGGGTGATCATGTTCATACTGTATTGTCAACAGCAGGAAAGCATAAACTGAACAAAGATTCAGAAATTAATTGGACTAGCATGTAAGAAAAATCAAATGTAGATTTGTGGAGAACGTGTTGTTCTTCGAGGAGGAAGCAGAGTGGACCTAAGACTTATCCTAGTGGATGAAGCCCTGAGCAGTTTGGATTTTTTATAATTTTACATGCACTTTCAATAATAAGAAAAAGAATGTCAGTATGAAAACTTCGAGAGTATATAATATCAACTCCTTCTAGTTTTTCAAGTACTTACTAAAAGTGAGGTGTGAACATTTGTGTTAAAGAAAATGCGTTGTTTGGATTACCCAGAAGTACTAGATATAAACTAAGCATGAAAATGTAGGAAGTTAAGAATCTAAGCATCTTCAAGGAAAATATTAAGTGATCAGATAAAGTCAGAAATAGTATGTTTTGTAAACAGTATAAAAAAGAGGCAGGAAGCTTTTTTTTATTTCTGGAACAAAATATTTTTAAAGAACGATCCTGAGTTTCATGGGTGCGTAAGTGAATGACATGACTTTAGGGTCTCTCATATAACTTTATTTAAAAGTATACAGCCAGATGGAAAAGCGTAGTCTTAATCATTAGTATAACTTAACTCTCTTTCAATGAAACAAAAAACTCCATGTTTGAATTCTATATGGATTTTTTTGCACTTTGAGCTCTGGTTCTATCAGAACTTCAGGCAAGCTGAAAAGGTGTTTTTTTGCCTTTTTTTTTTTATTTTATTTAGATCTTCATTTAGTTTGAATTTACAGGTTAGATTGAAACATAAACAGAATTTAGAGATTTATCACTAGAATTTTATGAGTTCCACTGTCCAGCTCAGACCAACAGCTAACTACTTTAAACTTGCAATTAATGGAATTTCTTCCCTATATCCAAACCACAAGTTAGAGGAATTTTTTTTCAGCTTTAGGTCTCAATAAGAATTAAGACCCTAAGGCAGTGCAGATTTTGTGACCCAAATTACATAATGAGATGTATACATTTTAAAGGTGTTGTCAACCCAGGTTGTGATTCTATTTCACTGGTGCCTCTGATAGTGTGCTGTACAGAGGTGGCTTTTTCTCTCTGCATTTTATTCAGTGCTTAATTGGTCCTCATGTCACTTGTGGATTCCCACTTCAGGAATTCTGTGAAATGATGTATATAAACTGCAGATGCTGTGCACTGCAGGCAAATTGCAAAATGGGGCATCCTTATCAGTTCGTGACCAAAAATATTTTCTGCACTAAATTGACAATGAAATTTCTATTATATAAAGAATTTTTCGTAATTTCTTGTCCTTTACTGCTGTGTATTTTTATTTGATGATAGATCCTGAGTGGAGTTACACATGCTCATGAGTGATTGCTTTGTCACACTGAGAGCTTTGTAGAGCTAACTTTATGCAAGACTCATTTCTGAAAAATAAATAGCATCTTCTTCAAATCCAACTGTAGTCAGGGAAGCACTTAAAAAATTATTTAAAACACCCAGCTTTCTTAGCAGTCACTGAAAAGGTAGGGCATCTGAATTAAGTCTTGAATTCTGAACACAAGGTTTAGGCTTGATATGAGAGAGAATCATGCATGAACTTTCTTTTCAGTGGCAAAATCTGCAAAACAAAAATCTGATCATTTCATTATATTGGCAGTGAAATCTGTGGCAGTGGACATGAATCTGTGCAGTAATTCAGGGTTATCTGGGTTACCCCATGATTATTTATTTCCCTTTTAATTACTTTAGGAATCTAATACATGTTTTTGTAGCTTCTGGAAATGTTTTGGCTTTTTATTATGCTTAATCCCTGTAAAAACGTCTTTCTGAAGAAAGACATTTGATTTGTTGCACCTGTTTTACCATTAGAGAACACTTACTTGAATGCATGCATTGTTGTTAGTGCTACAGATAATTAAATCTTGAGAGAGAAGGACAGCAGGGGATTAATTGTTTTCATTTAGAAATTAACATGAAGTTTGATAAATAATGATGAGGGTAGACATGAAGTGTTACTATACTGAGTTACTGTTTCCATTCATCAATAATTATTGGCTTTTTTTGGACTTAAATGCTGATCCCCTATATACTTTTGTTCATGTGTATATAAATTCAAATGAACTTCCATTAACTTCAAAAGAGTTCTCATAAAATTATGTATTCATAAGCTTTGCAGAAGTGGCATTTCAGATTATTAATATTCTAGATAGAAACCAGAGAATTAACTTCCACCTGGCATTAGCTGAAATAAAGCCATAGATTTCCGCGATACTGAAGTGATTTATGTCACTGGATTTTTTTTTTCCTTAAAAGTTTTTAGATTTGATGATGATAAAATTTTGAGTTTAGTCAGTCAGTATTAGTGGTATTCCAGGTCAGCTTTGCCACATGCAGAGATGGGAATTCAAGGAGATTATACAGATATTGAGGTGGCTGTGTTTATCTTGGCATCCCGAGTACGCAAATACCCCACCTTTGTCACGTAACACGGCTTTATGTTACATACATGATGTTTCATGTGCCAAAGTATTTTTTTTTTAATATTGCAATTCTGTAGTTGCTGTTTTTTGATGTGAGATAATCAAGGCATTCTTCAGTGCTGTGGGACTTGAATAAGAAATACTAATTGGGCTGTTTCATCATCTGGATGAAGAATGGGTCACTAGAGAATATACCATTCTCACGAGACCTGCCATTTTACAACAGGGACATGTCTGAGAAATTCCTTGACATGGCAGTATTTCATAACCTAATTTGGCAATAGACATAGTCAAATTTACTGTATTCCAGCACAGCTAGTAGATCTGCCATCAGTCTGTCAGTTACATCAGTAAAGGTCCCTTTTCTCAGGTGTCAGTCTGTAAATCCTTCATTGTATTTATTGATTGAGCCACTGATTATTTCACCCCTGGCCTTCAGAACAGCAAGAATTTGATTTTTTGTCAGAAAGAATGTTAAATGCAAATTGCGATAACATATGATGAAAAAGTCTGCATCCTGTTCACATGTATTGTCTTTGATGTAATTCATCTTACTTCCCCTGTGAATACAATTAGCAAAGTGTGGGAATTTTTTGTGAATTTGCAAGTGATCTTGTTAAAAGAAGTCATATACTTCAGTGGAAACTCTTGATCTAGCATGTTCCATTTAGAGCGTGTTGTACTTGGTATATGTTCAGAAAACAGCACAATAGTGAGTGGAGGAAAGATGGAACTTCCTGCTGTTATGTGATGTATACACTAAAAAGCCATGGAAGTGTAAAATGCACTGGACTTCCGCTCAGATTCACTTGCTAATTTTAGTGTAGCTAGAATCAGTTACAATAATCGTGAATTAAAGGGGGGAAAAAATGCTGCAGCAGTTAGCTCTGAAACAAAAATATCAAAAAGCTGTACTTTGAGAGCAGCTGAGCACAGCAGTAACGTTTTCAGTGATGTACATTGCCCATACGGCTCTGTAATTTTCTGTCAAGTTTCTGTCTTTCTTTACACTACTGCATCATAGCCATGGTCAAGTTTGATATTTTAGGATTTTGAACAGATCATAAATTTTTCGCCTTGTTTATAGTGAAGTAGAACTCATGGAAGGAGGGGATTTGATTTTGTCAATGAAAGATTTAATTCGTTGTGTAGCTATTTTTGGGGTTTTGTGTTGTTTTATATAAGTAAGAATATATTACATTATTAATTTTAGTTAAGAATAAGACAATGAAATACGAGATTTTAGGAACATATACCACAGACAGGTATATATTTTCCATATTACTCATCGATCTTATTAAGAATCTTCCGTATTATTAAGAAAAATTGGACATTTGTGTGAATGTATTAGTGTGACTATTAGGAAGCAATGATAATGAGTCATGCTATTGAATGGAGCACAAACATTACAGTGAGAGAAGTCATCAGGTAGAGCGTTCACCAGGGGCCGTTTTTGACCTTTTGTATAATGTTGAGTTTCTTAAAACTGTATGAATGTAAGATTACAAAGGGAAAATTGCAGTTTGCATGTGTTCCTTCTCTATTCCTTGTCAGCATCAGGAAGGGTTATTTGAAAGTATCTAAAATGTTAGGAAGTCCATGAAGATAAGAAGATGGACTTTATGAAGTGGGCTGAACATGTAAATCCAAGCCAACACCTTTTATTTGATAATGTGTCAATTGTGTTGAGAGACTCTAACAGAATTGCACAAAAATAATGACGTTTCAGTTTATGAGGTTTGAGAAAGCTGTGCTGAAGACTCGGAAGTGAATTTTGATTTCCAAATCTGGAGTTTAAATAATAGTACTGGTTGTATATACTTCGCCTATGTGGTAATTTCCCCACATCTGAAGTATGTGCCGGTCCTTTACAAAGATGTGGTACATGTTTACATGTGCTGTGACTCCGTAAAGTCCTACACCATTTCAATTATTCATTGAGGTCCACAGTCTTGATGGACTCCTCGAAGCTGGGTCTCTTGGCTCTTATTTCACCTACTCTGCAGTCATTATCTCCGCATCAGCCATCTCTGGGCCCCATTACACCGCCTCTCTGATGTCCTCCATCCCTTCAGAGCCTGCTCTTTGATTATTCATTGGTTTACAATGCCCATTAATATAGAAAATAGAAAAAGAAAAAAACAATAAGCTGTTATCTTACAGCATATCTTCTTTCTTGCCATACCTGCATGAGTGTTTTTTAATTACTGCAGTATGAAAAGTTTCTAGTATGTTCTGACTTATTTTACTTCTTTCAGGTTGTATCCTTACATTGTAGCTGGTTGAACAGTAAATCTTTAGAAAAGCCCACTACCTATCTGCCTACTTACCTGTCTGTATCTCTGTATTTTTGGTTAATTGAACTAGACTGTTTGTGATAATTAAGTGGCTGTACTTGTTAGCAGGGCAGAAGTTAAGCATATAGGTAATAAACAAAGAGACATACAAGAAGTAAGTTAGAAGTAGAGATATAATTTAGAAATTTATCATAAAGCCCAGGTCCTGTCATTATGCTGAAGAATTAAACTGAAAGGTCAATACTTTAATATTCTCTTTGCCTCATCACATATGCCATTAAATGTCAGGGCTTTACTAATGTGCATACTAAACTCATCCGCCGTATTTTAGTCTCTCAGTCTTTGTCAGGGGCTGTTGTTTTTCCCAAGTGGCAGAAGACAGTCCATTGTTTTAACAATTCCAATAGAAAGTGTACTCAGGAAATTTTGGAGGGGAAGATGACTCACAGGTTTTGTGTGATTGTGAAACCCTTACTAGGCACAGTGTTTCCGAACACCATTACACTGAGCTTAAGCATGGAAAGGCTGCCTCCTGTCCTCTTCTGCTACTCACTGTCATTGTTTAATTGACTGACCCATCAGCTGCTCTTCCTCAGTTGCTGTGTTCCCTGCACCTCTCTATTGATTTTCTGGTAAAAAATCTTCACTGAGACAGCTACGCTTGAGTCTAGCTTGGTCTTTTAAGTTTTGGACTTTGCTTTCAATTAATGTAAATTTGTCTGTTTAAACAAGACAGGTCTGTGGTCTTCTCTATCACGGGATATATATATGTGTGTGTGTGTGT
>VZDJ01007747.1:10974338-11064029 GCA_008694505.1 Cyanoderma ruficeps
GTGTGTGTGTGTGTATTATGTATATTATGTATATGTATGAAACAATTACACTGGCTTAAACTATACCTTAAAAGTATTCAGATTGAAACAGTATACATCTATTATATAAACATTAGGAAGGTGCATACCACAGGGTAACTAACAAATGTGTCAAAAAGATGTGGTTTTTTCTTACTCCATAGCCTGTAAAAGGAATTCCAAATGTCTAAAACAAAGCAACTGTTGAATGAATTGTTTAATGAATTACATAAAAAATGAAAACATTATGTTGTTTTCATAAGAATAAATAGATTGATTTTTGTTCATTTTTAGATTGTAGCCTGATGCTTTTATAACCAAAAATGAAATTATGTATTTCATTAATTTGTAAATTCCTTGGTAAAGGAAGTTCTCAACATTAATAGTATATTTCTAGGAAACAAAAACATTTTTAACAGGTTGCTTTAATTTTATTAGTTAAGTGATTCAACTCTCTTCATCTCTACATGGAATGGAAGAGTGCATGGCTGACTTTGGCTCTGTGCTTACCTCCATTCGCAGATGTCTAGCACCTCTGCTTACTTAGATCAAGGAGGCAGTCAGGGTTAGCCGTATCCAGTTTGCACGTGTGAAACACTTTGTTCCTTATCAGTCCATGTCAATTTTTTTTCAAAATGCTAAAGATTTTAAAAATCTGTGGAAAACCTTCCTCTGCCATCTCACATGCACTTTATTCTAGTTGGGATTGGAACACATTGATCTCTCAAACCAGCCTTGCAATTTATCTCCTGGTGTGAAATCAGTTGTGTATCTAGACCTTTGGATCAATAGAGAGTCTGAGCAGGGCAGCAGAGTTACTGATAGAGGGCAACCCAGATTAAATTAAATCAGGACACATTCAATTAGGTTTAGTGGAGACATTTGGAGAGAGCATGGCTTGGAAAAGAACAGGAGAATTGTGACAGTATCACATTACTGCTGACAGCTGATATGCACCTTAAATGTCTTTTAGATCTACCTACAGAAATATTATTTATTGGTGCCTGAGTTTTTCGTGTGTGTATGGGGTGCAGTAGTACTATAATTGCATATAAAAGCAAACAGTAATCTAATATTAGTAGAGTAGCTGTATGTAAAACACTTGATTGTTTCAAAGATACAAGTTTATGAAGCCTATCCAACAGTTCGGTCTTTCTCAAGCATAAAGCTCTGAGGAACAGGACAGAATTGTTTTATCTGAAACTCTAAAACGACATGCTGCATGTAATATTTCAAAGTAAATGAACAGAACAAAATGCAGCAGCTGAAGTATTTGTTTGAATAGAGGGATAGAGTCTAGCCAAGAGTTTTTTCTTAACAAGAGAGCATGTGACAAGATTTGTCCCATTGGCAGTGGGAATGATTCTAGATGGAAGAATTCCTTGTCTCTCAGTTGTGTACTGCCTGCTATGAATTCTGTTTTGATTTTAAAGTCACGTCATACTAATTTAAAATGTAATAGATTGGATGGAGAGAGAAACAGAATACTAACAGATGATGATTATCCTTTTTTTCAGTTTGTTTGTTTGTTTTGTTTTGTGTTTTGTTTGGGGTTTTTTTTTTGATGCTTCAATGCTTGTAAACTAAGCCTCTGTATTATGTTATCATGTGTTTAAAGCCTGTTTAGTCATCAGCGGTGGGTGCTGTGGGCTGTTTAATGGATATAAATACCAGCTCACTGCCAGACTGAAATTTGGGCTTTTGGGATCCCAGCCTTGTCTGAGTTCCAGTCCCAGGAGTAATTGCAACTTCAATCCCCTGATCACACTGGCAGTGTTTTCCCTTTTTACTCCTTGATGCCCGTACCGCACCGTGGTCTGGTAAAGCAGTCTCACCCTTGGTGGCAGGCTGCCACAGGAGAGCTAGACATGATCTTGGGTAAGTGATGCTCAAATAAATCCTTTTGCAGAGTTCCACATCAGTTAATTTCAACCCCATCTGTTTCTCCCAGTAGCCTATTTCTGAATATGTTGAAGGTAAAACTCAAAATCCAAAAGAATTAGGATGTTACAAAATAATCTTTTTTCATCCTCTTTGCTGCTGGAAGGAAGAGCTCTGATCCTGCCCTCCAGCTGCTGCACAGCACACTGCTATCAGCTAGAAATGGAGACATAATCTATATTTTACATATTAGCATCATGTATGTGACAGTCAATCCTTGGTGTGTTGCTAAGATTCCCCTGAGCCTCTTGTTTCCGTGCCAGGTTTATCAGCCCTTGTTTTTTGAACAGCCTTTCGGAAAACAATTAATGCATGGCAGCAATAAGCTACATCTGTAACCTCTGCCTATAGTAAGGGCAGGAAGCTTGGACTTTGGATTTTTATTTCAGAAATTTTATTCTGCAAATAGTAACGCACAAAGTTGCTGCTTTTTTTGCAGGGTGATTTTAAAGCTGCTGTTCTAGAGATTCAAAGCTGAGGTTAAGCATTTGTAAGATTCTTTATTATCTACAGAATTTTTGATTGGAGACTCCCTGGCCTCTGCCAAATGTGAAAATATTGAAAAATTAGCTCGATATTTTTAAATTACTGGCTCAACAGAGAAAAAAGCCCTGATGTCTGAAGTGTACACTGCTCACAGCTAGAAAGCAATTCTGTGTGATAAGTGTAAGTGAGAAATGAATATGAAAAGATTAATGAAAATAATGGGAAAATTTAGGAGCAGCATTGGGTTTAAATTTGTTCTGGGTAAAAAAATATGTAATTATAAGGACTATAATCTTTTTTTTTTGCTATAATTACATTCTAAAAATTAGAAGATAATTAGTGCTAAGGAGCATTCCCTTTTATTCATTTCTTGCTACATGCTTTTTACAACATTGTCAAGTCATTACATGCAGCAAAGTACTGCATTTAAAGTGTGTAATCCATAGTACTCTAACCTCAGTGTGTGTGAGCTGAAAAGGATATTATTCCTGCTTTTAAAACTGAAAGGGCTGTCTTGCATTACATATTTTCTCCTGAACATTGCTTTTTTGGGGGTGGTCTGTATGTAGAGTTCTTCAGTGGGTCAAAGGTGAGGAATTGTTCAAGTTCTGAAATGTAGAAAGGTCCTCTGTCCAGGTCCATCCTGCTCACCAATGTATGTACCTATATCCAATGTACATACCTATAAGATACCATCTCTGTTATCAGCAGGAGAAAATATTCAAAATTAATTCTTGATTGAATTTGAAAACTGAAATCTCCTTATCCTTCTTCCTTACTCTGAACTGGAACAGCATTTACTCTGTTTTCCAGTTTTGTAAATGAAAATTATCAATCACAACTGAATTTACTTCTGATGCGTTATAGTCAAATATAGAAAATTTAGATCAAGATAACTAGGAGTGCTTCATGCTTCACTGCTAGTGACATCACTGCAAACTCATTTTGACAATGTTCCAGACTTGATGTTATGACATTAAATATTTTAAATACTAGAAGGTGGAATCTAATTTGGAAATACTCTAAATTATGCAGTTGCATTATTCATTACATTACTTCAAATTAGGTTATATTGTATTAATATAGCTTTAGTATGGTGTAATTAGTACAAAGGAGTTGCTAACTGTGATGTCTCAGTAGAAGAGAAAAGGTAACAGCTTAAAGCATCATGAGGAAAAATATATGTGCTTCTTGTTGATCAGAAAAAAAGCACATATTAGAATAATAGGATCTTTTGAATTCAGAAATTAATATGCTTTATTCACTTACTACATTGCATGATAGCTTAGAAATTGACCTATCTGTAGCTTTTCTTGACATTTTAACAGGTCTGGAATTTATGCTTTGCTCTGTTACACTTTCCTGGACATGTCTGTAAACTGAGCTATTTGCTTGACCATAAGATTTAGAAGTCTGAAAAGAAAGAGAGCAATTCATCTCTCAACCCCAACTTAAAGTCTTTCTGACAGTTAGATATAATACTTTACACCTCACTAAGTGACTATCGAGTGGAGGCACTGACATCTGACACTACAAAGACTAAAATATTCATGCATATTGAAAATACAGAATGTAAGAAATAGTGCTCTCTACTCACATTCAGTGCTAGTAGTTAAGGCAAATCTATTAATCATATCTTTGGTGTCCCTCTGTACCTTCAATCACTTACCAAAAACCAAATATATGGCGTGTAGTTTTTCAGCAAGTTTTCATCTTTGTGTTGAATGCTGATCATGTTGGAAAAAGAAGGCAGAAAAATCTCCTTTTAAAATTTATAGTATTCATCAAAGTATTTTCAAAAAGGATCTTTTAAAAGAAGGAGAAAGAAACTGTGTTTGTGTTCTTTATTGTTTTAAAGTAATTTGTGCAATCACTTACAAGTCTTAGTTTCAGCAAGTTAGAAAATCTCACACAACATAATGATTAGATGGAGCCATTCAGCATTGGCATATCCACTCCTCAAAAAAAGGCATATATATGAGAATTGTATCAATCTGAAGAAGGCTTCTTCAAAAAATAGCTGATTCACAGGGGGAAGCAATACTTTCCGTTCTGTTCTGTTCTGTTTTCTTACTTCTGTGCAACTATAGTTTATTTTTGGAAGTAAAGAACCAATATTTGTTCAGCATCTTTGTTTACTTTTAAACAGGCAGGGGGGCAAATAAGGCAATATACAGAGCCCAGTGTACCAGAGCTATAATTGCTGCTAACCATTGTTGCACTGCCCTAGTAGAAATCTTCTTTTGTGAATGTTCCTCTAAAGTGATAATTCTTTTGGTTCTGGCAGCTCTTGTAGTGCTTTTGAAGTGCTTTACTATTTAGTATGCTTGTGGGAAGCTTCCATATGCTTCTGTAGGAAAGAGCTGGAGTAAAGTGAGGGAGAAGGAAAGACATTTTTCTGTCCTCACTTGGGAATCTGTGTTTTCAGCTTAATAGGAGGAACAAACAAAGCCTGTGATCCACAGAGACAGAAAGCATTCGTTTGAAATGGTATTTCAAATATAAAGAAAATATAAATCAATTTTTTGTTTGTTTGTTTCAGAAAGTTGTATTTCTTTGCCATATCTGTGATTGAATGGAGAGGCACATAATTACTTTTTGATTTATAGGATCAGCAATATTGCTTTTTATAAAACTGTTATTTTTTTATGTCTGGTTTGTGAATTCAGTTATCTGATGGGTTTGTGCAAATGTCAGGTTTCCAAATGAATTATGTGTGAATGGCTTAGATATACCAGAGGAATGCATGAATTCAGCTGTGTTGAATATTTCTCTTAGACTTCAAGTCAGTCACTGCCCAGTCAGTTGTTTTATCAATTTTTTTACCTTTTAACCATAGATAAAACAGTGTTATGTTGGTAATTTACTTCTTAGTATCTTGTGTGGGACTGTGTTTTGGATTTGTGCTGGAGACAGTGTTGATAATTCAGGGATGTTTTAGTTGTTGCTGAGCAGGGCTTACACAGAATCAAGGCCTTTTCTGGTCACCCCATGCCACAAGTGCAAAGACTGTGGGTGCACAAGGAGTTGGAACGGGGACACAGCTGGGACAGCTGACCTCAACTGGCCAGAGGGAGAGTCCATACCATATGGCATATCCTGCATTGGTCAGTTGGTGGTATACAGTTGTTCTTCATTTATATCATGTGTCTGTCTTGGGGTTTATATCCCTCTTTTTTCTTCTTTTCCCCTGTAATTTTCCTTTTCATTTGAATTTTTATTTTCATCATCATCATAATCATGATCATTTACTATCATCGCCATGTACTATTACTGTTCTCATTCTTTCAGTTATTAAAATTCTTATTTCAATGCATGTGTTTTCTCCCTTTCATCCTTCAATTCTCTCCCCCATCCCACTGAGCAGGGGGAGCCAGCGTGTGGCCACGTGGGGCTGAGTTGCCAGCTGGCTTTACACCGCATTTACAGTTCCACATGTAACTGACTCCCAGCAAATTTAAGGAGACATTAATTTTTATTTGTTTTGTGCAGAACTGAAAGATGCTGAGCTTGCCAAGGTGATAAATTCCTTGGTGTGCTTCCCTTTCTTTGATGAATCCTTGAAAACTGGTACCTAGCTTTAGTGTAGTTGACATCAAGTTAGACTAATAATAAACAAACAAAACAAAACAAATAAACCCCTTACGTAAGTAATTTACTATAATTCTGAAAATCAAGAGAATGTTTATATTCAAGTGAAATCTTGATGACTAAATAGAAAACATTATTTTTTGGTTGGAAAACTAAGAAAATACATTAATTTATTAATCAGTGGAGTAAAAAAATACATATAAATAAATATCAAAATGAATAACAGCCTATAAAGAGCAAGAACCATTCCACATTTATATTCTGACACAAATTTAAAAAGAAGTTATAAATTAACTCTGCATTTTTGAATAGAACTTTGTTGTAAGCATAGAATTCTAGAAATGTCTCTCTGTCAGCTTTATTTCAAATGTAAGAGGAAACAACAGCATTTTCACTGAGAACATCTCCTTTGTACTTCACAACACTTTTTTTTTTCTATACCAAGTGTCCTTGTTATTTCCTTGTTCTTGTTTTAATTCAAGGAATCATAGATGAATGATTATCACAATTAGGGTTGGGGAATTTTTTTGAATCGTTTGCTGTTGTTTTGTATTGAGTTTCTGTCCCACCAAGTAGGAAGATTTTCAAAATATTAAGCAGTTTCTGGTATTTTGTAACTAGCAAAAGAGCTCTGAGAGGTGAACAGGAATAGTAACAAAGCCTAGATTACAATTGTAAGATTTCTAAGACTATTTAAATAGGACTTTTAAAAAGCAGATTCTGATGTTACCACTTGACATTGCAAAGAGTTTTAAAAAATTTCTTTTCAACTTCTGATATTTAAGGGCCATAAAAATACTTACTTTAGTGTACATGATTTTTGCCAGATAATTTTGCAGTGCTCTTTGCTATTTATCAAATTGACTCTCCCAAAGAGGTTTTAATTGCAGCTTGAAAAGTTCCTATTGAAAAGTTAAATCAGTACTTGAGAAAAAAAAATTACTGCTAATATTATCTGTACAGCGATTACTTAAATTTCTAGTTGTGCTTCTAAGATGTTGCCAGGCTGTCTCAAGGAAATGGGCTGAAATTCTAGAGGCTGCATGTGATGTAAACTTTTAGCTTCATGTTATCTATAAAAGTGATTATCTTTCTGTGGTCTGACTTAGTGTTACAGAAAATGTTTGGCATGCATGGACTGTGAAAGTAATTAAAAACAAACAAACAAAAACCCAAGAGGTTATATTCTTTCCACTACTGAAGTGGTAACTGCAGTGTAAGTTTGCTAAGTGAGACTCAAATAGCACTGACAGCACATTCTGTAATAACCATCCTGAGAGATGCAGTTTCTTTGTGATTCATGCTCTGTCAATGCAGTAATTTCATGCACTTCTGCCTTATAAATCCACTCCAAACCCACTTGTCTTGATTGGCAAACTGATTTGTTTCAGATTTTAAGATGTAAGTTTGTGACTGTTGGTAAATGTAACTAAGAAAAACGCTAAATAATCTTCAGCTAGAACATTGCCTTGAATGCCTCAGCAGTTTTTATAAGGTTATTTCCGTTCCTTGTTTTTAAGTTATTTAAACTACAGAGAGTTTGGCTTTTTGTTGTTGCTATTTGTCTGTATGACAAGTACAAAAAAAATGTGAGGCTTTTTTTTTTTTTTCATTTTGTAAGTGGTCTTGAAGTTCTTTTTTGTTATTCTTACATAGCTTACATTTCTTGGTAGAGTTCACAATTTCTTTTTTATGGGTTTAGAGTTCTTGAATTTCCTTTTTTCATGGAAAGAAGCATTATGGCACAGGATGCATGGAATGTCCCATATGATATTTGATCTCTATATTGTGGAAAAAGCTGCAAGATGAGATTTATAACTATGCAGTAGTGTCTGTTTCTGGAAAGCATGTATACAAATCAACATGAGGTGATGTCATAGTGACTATGGTCCATGACACCATTTTCCTCATTGTTAATTTTAAGTTGGAGCAAAAAGAGTTGGAGGAGGGACTAGATCCTCAAAGATACTTCAAAATGTGGTTTTTTTCTTTAGTCGCCTGCCTCCTGGATTGAACTCCCATCCTGAAATTCCTACTCAAGCTATGACCAGTGTCAGAAAATTAATTAAGGCCACATGAAGAGTCCAGCTAACCTCCTAGCCAATGCCTTATTTACCTTAAATAGTCACAGACATTTGGCTGTGAAAATTACTATAATTCAATTAAAAGAATTAACATGAGTATTTACATTTACTTCTAGATAGAGCTTGTTACTTCATTTCACATTAAGGAAAACAGTTTCATGATCAATGTTACTGTGTGTCATTTTGTCATACTGCTATACTCCATAGAAACAGGACTGACCCGGCATGATACACTACATTTCATTATTTTCTATATTTTCTTTTTCCCTGTGTTTCCAACAACTTCACCTGTCTTAGAAGAGCCCTTTTTTTCTCAACAGTTGCACCCTCCATGATTCAGTACTTGCATTTGTGGATGATAGGGTTTGAAGGAAGGTCTCTTGGAATGACTCAGTTCCAATGGCTTTGAAGTTATTTATAGCTTTCTACAGAATGCTCATTAGACTACCCCTCTGCCTCTCTCCAGGTCTTCTGTGAACACATTCTAAGATGGTGACCTGGGTCCCTTTCTTTCAGCAGAACAACCCAATTAGCCTCACTAAATGTACTTGCATTTATTTAGGCTTGTTTTTCTTTTCATACTTCAAGGGCCATTTCTTCATGTGCTGACAGTAACTACTTTTCATTGTTTTCATTAGCTCTCCTTATGTACATATAAAAAATTACCATACTTTTTCATTAGTATTTTTTTCTAGTGTACATTAACATGTTCTAATTTTGATCATGCTTATTACTCTTGCATTACAGAATAACTCTACTGTTCTACATTCTTGCTATTGCAGTAATTCAACCATACAGATTAGCAGCATATTTACAGTATTCTGTGTTTATCTGTATCAATACATCAGAAAGTTAATTGCCCCACTAAAACTGCTGCTACAGCCTCTCCATGTACAATCTCCAGCATATAGTACTAATTTTTTAACTTGGTCCACATTCAGTATATTTTATTTCTTGTATATTTTCCTGCAATACTATTTAGTCAGTATTTTCTGTGGTTTATATGTGGTCTTGTAGAGCTTTTCCTCTCTAAGTGTATCTCAGTAAAGTCTCACTCAAATGATTGTAGCATTTATCCAGTAATATTTTGTCTTTAGTCAACATGTTAACCATTTTAGAGTGTTTTCTCTTCAAATTCTTGAAAAAATTTTGACTTTATCTTATCCTTGCTTATTCAACCTTCTTATTTGACAGAGCACTGGTTAAGACATACTCTTGCTTTTTATCTCCTCTATAATATAATCCTCCGCATTTTTCACATGTTCTTTTGTACTGGTTTTCAAATGCAGGGATTCCTCCTTCCTCTGGTTGTGTGACATGTGATCATGGCTATATATATTGCCATAAATGTAGCAATTGTTGATTTCTATGGCTATGATTTTGGTTATACAAGCACTTCTTAGGGTCTTACTAAGACACAGGGTACTGAGTAAGGATTTGCAAAACGTTTTATCTCTGTAATGCCTTTGTAAACCTTCCTATTAATAGAAGCTCTTACTGTAGAGGAGAAAGGAAGGAATGCAGCTGTTGGCATCCTGAAGTAGCCAGTCTAATTAGGGTAAGGGTGTACAGCACATGTAGAGGTGTTCCAAGCTGCAGTGATTTTGTGGGCTGAACATTTAAATAAGATCTCTTGCTTTCACTCTGCTATGACACTTGACATTGAATCTGTGTGCTCTTCTCTTCAGCTGCACTGTGCGTTGGAGCTGGGTTAGATGTCTGGCGCTGTTGCCACCTGTTTCATGTCACTCTATTTGTTCTTCAGAAACTCTTCAGTACAGTGCAAGAGAGCTCTTGAGTCTGTTTTAGAATATAATTTGGGCTCTCTTGCTAGTAATCAGTGACATATTTCAATTGTAAATACAGTAGAAGCAGGTAGTTGTTTATCTTCTAAAGGAGGAAATGAAAGTCCGTGAACATAAGGCTGTTTAATGTCTGCAGCTACAGTGTCATCACTGGATATGGTAGGAAGTGCTGCTCTGTTCTACACACATTCATTGCTTAACATTTTTCTCAGCGTTACCTACACAAATGTACAGTTTTTACCACAGCCCCTGGAAAGAACTAAATATATCCCAGCTGAAGTCAGCTAGATAGCAAAATAGTGATTGAGGCAAACACAACTGAATAATAGTGGAAGAGTGTGCCAATAAGAGATTAATTGTATTGTAAAACACTTCAAGGTGGCATGCAGACGACCCAATTTCTGTATTTTTTTTGTATTAGAATTTTTTTCTTGGATCATTAATTGACAGTTGTGATATTGCAACATGAACTTGAAGAAGAAAAGGTAAACTACTGAAAAGCTTCAGAATATTTATCTTTGAATAAAAATAAAACATTACATTATTATAGTGCATTATCAATGCAGAATTGACTTCTAACTGACTTTTTTTTTTCTCTTTTAAAATTTGGGATAGTAAAAGCTCTCCTTGGATGGTTACATTATACAGTCAACATAGAATGGTTTATATTGGATGCAGTCTTAAAGATCATCTAGTTTTGTGGTCAGGGATGCCACCCATTGGATCAAATTGCCTGATAAATTCCAGGGATGGGGCATCCACAGCTTCTCTGGACAACTTGTTTCACTGTCCCACTACAGACTGAAGAATTACTTCCTAGCATCTAATCTAAATCTCCCTTCTTTTTTTAAAAAACTATTCACCCTTGTTCTGTCACATCTGATGTGTCAAACAGTATACGACACAGAAGTAAATAAAAAATAGTCTCTTTCTGTAGTTTACTAAGTATAAAGAATATAGATGCAAATTCGTGTTTCTTGCAGAGTTTATGTCAAGGATTCAATTATTCCTGTTATTTCCAATAGAATAATCTATGAAGAAGTATTTAGTCTTAAAAATGTAATGAACTATATTACTACTTAATTTAATGTGACATAGATTACAGTAGGCCAATAAATCATATACATCCTTAGATGGGCTTTGAAACATTTTATGGCCAAGATCAGGATGTAAATTGAAAAACTGACATACCATTTTAGAATAATGATACAGCTGCAGCAGAAAGAAAGATGGCCAAGGATAAAGAGGCAGGCTCATTTTCTGAGGTAATTGCACCTGTGCTTCTCTCATGGTTTTTGACATTGTAAGAGTGAGGCCTTAGAAAGTGACTTCAGTTTAGTGCCAGTGTTCTTGTCTGGACAGGGAAAATCCAAACCTGGAGTCTCATGTCTTATAAAGTAACGTTTATTATAAAAATATTTTTATTAATAAATTATGGATTTGTAGTTTCCCAGGAAGCTGCAGGCAGTAAATAAAAAATACTTTAGGTCAAATTACCCAACTATTTTTTGCTAATTGGTTGTGTGGCCTTAACTGAGAAAGTGGTTTCTTTCTCACATAGTTGTTAGCTAATTTTCTTTCTCTTTCCTCTATCCCTTTTGAGGTTCAAGGTCTTATATGACATTACAGGTTATCTTTAGATTTAGATATTTTGACCAAAAAGCAAAGTTTTTCCTTTAGGATATAGCTTGTATTTTTTCATTTTTGAAGAAAAACGTTTCTTGTCTTTAATTCTGCAGCTGTGAGTCAGTCGAATGAGTATTAAATAAGAACAGTTATTCAGGTCTTTTATCTTTTTTTTTCAGTCCTAAGAAAATTCGAAGCTTTGAGTGTGTCGCCAAACATGATGTATGAGATTACTATGGAGCTATGAACCATTTTAAAAGTACCAATATTGTAAGAGATACTAATGATAATCATTATGTTTAACAAGATGTCCGTGTAAAGGTAATATGTGTACAATTTTATTTGCCTTGGAGAACCGTTTAAATGCAGATGAGCAACACAACCTACTCGCATTTGAAATATGTAAGTGGAGTTGCACTATATTCAGACTTAGGAGAAGATATCAATATGGCATGACTGTTAGTATCTAATTTAGCAGGCTAAATTACCTCACTAATCTCCCTAGCATCTCTTCAAAGTGTATGAGAGAACATGGCTTCTCAAGAGAGCAATTCTTTGGCAAAAGCCTAATTTAAGGTGCTGAATCGTCCTCTGGAGGAGTTTATTGCTCTCTTTTGAATAAGCCAGGAGCTTGGTTAATAACTACTGATTATTTGTCATCATGCTAAGGTAGGTATCAAAATAGGAAATCAGAATGTGTATGAAAAGTTGACCTAGTTATGCCAGTTTGGAAAGGTCTGTAATTTTAGCAGAAATGGCTTACTTTGGTCTCCTTTTTCTGTAATTCCAGACTTCTTGTTGAGGAACAGGAAAACAAATGCTTACAATTATTTTTAACAAAATATGAGGCATGAAAACAGGCCTCATAACAGGAAATCACAAGAGATTAGGTACTCTATTAAATGCATGGAGGACGACCAGAAGCAGGTTGAAAGAGGCTGTTTAAAAAAACTCATTAATCTACAGTTTGCACCTTGTTACCCAGGTGTATTGTGAAAAGCCTGATAGATATGCCATCCCCTCTGTGTACATCTTTCAAAGGAAGTCTCTTCAAGAGATGCAGAGGCAGCAGTGATGCCTTGGGAAGGCTGACCTGAAACAGAGACTGAACAGAGCTACAGAATAAAGTAGATATTTATTGAAAGGCCTTTAAGGGTACACCTTGGGCAGGACAAGAGCCTGACCAGGGCTGCACCCAAGGTGGACTTAAAATGGTCGCAAAATGGATGACTGGTCATGAGGTGTTACTTTTTTATCATTTGCATAATGATAAATGGGGTTTGATTGTCCAATTATAGATTCAGGTTGTGAGGTCTCATCCTTCTTGTTCCTCCCTTCAGTTCACAGCTGTTTATGCTTTTGGGCCTGAAAGTTGTCCTTGGTCTTCAGCAGGAAAAGGATTTGTTTTGTCTCCCTACTCCGTGAAGAAAGCTTACCGGCACTTAATATGAAGCTCAGAACTCAGAACTACGCCCCTAGGCAGCACAGAAACTGAAAAACATGAAAGCTAAAACTTATGCAGCACAGTCATAGGTATAACTTTCCTGAAGGGAAGTGTCTTTCCTGAGACCTCCATAAAGAGCAACTGCCAAGCTGCAGCCAGAGAAGTCATCTCGGGACTTCCACAGCTGCTGCCTTGTAGCTAGCAGAAGTTGTAGCCCTGGTGTGGGGATTTTGTTGATTTGCCTTGAAATTGTGTGATGGTTGCATTAATTGAAATTGAAAATCAGAAAGTCTGTAAATTGATGTAATAATTACAGGTCATTTTCTTCTTGGTAGGTATTTGTTTGCTGAACATATGCAATTTCATATACATACAACATATCTATACAAGTGAATGAGCTCGTCAGAGAAACCTCTGAGGTGAGCTGTTTCCAGGCTATGAAAAGCTTTTAAGCAGTACTGAGCTTGCAAAAGCCAGAACAAGTGTTTTGAGATTGAGCCAGTTTATAGCCTTGTAGGGCCTCCTAAATTGAATCTGATTGAATTTGAGCTAGCTCAACCTTCTGCTTAGACTGTTTCCCAAATTGGAGTAATTGCGCTAGAACTGTGAAGAGATTTATTATCCCTTCAGTTCTTCCATCTGATGAAATCTGGCCTAATTGTATCCACCAGACTCAAAAAGATTAAAATAAAAAAAAAAGATAAATTGAATAATAATACTCTACTAGATAAGTCTACCTTGTTTGTTTTTTGGCTTGTTTGGAGGTTTTTTTCAGTGAGTGAGACTGGGGTAGCTTTATGAAAACGGTTAAAATATCACCTAGATATTCCTGACTGTTGTGGGTATCACTGTACTGGAGTCAGAATGTGTGACTATGAGTTTAGTTAGGCTAGCCTGTTCTGCCTTGAATTGAGCTGAATCATTGTTGAAGTCATGACTTTACAGATTCCTACATGAATTATACCATCCTTATTAGACCTTGTTTATCAATTTCTATGTATTCATTAGACCTTGTTTATCAATTTCTATGTATTCACTGCTATTGCTCTTCATATTCCTATGATACCACTCATTTATCAGTGAAGTAATTAGATAAAACCCCCACTGATGAATTATTGGTATGTTGATTTGATCTAGAGGTTTCTAACAGATATTTAATGTGTTAATAGCATGTCCTATTCACTGTGTGAAAAATGAGAAGCTTCTTGAATAATGCTTGTTTAGGTCTGTGTAACACAACAAAGCAGAGATACTGAAGCTGGCTGAACTACTTTCAGACAGCAGAAGATAATTGCATACAGCTGCAAGTTAGCAGCTAACACAGTACTCCACCTGGGTATATATCACTCTGCTTGTAGTGCAGATAATTAAATAAAGCAGAAAAGATTAAATAAAATTTCCCTCTTTTATATCTCTAGGTTAATATAAGTTCTTAGTGTCCTGTTAAGTAAATGCATTTAAAATTGAAGTATTGGGAGCAATGAAACAAAAAATGATCTAATAATGATATAATTAGTGCCATCCTACATTGTTTTACAAGAAGATACTCTTCTTGATGCAGATGAATCATTTTGTCATTATTACTTTGGCATGTCTTGCCTCAAATAGTCAGCCATATTTTGTGATACAGGAAGTTGTATTTTCCTGATAAATCAAATATTACAACTTTCCTGTTGTCTAACTTACAGTTTGTGTTAATGAGCTCCAGTTCCTTATCACAATGCTTTAATTTACAGTTCTAACATGACCAATGCCAGTAAAATGTTCTAGTATATTATCTGGCAGTAAGTAAAACCTGTCAAAAAATCGATAAAAAGAACAGTGCTTAACAAAAGACATATGCCTCATAAATAATATGTCATGACAACTGGCAGCCCTAGTAACATATTTGAAGGAAAATGCTGAAAAAAGTAACCAACCATAAGGAGCTAATGGGTTATTTTTGCTAGAAATCTGTCATAGACGTTTCCTGTCACAATATTATTGTATTTGTGATAAAGCAAAAGGATTTGTACTGTGATTTTTCTAGCATGCTATAGAAATTTCAATTAGCAAATATAATCTCGCATTTATTTTTATAAAGAGCAAGTCTGTCATCCTATCACTAATCCCTTCCTATATCAGTGTTCCAATAATATTAGTCCTTTGTCTTAACCTCATATCTGGCTTTTTGTTTTCCAAAAATAGATGATGCACTTGTGCAAAAGGCACATTTAACTACTTATGAATTGGTTCAAATCATAAACCATAACATTTTCAAAGAAACAGGTTCTGATGGTTTGAAAATGACAGGTTAATGAATTTGAGAGTAATCTGTGTCTTTCACTTGAACCAAAAAACTAAACTTTCAAATCTCTTGGTTCTAGTGTGGGGGTTTTGGGGGGGGGGGGGTTTGTTTTTTTTCTTTTTTTAATGAGCATGCTGGAAATAGTTGTAGTAAATGGGCATATTTGCTTTAATGTAGTGTATGATGATGAACTGTAAAAGTACAATAATAACGTGGAAGACCAACACCATCCCCCTGAGAAAAGCCACCCAAATCACTATGATCCCGTCTCCCCAAAGCAAGATAAAAAGGTATCCTGAAACACTAGATATAAAAGTAAGCTTTTAGGGGAGATTTCAAAGCAGCAGTTAAGTGGCCGCTGGAATGAAGCACAATTTGATGTCATAGGAAACTTTGAATATGAAGGCCAAATAGTTTTTATACAGAAGATGGTGAAGACGTAATGTAGGGGAGAGGGTGTAATGCAATAGAAAACGGTAGTAAAGTAGTAATAAAATAGAATGACTAAGGGAGGCAATTTTGAAACTGTCATCTTGAAAGAATGATTTTGTGCTTTACTCTTAATTTTTTGTCAGCTTTGCATTTAGCTGATAAATTTAAATGCAAGTCTTCCTTGTGGTCTCGAATGCAAAGAAAGTGGAAAGAAAGCTGTAACATAAATACAGAAGAGCTCCTGAGTACTTAATGGGCTGGTTTATTAAAAGTTCAGTACTTGTCCAATTTATCTGCATTTGCTCCTAGGGTGGCAGAAAAGCTATTATTAAGTATTGTCTTCCAGTATTAACATTCAGGGGAAAAAAAAAATCATGACATTTAAGTTAAATCTGAGTCTTCTCTAATCTTAATACATTCATAGTTTTCCTTTGTTTCATTTGTGATTTTGCTGTACAAAGGATTCAGTGCTCCTATTACTGCTGGTGAATTGAAAGTGTGTTATTATCATATCAGCCTTACAGGAGCTGGTATTTGAAATAATGGTAGGAGTGCAACATCACAGCCCTCCTGATGTGTGAGGTGCAGAAGTTGTGCCATTTTGCTAATTATGTACCTTTTCTTCTGTGAACAGATACGCTAAATAAGACCAGAAATGATAAATGACATGGGCTACCTGTATCATGCTTTGAGGTGAGCAGTGGGTCACAATTCAAACAGCAAAAAAGATCTTACCTTCTTAAATAAGAATTTGTCCTTTAGCGATAAGGAACATTATTTCTGTTATTTCCGAGGAGAGGCAAAATGACCCACTAGCTTCAAAGGTTGTTCTGGATGCTTTTCAAATGTATCTGCGTCAGAAGTGCTCTCTGATGCTTTTGGTGAATAGCATGATATTGGATATGGTTTCAGTGCTTCTGTATATTTACCTAGGAAGCATAGCAATGAGAAATATATATTGAGAGAAGAGAGTAGTTTGGGTCATGTGAATAATATAGAAAGGATCATCTCAGCACTCAAAGAGTCTAGTCTTCTGTGTCATTTGGGAAAAACCTCCAAGTAGACAGACATTTGGAAAGTTTTAGTACATCTCTCCATTGATAAGAAAATGTAAAATATGTGTAAGTTTTTGAATACTCACTGATGAGAAAATATATGATGAATGGAAAAATATTTCCTGTAAAGTATCACCAAGGTACTTTAGGATTAGGATTTTCTGCTGCTGGTCAGAATACAGACATTTGTCCTACTCAAAACATGGTTGTCTATAGATCAGATGGCAATGTTCATTGTCTCTTTTGGGATGGGACTGAGATTAATTATCTTCGTTTTGACTTGTGCTAGCCCTGCATGTGTCTAATGTCACATCCCAGGAGTGCTTATTGGCACCTTCCACTAATATGAATGCAAGAAGCCTTGCACAATTCTCTGTGCCAGTATTGGAAATCTAAATTAAAATATGCTCTCAGCAAGCAGTGCTGCACAGGCCAATATGTGGAATAATATCTGTTTGCAATTAGGGCAGCACGAATGGTAGCCAAAGAAACCAGCTGTAGAAAACAAAAGAAAATATAAGCACTTATTAAAAAATACAAAAATCATATTTAGAAAGCTCAAAGCACAGAGTGGAACCAAAGAAAGAGATTTATGATGTATCACTTCTAATTCTAATTTGCAGTCTGTTATTATGATATAATCTGTGGTTCTCTTTGGGGAACAGCAAACAGCATCTGGTAGCTCTTTGGATTCCCTCCAAACTGCTTTGAAATAGATGCAATGACAGTAAAGTAGTGTGAAAGATAGGGTATTCTGTTCTTTATATTCTGGTGAAGTTTATTGTTATGAATGCTGAGCTTAAAATGTAAGTAAGCTTCTTATTTCAGGTGCTATAATACTGGTTTGCAGCATGAATGTGTTCACAGCTGTCCTTGAAGATTTCCATAAATTGGATAACATAAAACTGTGGAGGCTGACTGAGCTTACCAGTCAGTCCTGAGCACTGTGCTGGAGTGACTGAACTGCTCTGAGGCTGTGTCTGCTTTGGGTTCACTGTCTCTTTGATGTGCCGTGCCATGCCACAGCATCACAGCCAGGGAAGGCAGTCTGGGGCTGGGCACCATAACTGGGAAAGCCCATGGCAGCTGGCTGACTTCTGCCGCTACAGCAGCCTTTAGAGCTGATAGCTCAAACTCGGCTGAAAGAAACCACAGTAACCTTTTGCAGATCGATGTGAGCTACTCTGTCAATCATCTACACTGATGTGAATGACTTTGCTGCTGGGAATAACTGCAAACTCATGGGCTGTGTTTGCAGAGTGCTGAATGCAAGCTGATGAATGCCATGTTTTGGCCTTTATGGGTGCTCAGTGGTGGCTAAGCTTGCATCACCAAACAGGGTAGATAGCACAGCAGATGTTGCTGAGCACCCAGTGCCTAATTTACTGTGCTCCAGAGGGTGAAGTAGTGCTAGGCTGGTCCCATGGACTAGCTGTGAGCCAGTAGGAGACCTGTCAAAACTCAGTTCTCTGAGTTCTGGGAAGTTAGTTCCTATTTCTCCCCCAAAATCTGTACAGATGTAGCCTAGAAGCCCAAGCAGAGGAATACTACTCTGTAGGTATAGACATATACTGCGTTTTCCTTCCTTGCTTTTCATGGTGTTTTAATAAAATATCATCACTTCCTTTGGAAAATTGTATTACAATTTAATTAATCTAAGTGTTATGAAATGCCTTTTAGTGTCCTGTCCAATTTCTTTAAATTGTGTCATACTTTCCATTATTTCTTACAGTAATTTCATACAAGTTCTCCACTTTCTGTAAGATGACAGTGGTTAAATCTAGATAAAAGATTTAGCTTCCGCACTATATGTGATTTTTTCCCATCTATAGTTATTTACTTCAAAAATATGAAAAATAAGTAAGTGGCAAACAAGTATATAAGCAATGTAATTACATAACAAGTAAGGGCAATTTTTTTCTTGTTTTTATAATTTATTAATAGTTGCCTCACACAGTGATCCTAATTGCCATTTATTTGTCAGTGTGCTGATCTCCAAAGATGCTGGTGCCTGTTCAGTGACCTGATGTAAGTGCCCAATATTCGGAGTAAGATTCTTATGCTGAAATCTCTACACCTTGTGATTTGTTTTTATGTTTATAAGTTCCAGCCTGTATGCTTAAAACATATGTATCATAGAATGCAAATCAAACATTCACATAAAATCCATTTTAAGAAGGATGTACAGGATTTTTTGAGCCTTTCGGTGATATCTCTGTTCTCCAAAAGTCACATGAATCATGAACATGAATAGAGGAACAGTTAAGCTGTTCACTGCCGTGTCTTGTGAAAATGCTTACAGCAGTGGGAATGTTACATAAATTCTCATAGTCAAGAAATGCAAAGAAGTGGTTATTTAATGACGTGAAATGTTACAGAAGTGAAATAGTGAAAGACACCAAGAAAGAGCTTATTCTTAATGCTTTCAAGAGTCAGCTCATTATTTTTTGCTAAGAAGTTGGGAGTTCCAGGCATGGCATCCAAACAAAAGATGTCCTGAAATTAGTGTTTACTTGTAATATGAGAAATAGTGGAATAATTAACTAGTTAAACCACACTCTTATAATTTCTCATCAGCTTCTTAAGATGTTTGTAAACTGGGAGGTGTTACAGATGAGTGCTGTTTGTAGTCTCTTAATAGGGAAACAGTGACTGAATCCCAGCATGTGACTACTAAGGTGCTCTTGCAGGGAAAAGACATTGATAGTTACATTTTTACTCCCTAAAGCCACCCACCCACCCACCTATATCATGCTGAAAAGTAAAATACTTCACTTTAATGCAGTGTGAGCCTATTTGTTACTAAAAATCTATGAGAAATAGAATGGAAATAATTAATAAAGCAATTTTGTTAAAACTGTGCTTGAAGAGCAACAGCAGTAATCACCAGAAGCTGCTGGATCAGTACATTTGAAGTTTGCCCAGCCACTCAAACAGACATTGTTCTGAACTCTGTCAGAACATCTTACATGGGGACTTCTGTTGGGTTCTTTTTCTTCTTTGAAGTTTGTTTGTTTGGGGTTTTTTTTGTTTGTTTGTGGGGTTTTTTTTTTCCTTTTTTCCCCCCACATATAAAAGCATGAGTGCTTATAGTGCGCTATTACATTATGCATTACATTACTCCAGGCTGAAATGAAAGTTAGTAAATCTTACCTGGGACAAAAAAAGCAATTGCTTATACTTTGTAAAATTGTTTTTATGTTTATTGTACACAAGCAGTATAAGACATGATAGACTTAGTGAATTATTTTCTCCCTTTATTTCAAGTACTGTGAATTTCTGAATGATATAACAGGAACATTTATGACTCTTAGTGATCTTCACCAGATTTTTAAGTGTTTTGTTGCCCTTATAGCCAACTGTATCCTGGGCTGCATCCAAAGAAGTGTGATCAGCAAGTTAAAGGAGGGGATTCTGCCCCTCTGCTCTGCTCTTGTGGGACCCCAGCAGGAGTGCTCTGTCCAGCTCTGGGGTCTCCAATGTAAGAAGGACATGGAGCTTTTGGAGCAAATCAGAGGATGGAACGTCTTCAGTATGAAGACAGGCTGGGAGAGTTGGGGCTGCTCAGCCTGGAGTAGGTTGGGTGGAGACCTCATTGCAACCTCCCAGTATCTGAAGGAAGCCAGAAAGACTCCTCATCAGGAACTGTAGTGGTAGGACAAGGAGTACTGGGTACAAATTGAAAGAGGGGAAATTTAGGCTAGATATTAGGAAAAAAATTCTATGCTTAGAGAGTGGGTAGGGCACTAAAACAGGTTGCAGTGTTCAGGGGCGGGTTGGATAAGGCTTTCAGCCACCTGGTCTAGTGAGAGGTGTCCCTGCCCATGGTGGGAGGGTTGGGACTACATGATCTTTAAGGTACATTCCAATCCCTTAACAGTCTATGATTCTGTGATTCTTTGAGAATTAAAAGCAACATTTTAATTCAATTTAGCTGAAGGAACTGAGATAATTTAAGCAGATTAGTTGATGACATTATTATTAAACTCTTCAAATTCATTATTACAAGTATTGTTTGTCTGCAAATCTTAAAGTGTTTAAGAGACAAATTTGCAAGAGGGATGCTGGTGCCTAAATGTCCCTGCAGGCATCTAAATCAAGCATTTAAATGTCAATGTATTCATACCTCACCTGTCAAGTACTGAGATGAAAACTCCTTTGGATTTTTAGTTTCAAACTCTGTATCTGTATAAGCTGATAATTTGCTGCTCCTCGCCATTTTCATGGCATACAAAATGTGACCAGCGAGTTGAGCTGCAAGGAACCTTTGCACCTGTGGCCTTATTTGTGAAAACGGTGGATATGTACCATGGATGCTCACGACTCATTTTCCATGGTAATATGCAGATGCTGTCCTAAAATGCACTGATGAGCTTCCAGAAAAGATGTTGTAAAATGGTTTTGCTTGAAATACTTTGCTGAAATATTAAAGAGACTGGAATCACACTTCTTCCTTTTTTCCAAGGATTTTACATTCAGGTTTTCATGTTAAACAATTGACTGATCCTTTCAGAGACTTTCATTTCTATTTAGAATTAAGTACTTAAATGTCTCTTAAGCCAGTGAGAAGAACTCTGTAATTTAGGGATTAAAGCAGCCCTTTGGGGTGGGAAAGCAGCCTTTCAGGTTCCACAACAATCAGCATTTCAGTATTCTAAATTAAGCATTCATAATAGCAGGGTCTTGAACTCAGTCCTTCATCCTCCCAAATGAATAACCTAATCATGGAGCTATGGCAATTCCTGCGTGCTCACTGTGATCCAGAGGGAATTTTGAGATTTCTTGTGGTGCAAGGGAGGTGTGCTACGGGAGCATGAGGGTGAGTGCAGAGTCTGTTATCATGAGCTGGCTGTGTCCATCTTCTGAAAGTGGAGATCAAGTGGGCATCAGAATAGACGCCCCTTTATCTGAAGGGGTTTTGAACCTGTGCTTACTCTTATCTCATGTGTGCATTGTAACCAGTGAGTAAAGCAGCAACTCCATCAAATGTGTTTTGAAAGAATCAATGCTGCTTAGTTTTCAGAAGGAAGCTCAGGACCCTGTTTCCAAAAATTTCAGAGTTACATATAAGGGGAATATCTGCTGCCTTCTGCCAAAAGTGAGCTGCCTGTGGAAAGGAAAGAACTCAGTTTTCTTGACAGCCTTTTGTAGTGTATTTACTGAGTATTCTGACTGTAGTAAACTACTTTCCTAGGCACACACTTCGTATATATCTATATATACACATATACATAAATATGTAGCCTTCTCTAAAAACAGATGTAATAGTGCATTCTGTGATAGTTTTTTTAAAGAAAAATTATGCATTTTTATATATAAAATTCAAGTTTTGAAATACCACATTAAAAGAAACACCTTTATGTAATTTTCACTTTCATTAAAACCAGCAAATTAGTTAAGTGAAATAATGATCATTGGAAGTGATTTGTATGGCATAAGTGTGCGCTGCTTTGTTAAAATAATTGCAGTTCTTGTGCCAAATACTTTTAAATCTCTACTTTATTTTTAGTATTTTTGACAGAAGGTTCCTTTTGTCAGCTTTGACAATTAATATTGTAATAGAGCAATCTAGGGACTTCCGTGATTTAAGTCAAACAGTTTATACTCTAATACATTGTAGAATTTTGCACTCAAATACTGTAAGTAGAACTGATGAAATGTCTGTTAGGTTTGTTCAGTATTTTTCAATTGAATTTTTGATTTTAAGTGGCTTACGACACTATTGAGCAGAAGGCATAATGGTTGGAATTCCTAATGTAAAATAGCTGCATCAGGTTGAATATTTGGAGATTTTTGAGGCAAAATGCATATTTCAGAAACCTCAAGTAGAGGAAAAAGTATTTTGCTTATTTGTACATATTATTTTACTTTAAATAGACTCACTGTCCTACTTTGAAGGAGGAAGGTGCAGTTACTCAGAGAAGGGGATTTTATTAAATCCATCCTTATTGTCTGCTTCAAAGGCCCATAGTTGGACAAGTTTTAAAACTCAGTAATACCACTATTTTTTCATTCCCAGTGATAATGTTTCAGTTCTTCCTAGGTAACTAGATCTGCTTGTCATGTTGCATTATTAACGTTGGCCATTCTGTGGAATATCAGAGCAGAGTCCTGTGGACTAGTAGGTTGGAAACATATGGTGCCTGTGGAGACAAGCTTAAAACAGAATAAATGGCCCACAAAGTCAGTCTCATATGTGACATAGGAATAGGAAGGGAGAAAATTTGGTACAAAATCTTATAAGATTAGGAGACAAATATAGAGGAAAGAATCTAGGATTGGGTTTTTGAAGGAAAGGCAACAGAACAAAGAATAGGAAGAGAATCTGTAAAGTTTGATCTGGTGCTGATCAGTGGGCTAGGAAAAGTATTTTGGAAACAGGACAGTGGAAGCAGGATTTAGTATATAAATGAGGTAAATGACTCCATGGAGTCTTGATTTCATCTACATTGCTGGAGATTCAATTGGAAGGTATTGTGAGTTAATTCCTTTGCCTCCCTTGGAAAACCTGATCCAAAATACAGTGATTAGGCACTGAAGATCATTCACATTCCAGACAATATGAAAAAACACGTTTTAAGTTCAAGAATAATGCTGCCTCGTAAGCAGGTCAACAGTAGACATGGAAAAGAAAAGATAGAAGGAAAATGACTTTAACTTGATGAAATTCATCATCAGTCCTGCCATTGTCTCTGGAGCAGTTAGGGACCATTAATATTAGGTATATATTCAAATGTGTGGATGGTACTTTATTGACTGATGGCTTATGTGATTGCAGATGAGGCTGTAAATGTATTTGTATGGCAGAGATAATGGCTACAAGGTATAGTTCTTTCATCATGAATTTTTATTTCATAGAGATAAAATGTCTATTTTCTTATTTGATTTTGGAGTAGCGATACACACCTGATTATTTGGAATGTTAATGCTATGGGAATCTCAAAGTAGTTTAAAATAGGAAATAACATCTATCAGTGTCTATGATTTCCCAGAGGAAACCATCTCTTTTCCTTGCCTAATTTCAGTGATAAGTTCTAGCAAAATTTTGTGTCCATCAATAATAATTATTCATTGTCATTAAATCTAGTGAAGGCTTTGACAACCAATTTCACATCTAATCAACATATTTCAAACTTAGGGACTCTGGTTCCATAAGATTTCCTTGAAATACAGAATTCAGAGGCTGAGTGAGTTCGTCTTTCTTGTTCACTTGGGAATGCTCATTCCCATGACTATTGCCTGATAGAGGTACCTTGATAAGCCCATGCTGCCATCATCTGGAAGCAAAGCTCCACATTCCCTTGCTATGAAGAGGTGTGTATGGGCCTTGTTACCTCCTCCTCCTCCTAGCTCAAGAGGTGAAGTTGATTTTATTTATTGTGTATTTGAAGCCGTTCTCAATAAGGTTTGTACATTTCAAATGGTACGTATTGTACAAAAAGAAATATACTAAATGTATTTTCATAAAAATCTAGTTTTTCATGAGGAGACTTAACCATGATTGATAATTAGCACTATTGACTTGTTACAATACCCTAAATAATGTTTCTTGCCAAGACATCACAATCACCTTTGAATGTTTAAGAGTATAGTCTTGTTTCTTAGTTTGGAAAAGGGTTTTTTTTTTCTGTAGAAGTTTCTTTTCATTGTTTCTGTCCCTTCCCTGTAAGTCTTTGGAAGATACTAATCTTGCATATGTAGAAAATTAAGCCAAATTTGGTGCCTTTTGCATTGTAACATAATGTAACATAAGATCTATTGTAAAGATAAATTATGCTAAACTGCTAATTTTCAATTACTTCATTAGGAATTATAATAATGCTTTGGTTTGCAATTTACACGTTTAGACATATTCTCTTTTTCTGCATTGTTTGAGTCCTGAAAACTAGAAACATTTTATAAATGAGCTTTTGAACATGAGATAGAATTTTTATTTTTTTAATATGAAGGGAACATTTCACAGTTGGCACAATTAATCTTTTAACAAGTCATAGAGTTTTTTTAAGAGACAAAATTTAAGTGATTTTTACAGCACAAATCAATAAAGGTGGGACAGTATATCAGTGAGCATTAACTCAGGTCCTGGAAGACAATTTACAAAAAAATTATACTAAGGATGAGCAAAATGGAGTTTCTGAAGGAAAACTGCATGGATTGCAGGTTTCCCAGGGAGACTGTGAAATACCCACCTCTGGAGATACTGGAAAGCTCTTTGGACATTGTCCTGGGCACCCTGCTCTCGGTGGTCCTTCTTGAGTAGGGGTTTGGTCCAGACGACCTCCAGAGGTCCCTTCCAACATTATCCCTTCTGTGAATCTGTGATAAACCTGTGGTAGCTTGTATTGCTTAGAGGCTACATTTTTAACTGGAAGTGAAAACAACAGGTGCAAAAACCCACCACATTTCGTTTTGTTTATTTTTAACGATCCTCCTTAACCAATATTCATGGCTTTTATTTCCTTTTGCAAGAGTTTGGAGCACAGGTGAATCTAATTCCACATAAGGAATTCATCTCTCTACTCGGATTAATCACTCTTGATTTTCTCAGTGTCCTGCAAGTGAAACAAATGCAGCTGTAGCTAGACCTTGGCCTTTAAAAAAAAAAAAAGTTTATTTTGCTTTAATTTATTTATTTTGGGAAATTGTATAGCTCAAGAGTGGTAATGGGATATATAATCTATCACCATGACATAACCAGTGTAAATAAGATCACCATGAGTAGTGATCACAGCTTTGGCATTCCACTGGGTCACTGAATAGCTTTGTGAAATGAGATTGGTCTCAGTCCAGTTCACAGAGTTTCAGTTTTGTTTTTTTACCTCAGGAAACATCAGCTTTTGCTGACAGTTTCCAGAGAAAGATCAAGAACTTACACAGTTGGTCTGTTTGAGAGAAGAGTTACGTGGGTAACATAAGTATTTTTTGATGCTGCCTGGTGCTGTATCTATATAAAGGTGCTTCATGGCCACCAAATTAGACGTTTCTGGGGTTTGTTTTTGGAAATGTGTGTGTTCCTAATTTTGAGCAAATACGTATAATTTTTAAAAATGCCATATCTTAATTTTTTTCTATTATAACAAATCAATTCACTTTGAAACAATTTAGTTGCAACTGTGTTACTTGCAGTGTTTAATTGCACATATAAAGCTGATTGATATTCTGAGCTTTTCTGCTTTTTCTTCTGCTCTTTCAAAGATTTTGGGGGTATTCAATTTTCTTTTTTTGAAAATTAGATCATGTCAAAAATTTTGGGATAGTAAACCCTTGAATTAGTAGAAATCAAAAAAGGATGGAAACGTTTCTTAATTACAGGGTGTGAATGAACATGGTTTTCCTTAGAATTTTGAGATTTGTTAAAAATAATAAATCCTCCATATGTACTATGAGGCTGATGAAATAATACATACAGTGAGGCATAACTGTAGCAGCTGACTGGATCAAATCTGCGTGACTTCTCCCATACCACCTAATAATTCATCAACAGAGAAGACATGAATTTAATTTTTACTTGCCAGGGTCTAAAGTACCAGCTTGTACTGCTTCCCTGCTGCCAGCCATTCTAGAAAACAAAATGGTGATATTTTTAAAACATTTATAGCAGTAACTGATCTATCTTTCTTTACAGTGGGAAGTACTTTGCTGCCTCAGACATCATTCTCTTAAGAGGTGTAGGAAGAGATGTTGCCATTGAAGACTGAGGCAAAAAAGTTGTTGGATACCTCAGTCTTGTCATCATCCACTGTTACCTGTTCACCATCCTTGTTTATTGAGGCATTAAACCTTCTTTGACCTTCCTTTTCTGGCTAACAAACCTAAAGAAACCCAGCTTCCCCTTGGCCTTCCTCACGCCTAAACAACCAAGCTTCATCTCTACACTATTTCCAGGTCACGTGTGCATGTGCGCTCTGCCTGAGTGTTTACTTCTTTCCCTTCAGTTTGACCAGCATTTCTCTACTCAGCCATGACATACAAAGCCTCATAATTGTTGTGCATCATCATCTTTGGGAAGTGAGGTGGGTGAAGGATTGCACTTGCTGCTATGAGCATGGACTGCCCTCCATTTGCTCCTTTCTTTACACCTGCTGCCTTTTTCTTGCTGAGGGATGGATAGAGGATCTCCTTAATCTTGAATTATTTCTAGCGGCTGCTTCTGTCTCAGGTAGGCTAGAGCTTGGTTCCAGTAGTCTATCTCCCCTTATTCTCTAGTACTCTCTAACCTTTAATAATCCCCTTATTCTCTAGTACTTCTAACTCATCCCATACTCTGCTACCAGGTTAGGCAGGTCATCCACTTGGTCACTGACACAACTGCTCTCTCTGCTACAACCCTGTAAAAGAAATCGGCACTCCCTGCAGCCTGATGCTAGGATGGCTGCATGTGTTTTTGAGAGCTCTGGCTGGGGCAGTACATCCTTTTTGGTTTCCCACTGAGTGGATACCATACCAGAGCTCCTCCCCAGAGCAGTGACACCAACTGAGCTCTGGAGTGGGGGGTTATCCATATTCTGCGTGTGTGAATTTCCTGCTCCTGGTCGCTCACAGTCCATGGGGGTGGCTAATCTCCAGGTGAGAGTAGGCATTGTCCCTGCTGGCGGCACCCGTGCTGCTGGGTCTGAGGCACAGTTTAGGGGGTTGTGCCCATCTCTCTGTTCTAGTGTCGAGATCTTGCTGGCTAGGAAAGCTCTTCTCCCTCCCTTGGTGGGATCCTCAGCTCCAGAGCACTTTCGTGTGTGTGAGTTGCCTCAGAATCTTCACTGAAGACGACTTATGTTTATGCAATGAATACAGCAACCATGATATGTGCCCATGATATATGTTTTGGGGATAGAAGGAAGGAATCACACATACCTGCCAAAACATGTAAGTCTTTATACACAGAGCTCAAGTGAATTACAACAGTTTGAGTCTGTAACAACATAGCAAGAGACATTAATCCACTTCTCTGTCTAGTAGTCTGTCTCCTGACTGCTATTATCCAGCTATATGATTATCCAGATTTTGAATATAGTGTGTAGGAGTGAAATAAGGATTATTTAAGGCAAACTACTCAGGAATTTTTTTTTTGTGAGTTAAGTTGCGGCTCATATTGTATGATATTTGTGATTCAGTCATTGTAGATCTGAAAAAAAAGGTGGTGCTCTTCATTTTCTTCAGGGGTTTGTTCATTTCTCTGGAAAGAAAAGGCTTTTCTTTTAAGTCCTCGATGTGTGACAATGTTACAATTGTTGAGTTTTGAAAAGAGAAAGTCAATGCCAGGCAGAATGAAGAGCTAAAAGGTCCCTGAGAAAAACTTGTTAAGTGTCTTCTTTGCCTAACGAGGCTACAGAAGTCTCTGGGAATTGCTAGTTGGAAATGTCTTCTCCAGGTAAGCTTCATTTATGTTGCAGTACCCAGCAAAATAATGTCTGTAAAAGGCTTATTGAAGTGAAATCCATTCCAGATAGCTTTAATTATCTTGTTATTACTCTACTATTGGAGTTGAAGAAAAGACTAACTGAAAAGTGGCAGTACAACTTCATCCACCTTCACGTAAATCTGGGTGTCTGTCTGCTCACAGTTTTCTATTAAGTAAAAAAGAAAAAAACCTTTAAAAGTTATTTTGGTGGCATTTCTTTGCTATATAACTTAAAATAAATACTCTGTATCAGTGATCACTAAGAGTACATAATTAAGATAAAGCAGTTACTATACTTTTTAGACATAAACCCCTCACTTATGTAAGCCCACACATACAGACAGTCCTCTCCTAATCAATGTCAGAAGCAGAGGAGGATGAAAAGCAAGACAGGTTTTTGTGGTAGTGGGAATAGGATGAGTAATAGCAAGATTACTGTTGAGAGATGCAGATTGTGCTATGGCGAACCAGGCTGTGGGAGGCAGAGAAGCAGCTCTGAGATAAAATTCCTTTTTATATTACTTTTATGTATACACAATCACAGTGCAGCTGCGTCACAGATTTTTTTTATGTATAGCCTTCAAGCTGTAAAATGAAAACAGTGTAAAGTGAAAAGTAAGTCTGAAGGATAAAATCACCTGTAAAGAGGCATTCATCCAGCAGTATATACCTTTTCTTTGATAAGACAATGTAATTCACTAATTTGGAATGAACACTAGAATAAAATATTATAATGGGTATCAAAATTATGAGGACCACTTCTGCTCTTAACATTTACCAGAGCATAGTTGCACACAGTTCACCTGCCAAGTGCCTTGTGTCTCTTTTTTCTGCTTTCATCTCAAGTATTTCTGATCTGCCTTTCAAGATAGCCTTTTGGTTTAGCATAATAGACATTATGCACATTTAACAAGTAAATTACTTTGTCACTGGAGAGTCTGCTAGTATTTGTCCAATACCTGTATTCTTATCTGTGTTCACAGCTGTGAACTACTTCCATTCTTTAAAATCTCCATGTTAATAAAACAAAGCAGAGCACAGACTTAGCAATTGAGTATTCTACTGAGAGGTACTTTATGCTGTTATGATTTTTACTTTTTTATATTGAAATAAGAATGCTGAATAGAGGCTGAAGCTCTGTTTTGTAGAGGTGCTTTGGACTGTTGTCTACAGCGGTTGTGTTTGAAGAACCCTGAAATCCAGCTTTTGAACGTTAGACTTTACCGTAACAGCAGGTTTCTCTCTCTACAACTCAGTCTTTGCGTTTGGTCACTTTTCACAGTGTCTTCTGGCCTTATTGGTCTTGTTTTGCTCCTGCTGATCCATTGACTCCATTCTGCAAAAAACCATACCATTTAAAAAGGAAAACGGGATATGTCCCTTGCTGTTCTGCTGCTGACATTTACCTTGTTCCCTATCATCAGTTCCTGAGTAACTGGATGTTCCAAGTTAATGGCCATGCTGGTAGGACACGTATTACTCCTGTACAGTGAAACTAAGTGTAGAAAGCTCTTGATTCCTCTGTCACAGATTCCCAGACAGAGAATGGCTGCTGGCAGTCAGGCTTCTGATGCAACATGGGTGCTATAATTCGCAGAGAGGCTTTTGGACATAAATAGCTCTCATGTATTAAAATCAAATTCATAACTTAAAACAGGGTATCTTGAAAACTTCTATGAAGATTTTGCTTCTTTGGTTATAAGAAATTAAGTTTTTAGAACTCAGTTAAATGGTTGCCACAGGCAAAGTAATTTCTATCATAGTTTGTGGGTTTGATTTTTTTTTTATTTATTATTTTAGGTTTGCCATAGCGCCGAGAAATCCTGTTCTTGAGGCATATCTTTCTGTTGTAGGTAGAATAATGAAGGCTTCAAGGGCAGCTCTTGCATTCCATTGTATCAACTTCACTACAAATGCTAAAACATTTGTAATATTGATGTTGTCCTATTTTCTTCTTGTCTATCATGATGAACTGTTTATACCAATTCTCAGTTGTTCATCAAGGCATTAATAACTGATTTTAAGTAACTTTGTTATTTCTGCAGAAAACATACATAAATACTTTATTGTTCATAAGACCTTGCAAGTAGTGTTCTTGGAAGTTATAATTATCACTATAGCAGTAAGTAATTACAGTTCTAAATATAATCCAAAAGGTATTTTTTTCTAAGAAGCTGTAGCATGAGATGTAAGATGTTGTAGGATGAGAGATTTTTAGAGTTGAGGCTTACTTTGAAGGTTTAAAGAATTGCACCAGTAAATTACAGGACCAGTAGTCCCTGTAAACAGCAAGGTTTACAATTAAGGAAATATTTGAAAACTGTGCCTCTCAGAAAATCTAATCCAGTATCCATTTTTAGTAGCTTTATGGTATCCTTGTCGTAAATTTTACTTAGCATATAATCCCTAAAAATTATTGTCCTTTTTTTCTCAGTTTAGTAGACTGATGCTACTAATGTTAGTAGGAATTAAGTATTAGAGTTTAAACTAGTGTTTTATCCACTATCTTGGACAGGGCTGAAAAAATATGGGAAGATACCTAGCAAAAGAATCTATAATGAACTTCTAATATTTATATAAGGGATTATTTTTCAATATAGATATATTGATGCATTTGGCAATTCTCATTGTTTTTCTCATTTGTCTAGCAAATGTAACTTTTCAGACTAGGCTTGAATTTTTAATATAAAGTTTTTAGACTGACATGTGAAAAACATCTTGATGATCATAAAATCACTTTGACATAAACAAATGAAATTTTTAAATGAAAAGATTGAAGTGCTAATGTAGGGCTTCCACAATAATTACAGAAAGACATTATTTGTTTTCATGAAATAAATCTGCATTAGATGGAATAGTGTGGGTGATTCAGAAATTTGACAGCTAAGACTAGAAGTATTTTCTTGTGAGCGTATAGTAATTCTATCAGAGAAGGAAATAAGGTACCTGCAGAATTCTGATAAAGAAAGTGGTATATATTGATGATTTTAAGTCTGTGGAAAAAGCTTGTCTAATCTATCTCAACAGCCACTAAGGCAGCCGAACTCATTATTGAAAGGTTGACCTATGTGCTGTACAGCCTATTCAGTTCCCTATCTTTCAGGAACTTTTTCAAAGGATTATGGATGTACTCTATATCACATACTTCAGTCTCAGCATCACCGGGCTTTTTGTACAGTGATTATGACCGAAAGACCTAAACCAAAAAAACTCAAGTGCAGTTTATCTCCTCCTATAATTCTTCAGACACTGTAAAAAAAAATTACTGCCCAGACACTAATGACTCACTCACCATTTGTATTTGCTCTGTCTGTAGTTCTTGTTACAACTGCTAGTGCATATTATTTACATTAATGGGCATGCAAATAATAATATCAGTATTATGATATATGAAGCTGGTAAATTTTCAATTCAAAATATACTAGAGGTTGTTTCAGACAGGTCAAATTCTATCAGCCAGAGGTGTTATTTGTTTATACTCTTGTTATTTGTTTATCTTCTTAGGTATAAGCCCATGAGAATTCAGTCAACCACAGATAGGATCATGACATTCAGGTCTTGTCTGGGGATCATATGAAATAAATTAAGACATTTTTAATGACTATTTCAAGTCAAGATCCCCTTGATTTAAATATATTTCAATTTGTGTTTCAGATTGCAATGTAAGCACTGTGATGTACAGCATCAGAACAGAGCTAAACAGAATTGGTTTTGAAAGATTAAAATGGTTCATTTTGACAATCCTGACCTCAAAGTGTTCGCTGTTATGATTTTTTTTTTCCTTTTTTTTTCAAGAAATTTGGAATTTCTTTTGTGTTATTTCTGGTACTGAATGGAGGAAAAAATGATCACCATGTCTGCATGCATAGTCATGTATTTTCACACATTAGTGGGAATACTCCTAAGGATGATGGCAGGAGTAGGAATAACAGTTTCTAGGTCAATGACAGAAAAATTTCAATTGGAAATAACATTTCCATATGTGCTCTCTTCTGTACTGTCAGCGTGTGTAGGGCATATCCTTTTTTTTTTTTTTTCTTTTTCTCCCTTTTGTTTCCACTTTGATTTCTGGAGCATCCACTACATTTGGCCTCCACACTGGAACCTGATCTGCTCAGTACTCTTATCACTATATTACAGGAGTTAATGCTCGTGAGCAGGTGGGGAATTGCTGAAGGTGTCCCTTCACTTTCTGTCACACAATAAGCTGCTAGGTCCTGGTGTGGCTGAGAACCTGACAGATGTCAGTCCTGAGACCTGAGATGTCCAGTGAACTGCATTCTGCAGCATGATTTTACTGTATTGGCTATAATATCACTGTGTCCTGTTGGCACTATTATCAAATTAAAATTAAAAATCTGACACAATGAAGGAATATGTTCCTTAGTCTGTCTGTTTAGACAAAAGTACATAGACAGAAATGCAGTATGGATGTGTATGGAAACTGGTAGTGCAGTTAATATACATATATATCCAAAGAGTAGATTTATGATTGTTTGCTATTCTAGAAATAGGCATTCATTGCATCAGCAGTATTCATATTTTATTATCTTTCCACTCCAAGACTTTTTGTAAGGGCTTGTAATGATAGGAAGGTGTAATGACTTTGCAATGACAGAAGGTAGGTTTAGATAAGATTTTAGGAAGAAATTCCTTCTTGTGGGGGTGGTGAGGCACTGGAACAGATTGCCCAGAGAAGTTGTGGTTGCCTCATGCCTGGAAGTGTTGGAGACCAGACTGGGTGGGGCTTTAAACAACCTGGTCTAGTGGAAGGTGTTCTTGCCCATGGCAGGGGAGCTGGTATGAGATGGTGTTTAAATCCTTTCCAACCCAAAACATTCTTTGATCTTTGAAAGGTCATGTATTTGTCACAATGTATAAGATTTTCAGTAACATAAGAAAGCTGCCCTGCTTCAGTTTTAAAATGCAGTGGTTCGTCATCTATTCTTGCAGAACTGTAATGTGTATGTTACAGTTCCATAAGCATTGAGCCTGTGTAGGTTTTTGTTTACAGTTAAATATGCACCCCTTTAGCAAAATCTACCAAGATGCAATGCAGTACTCTAATAAGTAATTCACCATAAACAAAGGTCAGACATAACTTCAAAAAATATTATATATACATTATATATATCTTACACAGGTATATTATAGATGTATAGTAATTTGAATCTGAAATCTGAAATAATTTGTTCCATTAGGGTAATGTAGGTCTGTTACATAATTAATACACTTTTTAAAAGTAAAAAGATGTTTTAAGAAAAAACCACAGTGGTCATGTCAAATAAATCTTTTGATTATGATTGTCATGTTGCAGTGCACATTCTCTGAATTCTGCTCTTTGTCTCACCAGATCCTGTGGAAGTGAGAGCACAAGTTTAGCTGTCCTGATATCTGCACAGGAAGCCTCTGCTGCTGTAAGACACTCAGAGGCGTTCAAGACAATCTGGATGAGGAGCAGGTGGAGAGGTTGAGACCTGATAATTATGATTGTCACAGCCCAAGTGGTATTAGTAGCTAAAGTATTTACATGGTCTCTGTTTAAAAGCTCCAAATCCACTCTATTAGTTACTCACTTTCTTGGCACATCTGAAAAATAACTAAGTAAATTCTTGTTATTCTATTTTAATTCAAACAGAAAGAGAGGATTCCCTAATATTATGTGGTGTAGTGTTGCCCAGTTTTAAGTAAAAGAAACATAGTCTCACAGGTGAAACTTAACCTGACTTGAGGAAGGACAAAAATGATAAAAATCAAACTTGGACCAGAACTCCAGAAACTATGTGAGGGAAGCAGCAATAATATATGGCAGTCTCAAATTTTTCCTTCAAAACAAGTCCATACATGTTAAAGCCTGGTCTATAACCGTGTGATCACAGGGGTGTTGGTCTGAACTGTTCCAAAATCCTCAGCCTAAGGAGAGAAACATTAGCTGTTTCTGCTTCAAGTTTCTGGCCACTTCTGTAGTCTCGGGACTCTGGTCCAACGTCTTTCCTTTAAACAATCTGACTGGCATGTTTAAACTCTGAAATACATGGCTTGGGTCTCCCAGTGTCTCTGCCCCATTGTCACTCATCCAGAGATTCCCTCAGCATTTGGTGGCACTCAGGCACCAAGCTTAACCCATTCATGGATACAGCCAATAGCAAACAACGTAGGCACAACTGAGGAACCTTACAGCAAAAGCCAATTTTAAAAGGACTTGGAGAAAGACACTTGAAAAATGCCCTTATACTTCAAGCTGAGTATTTGGATTGGGCAGAGAGGACACTTTTCCCATTATTTTTCAATATATGTCATCAATACATGACATATGGTGTCAGTAGAAAACATCCTCTTCTTTTAAAAGGAATCTGTTTCCATGAGTTCAACTGGAAATTCAACTCTCTTTCCTTAGTCCCACTCATCCCATCTGTGCAAAGAAAATGTACTGCTCTAGGGAACAGATGGAGTCAGTGGCTCTACTTTGTTGTGCTGTGGACTCCACATTCTGGATTAGTCACATTCCTTGAGTAGGATACTTTGCTGCAGTGTAAGATAGCAAGGACTGTTACATGAGTTTATTAGATACTCAGCATATAAGGAAAAAAATGGAGTTCTCAGTGCTATTAATTAGGCTTCATTCTGGCCTACGAGAATTTCTCTTTCTGGATGCAGTTGAAATTTCATGATGTCTGCCTTAATGCTATACCTATGTTTGTGGTCACAGTTTTCCTCAGTTTCGTTTTTTAATTATGTATCTGCTCTGGAAAAACAAAGTTGACAACTGTTCTAAAATAGGAAATCCACCCCTTGCAATTTGACTTCAAAAATATTTGCAGTTTCAGAAAGAACAGTGTTCACCAAGCAGTAATTAGTTTCAAGAGATTTGTGACTCAAAGGACTCAGAGTCCTTTTCAGCTTGTTGAACAAGGATAGAGTCAAAAGTCCTAGGAACAAATGTATAAAGAAAGCATGTGGATAGTATCACAGATGTAACATTCATCCCTTGGGTGCAGTTGAAGTTTTCGTGAGAGTTTTGCTATGGAACTTGATTGAAATTTGCTATTTAGACGAGCCACAAGGGAAACATGAAAAAACTTTCAACAGTATGTCTGTCATCAGTAGCTGTGTTCCAGTACTACTTTTGTCAAGAGAAGACTTAGGCTTTCTTATTGCAACTATGATGATGTTTTAAGATAAATGTCTACATCTTCTGAGTTCGGCCTAAGTATTAAATTTAAAATATTAAGAATTTTTTTTTTTTTGTAGAAGAAAATGCATTTACTTTTTCAGTGGAATAAATTTCCACTGTTTTTAGAGCAGATGGCTTTATTTTTCTATAAAATCAGGAACATGGCTTTGCAACAAAAGATCGAGGCTCGGGGCATGTGAAAGTGTTAGATCATCATGAGAAGTGAGAACACATAGCAAGGTCTTCTGTCTGTCCTCTCTCCTCACTTCCTTAGACCAGATGCCCTCAAAGGCACGTCTTTTCTTGTATGTCCAGATCCTCTTTGATAACAGTGGTTAAGCAAGAAAAAAGCCTTCATTTAATAAACTTTCCTTGATTCTTATGACACACACTACATACCGTCACTTCAGAAATGCTCTTTAGCAAAACCTGCTTTTAAGGGTCAAGTCCTTCTGTTGAGATGACATTCACCACTGTTGACACTTGTGTAAACCATCCAGGAAGGTGACAGGCATTCCAATCACCTGTCAACACCTTACCTGTGGCAGCTACTCACGGGTTATATGCTCGTGAAACATAGGTCACATTTTTCTAAAGGCAACTGTAATGTCAAATTAAGCTCACAACTTTGATGGGGATAGACACGTGTCTATTACACTAAGCTGTGAGAATTATGCAGAAAACAGTAAGATGGTATTTAGAATCTGCTAGAGACCATGAAGATTTTATTCTGTCTGCAAACATTTTTGACTGTATAGTATATGTACTACTTCAGTATTTGTGATTGAATTGTCATATTCATAGTGCTGGTATTGGGTGTGGCAAGTAAGAGGAAGGTAAAGGAAACGCCTTCGGCACTTGAATTAAATTCTCTCTCCTTTCAGTAAATAAGCATCCAAGCTATGTAGTTATGTACAAATGATAGACAGTGTAGGCTTTATTCCTATGTCTGCAAAAACAGTTTCATAGATTTAATTCTTTTTACCATTTTAGATAATATTGCTGTGTCTGATGTGTATTTACTGTACCAGAATTGAAATATACCAACTGATGATTCAAACCTTGTGAACTAACTGCAGTAATGAAAATTTGTTGGAGCGCTGCTCAGTGCTCTGCAATACGCTACGATAATACCTCTAGTCTCTTCAGCAGGCATTTTGAGGGTTTGATTTTGAGACTCAAAATGAAATTTAGGAATGTTACAGGTAATGTATTTGTAATTTTTTTTCATTAAGTCCACTATATTTTGCAGATATGAAAGTTTTATATTTTTCTATGTTTTTAGCTTTTTTCCAACATGTAAATTTTGGAAGTGAGAAATTGGATGATGCAATTTGACAGCTGATGTTTGACTGGTTTGCATTAACACTTTGTCTAAGCACTGGTTTTATTGCATGTAATACCCCAAATTATTGACACTTCCATGAATCATGACCAACTGTTACAGAGTAGCCAGCATCCTAACTGTGCAGCTCCTGGTCTCCACAACAAGACATCTAGATGGAAAACACTAGGTGTGAATTCATAATAAGGATATAATTGCTGCAGAAATATATGTGGGCTAGCTGGTAAGGGACAGAAGCATGACAAGGATTGTTCTAATGGTTCTCTTTTATAAAAGGCAATGTTCCTTTGCCCAAAAGTACTCCCAAGCACTTTTAAAAGTGTTACTGCAGGTATAGCCTGTCACCTTTCATTATCTGCAATCCACTTTGTCAGACTATTACCCTTTTAAAAGCAACAAATTACATCATTTATCGGTGCTTTCATGTAGTGCCTCATTTATTAATATCTCTGTTATCTGGACCTTTCTGATACTTTCTGATAGATGACAGGTTTTTTTTAAGTCCTGATTTTCAGACTTATATGAGGTGCAGATGATTTTTCTTCATGATTTTCCCTTCTCTTCTTTTTTTTTTTTCCACTTTTGACTGAGATGTGTTATGGCAAGATTATTCTGTGATGTCTGGTGTTTCTTTTGCTTTTTAGTACATAGTACTGCTTGAGAGTAGCTTTATATTTTCCTCAAAGAAAGACTGCTGTTTATGGCATTTCTTTTCAGATATGTTAATTTAACTGAGTGCATTATGGCTGGAATGTTGTGGTGTTTCTCTTTTAAATGACTCATTTTGGGTCTGGAAGTCAGCTGCCTGTGTGGTTTCACCAGAGGTGCTTTGAGGAAGCCTCTGGGTAAGGCTGAGGTGCCTAATAAGCTCAGGTGCCTCACAAGCCACAGAAAATGGACCTCCATCTGTTGTTCCCCTGCTTTAGTTCAGGCCAGGCTTAGCGCATCCCTGAGGTAACCTTGAATGAGCCACTTGAGCAGATGGTCTGCTCTGGGCCCTGCTGGGTGTGGGGTTTATCCTGCAGAGCCCTGTGTGGATGGATGGTTCCCAGGCCTCAAGAGCAGCTTTCTGGAGAGAACTTGTGACCTTCCTTAGCTTCCAGTCACCAGGGTGACCCTGCGGTGGTGGTTGGGTGGCCGCAGCTGTTAACTTTTTAGCTGACTTTTCTTCACATTACGTAACAATTCATTAATTCAGTCATTATTGTGCTAGGTATTAATTACCATTATATAACAACCCATTTAGTGATTTGTATTTCTGTGGAAAATGTACCTCCAGCTTTCTGGTGAATTTTGTATTTTTAAGGTACTCTCAGGGCTTTTGAACTCGGGAAAGTGAGAGATATTGTTGATGTAGAAATGGTCAGGAGCAGCAAGTGCCCAGCTGTGGGCCCAGGCCAATCTTTAGGGTCCTGGTGGCATGGCCAAGCCAGGCCACCAGCACACAGGTGTGAGGGTCAGGATCAGGGGACAGCCAAGCTGAGATGGAGCCTGGATGGTCAGGCAGGAACACGGGGATGAGCAGGATGCCTGTGGGTTGGGGACTGGCCCCAGGCCCGTGGATGGGCCTGGTTTGGCTGCAGTGGTCACTTGGGTAAGGTCTGGGCCTCCCTAACAAGACCCTACAGGGGAAGATGTGGCAGTCAAACAAAATTATTCAGTATTAAAAGTACCTTACATAGTGCAGTTTCCTAATATATCAATTCATTCTAACAGCTGTGAAACATTTAAAGACGACGGTAATGTGATTATTTGCTACCATAGTAACTAAGGTACAGTGTTTGTGAAAAATATTTCAATATAGCATTCATAACAATCACATTATGGTTGTCTGATTTCTGTTTTGAGAACCACAGTTTTTCATATACATTAATTGAAAAAGATAAACGCTATATGTAAATAAAAGTTCAGAATAAATTCTTCCAAAAGATTTCTCTGCAGGGAATTTTCCCTTTCAACATGTGCATTAGCTATGGGAACCTGGTCATCAGTCAAAGGATTAGCCCATCCTTTAATGAGATGTAGAAAACATAATTGGATGAAAAAGCCAGTTGCTGCAGAAATTGAATGAGTCTTGAGTTGAACGAATTGCTTTTTTTGAGTTTTTTACTGAAGGAAAATTCCTTAAGTTGCACTTGCTGCAGAGACTGATATTAGATAGAGATTATTTTTCATCTCAGAAGAAACTGTTAGCAATAACTGCAGGGCATTTTGCCCCCTGTAGTATGAGAAGGACTAGGTTATAACTTCTCCTAAAGCTCTTAATTCCTCTTCGGGACAGCTTAAGGAGAGCTATTCTCACTCTTAGTGAGAACTGTGTGTTGAACTGGAATTGGGTGGCAGAAACATTAAAAGAAACTGTTCTTAAATTATTTATGTGTGGTACTAAACACAGACCATCTGACAGATGAATACCTGAGCATAGACAAATGACAAGTACTGCCTTAATCAGTAATGAATGGTAGAGAATACAGAGCATCTTACACAAATGAAACTGTGGGCACAGGACTGCTGCATGTTTACATTCCAAAAAGGAATGGATGGAGGACTTCTCCAAGTCAGGACATGTCATGGGGAAGATGTTTTAGTGCCCAAGTGATTTACTTTCCACTGGGTTTGCATGTGCAGTATGGGCTTGATTACAGGCAATCAGTGAAATACCGACCTGGCAAAGGGCTGTGGCATGTGCATATTCTCCAGGAAGAGCCGAGTAACATGAGGCTTTTTCTGACAGTGTAGTTTGGTGTCATCACCTTTTTCATAGAGGCCATGTCCACATGAATGAGATGAAGAGGTACTGAGGGGCAGGAATCCATGGGTTTGGTTGACTGTATAAACCCAAGAGGCATGCTTAATGATTTGTATGAAGAAAATGGTGTCTTAAAAGATTTCCAGACCAATTACAAGAAAAATCAGCAAGCTAAAGAGATATTTCTGATTTAAGAGTATGAGATCTTGTTTGGAGACAAATCAAAAAATTAAGGTTTTTTCCCCATATTTTCAGGGACATGCAACCTCTTCTAATGATCCACAAAGCTGAGTATTTGTTCAAGCATTAGGATCCCAATCCCTGTTGTCTCTTTCTCCTTAGAACTAACAAAGAGCAAGGAAAAGACTTGCCTTGACTATGTTTCATTGTTGTCCCTAATCAAAAGCATTAAACATTCTCCTCCTGATTTTAATCCCCAGGTGGTTTGGAGATTACCCCAGCTCTTTTATTAGATCCTCAAATACCGATTCTCATTAGTCCATGGATCTCAGTCTAAACCCTGGTCTTCCTTTTGTGTTGCCTCAGAGTAGCAGAAGGTGCAGTTCTATGAAATTCCTAAATTAAAAAGGAAATCCTTTTTTGTGATGATGGATTCTTGAATTTAGCACTAGTCAGGCTCATAGTGCACTGAAAACATAGTTTTCTGTGCTGAATAATATTGACTTGTTGCTTATATTTCTCTCATCGTTTGCTTTAATTGTAAACACATCCTGGCAAAAACTAGGCTTTGCTGCTGAGCACTGTAGGCTTATGATTCTTAACTAGATATGTTAGACACTGTCCTACTGAAGTATCTACAATAAAACTTTAATTGCAACTGTTGGTGATAATACTTTTGACAGTTTGATCACGGTAAAAGCTTATTAAGATTTGCTTACACTGTGAAGTTATGTTTAAAAAGAAATCTTCTGTTCAGTAGATTTGCAGTTAGTATGAATACAGGGGTGATGATGTTTAATTTAGTAACAGAACTAAATTCTTCTGTTTTCCTTCTGTTAACATGGTTCACGCTGAACACAGTTAAGAGTGGAATTTCAGTTTTTTCTTTCTCCTTCACCCTGACTGGGTTTGATAATTCACCTGCAATATGAGGTTTAACAGGCTTCACCAGTCTAAACTCAGGGAGGCACATGACTGTGCACAGGTGTTTCTGGGAGCTCAGATTTTGCTGCTCATAAAATTATTTGCAGGAAAATTCTGTCAGAGCTTTGTTTCATCGAGGGTTCCTGGTGACCTGATCAACTTTATGTAAGTGATGGGCTTCATCAAATGGCCTAAGATCTAAAGGTACAGATACTGATACCTATCTTTTGAAGGTATATATATTGGTTACTGTAAATGGAGTGATAGATGCTGTAACATAATAAAAATACCCTGTTATATATCTATCTCTAAATATAATTCTGATATATTTTAAAAATTACTATTGAGCTGCTCATATTTTATTGTATGTTATGTGTGCCAAGACACTCTATGAGAGTGATAATAGAAAAGATGTCTATTGGACTGATAATAGAACATTTAGAAGTGAAAATTTTCAGTTAAATTGGTACTACTGATAGCCTTCAGAATATGCTGTGCTAGGCATCATATGCTTGTAACTGATGTTACAGAAATACATCCATGAATACAACTTGGAAACAGTTCTAGTTGCTGTATAAACTTCATGAGACCTGTGACTTTCAGGGTTGGTTTTTGGTTTGTTTTTTTTTTTTTTGTCTGTGGAACATCTAGTGTTGAAATTTGCCTCACTATATTTCTATCAAATGTGCTACACAATGCCTCTAAATATTTCCCAGTTTTTTGTTTTGTAACTAGAATTTTTTTATATTTGGGGCGGAGGAAAGGAATATCTGCTTTTATACCTGTAGGGAGGGGTTGTGGGGATGAATAAATGATAGAGGAAGAAAGATAAGTTATAAATGTACAAAAAATAAGCTGTCACCTGATTGACTTATGTTCTTTTGCTTTCCTGTTTATTCTTAGATATTTCTTTCCTAGCATTTTGTGTGTGCTGTCATGCTATCAGGGCCTATTACTTAACCTTTCTGTGTAATCCATGTGTGTCTGGGTTTTTGCATTATTATATTTATATCTATAGACATTGATGTCTCCAGAACAGGAGTCTTGGGAGGAGCAAGGGAGATCTGGATGCAGCTATTACTATGGTTTTGTTTGTGCTTATGAGTTCTTCAGTTTAAGGTTAGACATCTTCCTCCACAAGTTGCTCTCAAGTCACCCAAGAAATATTTGTCGTCTCTCAGTTTGAGTATTATACAGGAATAGACCTATTTATTTATTACTTCCCATTTCTTTGTGTTTAACACGAAAATTCTGCTTGTGAAAATGTGTATACAGTTCTTAATAGCCCCTTTAAAATCAGGTTTGCTTGAATTACTCATTTTCTTCTATTATATGTTCTGTTTTATGGTAGTTCTGTGGTTTTGACCTTTATTAGCTTCCCTTGTGAACTTTCTTTCTCTGTATCTGAGTTAAGTCATAGCTCTCTGATGCTTCACTTTAATATCTCTGTACCTGAAACCTCATTAATGTTTAATATTCATAGATGAAAAGTGAAATTTAATGTCTCCATGGATTCTAATATATATTAAACTGATAATTTAATGTGTTTCATTTTTGACTCCTCCCCAGATCTGAGAAATTTTAAAGTTCAGATTTTTTGAGTATTGAAATATCCAGCTAAGAGAAAAGGGGGACTAATAACACTAATCCCTGTAATTGTAACAGTCATCAGTAAAAAGTCAGTTTTTAAAGAACAGCTACTTCATGGTGGTAGCTGTCATAATATAATCTTTCCTCTGTGTCTACATGGTAATAATGGCCGTGCTTGTAGAGAGAATTGGTCTTTTAGGGAGCCCTGGAGTTTGCCTTAGAGCCACTGAAGCGTAGCTGGGTATCAGCTCTGCTGAGGAACATAAGGACACTGAGTTCAGCCAAGGTAGTGTGAAGGGAATAAAAGTGTTTTATGTTTGTGCATAGAGACTTTGCAAAGACAGAAGGGAGGCTCTCCTAAGCACTCAGGCAGGCAGGCCTGGTGAAAGCCAGCCTGCAGGCAGACGTGAGCCTGCTGGGATGAAAGCTTCCGCGGGGCCGGGGTTAACTGGAACTGCAGCTGTGACCCAGCAGAGGCTGCAGCAGGGTCTGCTGCCTGGAGTGTGCTGGAAGCTGGCCCTGGGACAGGGGGTCACCAAAAGGGTCTGTCACACCTCACTGCACCTGCTCTCAAGGGGGACAGTGGAGTAACATTCCTCAGGCTGCCATGGGTTTTTTGCAGCATTTAGTGGCTCTGGAGCACAGACTGCGTGAATTCCTTGGTGCGATGCCGCAGGATGGTCTGAAGTAGATGTTTAGGTATAGTAAACATTAGCCTTCTCAGACTTAAAAGATAACATCTGTAGGAATTGTGTGTACCAATGAAAATTAGCATGACTGTATTCATTTATGTTAACATAAATTTAAATACCTAGCTTTGGACATGGGATAGGTCCTGGTGCTTAGAGAACTGTACGTCTTAACTCAGGAAGTAAACTCACCCTGGAAAAAAATTATTTTGCATTTTAAGGAAGACTTCTTCAAAATCTATAAAAATAGTCCGTAGCAAAGGTGTATATAGAATTCTTCTTGCAAAAGAACTGTGATAATTAAATTTAATGCTCATCTTCATTTGTTGCCGTTTTTTTTTTTTAAAAAAGGATTTTATGTTTAAAAACTTTACTCGTAGTTCTAGACCTATCGATTTGGTGTCTATATAGTATGGGGGGGGGGGAAGTGTGAGAAGAATTGAAGGCCAAATCTTTGAAGCTATGTTTGAGTTACAGTAGCTTACCCTGCTCAGTGATGTGTAACCTTCATTTCCTACCAGAAGAGTGGGAGACGAGGAATTAGAAATTAAAACTCAGTGTATCAATCAAAGTTGCTCACCTTACTTTAATATGCTTTTCACATTCTAGCTGTTGATAAAATTAGATTTAACTAATCACAGTACTCCTTTTAGGGAAATGCACTGTGATTGGTTTTTTAATTGAAAACTATTGGCATAAAATGGAAAGGTCATCTTAAATGGCATTAGGCAGAAGAGATCATCTGTTTGTCCAATATCAAAATTTTTGGTTCAGAGAAGAAAAAAAAGAGGTCATTGTTTGAATTTTAACCTCTTGTAAGTCTTTTCTCCTTCTGCTCTTGCTCTTATTTTCCCACATGGGGATGGATTTCTTTGCATATGTGAATTCTTTAAATATGCTCTCACTGCTAGGGGAAAATTCAGCATTGATTCGGGGATGACTGGAAGTACAAGATGTGTTTGATCAAAATTGTTAGTAGTTTGATAATTTTAAGTGTGTGAGTCCTGTTGAACTTCAGTATTTTTTTAGGTTTATAACATAATTTAATCTTGACTGTCTTAAATATTTATAAACATTTCAGTCATTTGTCCACTTTAATTAAGAGGATTTACTGCTCTTTCATAAAATAGTGTTAGGTTGGGTTGTAAGTATGAAGTATTTGAGAAGCACAACATAGGTATGCGAGGCTATTTGGTTCTCGGACAGGGAAAAAGCATGTTACAGTAAATAACTTAATCTTGCTTATTTTTAGGAAATGTAGCCTTCTGGTACTTGTCTTAGTTCTTCGTTCATTTAGTAATCATGTTTCTTGTTGGTTTGTTTGGAGGTTTTTAATAAGCATTTTATACATGCTATTCTTAGCCTTATCCAATTACTGACAAAGTAATGCTGTTCTCAAAGTTTCATATATTTCAGGGTCAGCAACAAGAGCGAAGAAGTTGAAAAAATAAGGACATTTAATCTAGGAGAGAAAATTATTTTCATATCCATGAAAATGTAGCTGCTAGGAAGGAAATATGTTATTCCTGTCCCTGGTGAAAAGAACAATGAAATGAAAGGCTTAAATTATGGCAAGTAACGCAGGTTAGATGAAAGGAGAAATTTCCTAATTGCAAGAATAATGAAGTATTGCAAGAAATTGCCTTGAGTGCTTGTGCAATCTCCGCTATTGGAAACTGGCAAGGGCAGATGTGATTTAGGCATAACCAGTCCAGATTTGAGGTGGGGTAAGATTATACCTCAAAGGAACTTCCAGGTACCATTTTTGTGATTCTGCAACTCATTGTTGAACTTCACACAAAAAATCCTTTGAAATTTTGTAGTAGAAGATTTATTTTGGTGTTATTAATTTACTTGTTCTTGCAATTAACTGGACTCATTTAAAGGTGAGTCAAATCTAATCTGGTTTAATATGTTAAAATATTTCTTATATCATTTTGTTATTGTTCCATTGCTAGAAAGTAAGAGTGAAAAACTTTTTCTCACATGAAAGGAGTGTATTAAGCAGTGCTATTTTGTAAGATCTCCCTCAATTTACTTAATTTTTAGTAAATTATCTATATAACGGAGTAAGTGTGGGAACAGCTTGACTTAAAAACTCCTACAAGAAAGGTAATGACTGGGGGACTGAGTATGGAACAAGTATGTGAAGGTAAGTCAGATTGAGAAAGCATGATTAGACCTAAACAAAAAATAAAGTAAAAATGCCAAAAACCTAAAAACTATTTATAGTAGTAAAAAGAGGTATGGTGCAGACTGAAAAAAAAAAAAACCAAAAACCCAACAAAACAAAACTGTGTACATACAGTCTGACTTTACGTAGGGAAGTGAAACAATGTCTTTAGCTCAGAGCTTAGGAACTGTTTTAAGCAGACGAGTCTCAGACTTCTATGATCATCTGTGAACATGTACAATCACAAAAATCTTAGTTCCTTTTGGTGCAAATTTCATTATGCTGGACACACTAGGAAGAGGGTCTTTGGTCTCAGTAAATCTGCATTGAGTTCACGCAAAGCGCAGAAATTGTCATGCTTCCAAAGACCTTGCAAAAGGTCTCCTTATCAGCCTTGTGTTAAGATGACTGAACAAGAATGTAAACCTGTCAGTCATGTTTAATCGGCTTGTTTTCTGCAGCAGCCCCTGGACTTTGTTTGAAAATCTCTTAGACAATGGAAATTACTATCCAATGCCCCCATAAGAAAAGAATTCCGAGAGATCAGGTAATAATGCATATGCTGCAGCATCAGAAGCTTGCTGATAAGGAGTGTTCTCTCTCATTTGGGCAGATTAGTTTAAGGTCTTCCTTAAAGTGCAAGGTGATAATTCTTTTCCAACATGGGTTCATTACTTTAGTTAACTAAACGTTGGGGTTTTTTTTCTTAAATCCAGTGTAACATAAACTGCAAATTAGGTTGTTAATGCCAAAAGCTGGAGTATTCCGCAAATAGGTGCCTGTGGAACATGAATTTTGTTGTGACATAGGTCAGCAAGAAACTTAAAAAATACTATTCTAGCAAATCTGTACTTTCCTTCTACTTTTTCTAAAAAAGTGCAGACAGCTACATAAAATAAAAAGTCTGTCTGTATGTCACCTGTCTGCCAAGCTGTTCAATTGTATGGTGATGTCACTGTAGAGATTATAATTTAAAGCTCATTAAAATAATTGTTAAAAAACCTAGTACCTTTCTTTTTGAGCAATTAAAAGATTACTCCTAGAGTACTATTAGCTTCTACATATACTCAGAGGTGTCAAGCTAAGTTCTACCTTATATTGTAGTCAAAAATATAATCTCACTGCTGTAGAAAATGATTTTTTTGCAACAAATTTTTAAGTTTTGCTAAAAAACATTCCAGGTAGCAAATTTGGCTAACGTTAGTTTCTGCATCTGACCTTTCTCTTACAATGTTTCTTGTATAATAGAATGTGAAAAAAGCAAAAAAAAATCGCCATTTCTATTGAAAATATTGATTAGTGACAATAATTGGTAGATGTCTTTTTTCTAGTATTACCGTGTCTGCTGGATCAGTGGTTTCAGGTTTGCTGCAAAGCTGTTATTAGTTGTACCACAGAGATTTGAACAATGTTCCAGTCCTGATGCAGCTTTTATTTTTATAAGAGGTGCACCAGAGGAGAAAAAATATATATGAAATGCTTCTGAAATTATTCTTGTTAGCTCATGAAGCAACACATAATTTGAATTTTACTCATTAGGGATAACCTAACTGTAGTGAACATTCTTTGGTGTTTATAAAATCTGTTTCTTAAATGAGAATGCTCTTCTAATAAAGGATATACAAAGGCAAATTACATCAAGTAAGAAGTTTTCACATCGAAATAAAATTTCAATCACTACTGAACTGATAAAGCAAGAAATGTATTCCTGCTTAAAACACCTGACACTTGAATCCTGCAAAAGCACTATTGTGTTAAGTTAGTGCCATAGCCAGTGCAAAGCAGGGTGACACTTAACATAGTAAAAATCTAAAGAAGTTTTTCTAAACTTTAGGAAAAATATGTATATGAAGAGTCTACTAAGAAAAGGCACTATCATATCTTTATTATTCAGCCTTTTAGAAATTACAGAATTACTAACAATGTGGTTCTTTCCATGAACATAGGGTTCTGTTTTGGTGTTTGTGTGGGTTTTTGGTTTTGTTTTGGTTTTTTTTAAGGAGAAAAAGGCTGTTTATATTAAAACATACTTAAAATTTTTGGTATCCATGTGGCATATAGTTAAACAACTTGGAAACCTAGCATATAATAAACTCTTCCAGGAGTCACTCGAAGCCATTGCTTATATTGTTCATTGGAATGGTCTTACAGATCTTTTTTGGTTCAAAACCAATAATGGCAAAAATCCTGCTGAGTCTCTTCAAACGCCTTTCAGCTCTTTTGATGTTAAAAATAATTTCTGAAAAAGGTAGTTATTAAAAAAAATCAGCATTAACACTATATCAAGTATGATTTTTAAACTTCCTGAAAGCAAATAGTCCAATATGGATGCAGGCTCTTCTGCAAGCTGACCCTGTTGTACTGTCAAAGTATAGCACATTCTTCAGTTCGAAAAGAAGACCTGGAGAAGCAGCACATGGTCAGCCTGTGTTCATTTAAGTCCATCATAGATGCTCATGTTACTTGAGTTTGATTTCTTTTCCTTGAATTGGAAATGAGACAAGTGAAAATAAAACAGGAGAAGATAGTTTTAGGTGTTTTAGTTACTAAGCAAATCTGTCAACAAGTAGAAAGAGATGAACTTGCATGGTCTGAGGAATATTTTTTATTATTATTATTATTACTTTGTTTTTTCTTTATTATCCCTTAAGTCTAGACTCTGCTTTCTGTCCTACAGTCAGTGTAATTTGAAAAGCCAGGGTTCACTGCCAGACTTTGTAGGCCACCTTTGGTCAATTCATGATGTTTCACATTCAACCGATACAGAGTACAAACTTGTCTGGAGTGCTCATGTTTTAACTTAATCTTTTTTGCTGCAGTTTTGTGACCTAAAATATATAACCATAGTACAGCAATAACAGCTTTTTATACCTGTCTATAAAAGTCTCTGTAATGAAATGCTTGGGGAGCTTGGCATTTTCTACATAACATTACTAACAGCTTTGATTTGGAATTTATGGCATGGTGCTACTGGGTTGTCCATGATAATCTAGAATCTACAAGCACAAAAATTGTGATACAAGTGTTTCAAAAATGAAATAACCTTGAGTCATTCAGATGTCACAGACTAAATCAAGTGCTGCCCTTTTTTTGATGTGCTAGGCTAATTATTTCTACTAATGTAAATGTCAGTGCAATGAATGCTTATTTGCTGTGGCATAACAAATAAGTGGCACAGGAAATCGGAGCATATGAAGAAATTCATCATGTCTTAAAGTCTGTATTATATGGCTTCAAGCCAAGGATATTGAAAACAAATCAGATTTGCATTTTTAAAAAATGTTTTAAAAGTACATAAAAATGGAATAAAAATAAAAGGCAGTAATTATATTTGAATGTATCTTTATTTTTTGTTATTTTTGAAATGTTCTAGATTTAGACCCTTTACCACCTTCTCTTGATAGCAAATGGTAGTTCTCTGCATTTTACTGGCCCACCTTGACTTCATCATCAGTGCCTTTCTGCTGGGCAGCAGTTTTGGCAGGCAGTGGCTGCCCAGCAGGGGATGCAGGACCAATGGGAGCTCCGCAGATGGCATCGAGATGAGGGTTCCCCTCGTGCAGGGCAGCTGCTGCCCACCCCAGAGCTGCCACTGCGTGCACTGCAGCCACTGCTCCCCACCTAGAGGGACAGAATCCCTGAGAAGGATCTGGACAGGAAACATGTAGCCTGGAGCTTCAAAACTATCAGCTGATATTTTTAGGCCGTGCAATGCCTGCTTCTGCTGTCTTTAGGGAATGTTCATGGTGGATCCAAATCACTACATGTAATACTTTCATTTTATGGTGATGGGAGCGTCACGGCACTTAAGGGCTGTTATTGTACCTGTTCCCTGTGCATGGTACTCATACTTAGATTTCAGTTCAGATATGGGGCCTTTTTGTTTTTTAGTCTAACACTGAAGACATGTAGGAAGGAAGAGCCCCACAGACAGTGTTCAGAGCTTAAGCATAAAGGTGTAGATATGAGATAGTGTGATGCCTGGATTTTATATCTTTCCCATAGATCAGGCCACCTGACATCAAGGACATCATTAGGGGAAATAATATTTTGGTTTTCATCTTTAATATCCTTGCCCAGCCACTGCACCAGAATGGAATTTGCTTGAGCACTTGCCTTCAGATTTGGCTGCCATAGTGCTAAGATTTCACTTTGCTGATCTTGTGCTAAAATGTACTATAATCAGAAAAAGGCGAAGTCTTTCAAAATAAAACTTTTTCATGACCCTTCCAACTGCTGGGGATGAAGCTTCATGAGAATGTCTGTCTTCATATACTTTAGATAGTACCAGAAGAGAAATTTGACAAATTAACATACTGTGATTTTGCAACTGATTTATAATAAACATATGGTGTTTATATGCAGTGACACCATTCTTTAAAAAGTTATCCTAATTTTATTTTGATAAAGGAATGAATTTAATTGCCCAGTGAGTTCTGAGTCTTTTGTTACTGTCTTTTTTTCGTCAGAGTAGTTGTTCAGAGCTTAGAGTCCTGAGAATGGTCTGTGTTAGAAGGATACAAAAAAAGTAGTGAACTATGTATTTTACACAACACTGTTTACAAACACTATACAGAAGCTTTTATTCCAAGAATAGAGGAATCAAAGAGTATTTTTATGTTTCTCCTGAAATACCCCCAAAGGTGTCTAAGTACTTCTTCACAGCCTTTATTTCCTATGTGTATCTTTTCCTGAGTGTGAACAAGTGCTTATGTCTAAATAAGATTATTTCCTAAAATTCATTAAAAAATTGGAAGTGGTTATGCTGATCGTTATATGATGTTTCATTAGTGCAGTATTCAATTATATATTGCTGTTTAGTAAAATGTCCCTAGAGCCAGTGAGCAAATCTTCAGGCTCAAAGCAAATCTGTAATTTCTGTAATATCTTTTTCCTTTTTTTAAAAAAAAGGTGCATTTCAATTGATACATCCTCTTCCCTTGCCTGAGTCCCCTCTAATTATTCAATGAAGGCACTTGTTTCTTCGTTCAAGCTTTCAAATGTCAAAGTAGAGAAGCTTTTTTTTTTCCCTCTCTGAGGAATCTAGTAGTCTTTGAGTGAGTTTTTGGTAATTGCGCTATATTTTGTGCTTATCATATTCTCTGTAATTGAACCAGATGTTAAGTCTTCTCTGGAGGAGAAAAGTCTTCTCAATTTATGTAGTACTGTATCAGTCTTGCATCCCTAAAGATTTGAGGTTAATGTGAAAATGAAATAGTAAGGCAGATGCTGTATGTAATGTTCCTGTAGGTGGGTAATTCCTTTGGACTGAAACACTTCAAAATGTGTAACTCAGAGGTGCATACTACATGTAACAAATGGTTGGATGATAAATTGTTGTAGGATTTTTTTGACAGTCAGTCAAAATCCAACACTTTGTATGCAATGGGATATTTGCTACTGTAAGAGTTCTGCACTTATGAAAATGGTTCATGAGTTTGAGGCTAAGGACTGTAGGGGCAGACTGCACTGTTTGTGGGTGACTTACAGAAATGTTTTGGAGGGGAAAACCCTGAGTATGTTTCAGATACTCAGCTGAGCTGGTATCTCACGCATATGTATTGATATGTCAGTAAAGAATACATGTAAGCTTCACTTTTGTGTCAGGATGAGGTACTGGGGTGAAGCAGGGGCCGGTGTGTCTGTCTTCCCTTTCCTCCTATCTTGGTTTCCACCAGAAAGAAGCCTTACTTTATATGTTGGAAAGAACCATAATGTTCTGAAGTCATGCTTTCCATTTCTAAGGCCCTTATGTGTACCAAAAGACTACTAGTGCTTTTACAGGTACATGTAGAACTGACACTTCACACTATCCCTGGAGTGTTGCTGCCATTTAAGTACCTAAAAACCCAGGATGTGCAAATAGCAAATGTGTATTTCTAGAATACCATGTCTCCTATGATGTATGGTTCAGTAATTTGCTTACACAGAGAATAATAATCCTTGATACAATTTTTCCATTTATGGGTTGGAACCCAACCTTATTTGGTTATTTATTTAAACACCTAAACCCATTTTTGTGATGAATTCATTAGGCATTTTATAACATAAATTTAGTAATTTTGGTCTGGCTGTTTATACATTACCTCTAAGATGAAGAATTTCTTTTGTTGCCTTCTTTAGCATTTGTACTTATGTGTTGTGGTTAAATTTTTTTCACTTGAGTCCACCAGTTTATGATTAAATATGTGTTCAGCAAAAATTCAGAGTCCAGAATCATTAGCACGCTCAATCTCATGACATCACATTCACCTACTCCGAACTTGTCGTTCTGAGATGGGATATAGAGTTGTGTGGGCTTTCTTGTATGTGCTTAAAAGTAGCAACCCTTGGTGGTTGTTATTACCCAGCCATGACACCAGAGAGTCAGCCTGTGTCTGACTAAACCAGAGCTGCTTCTAGTTTGATGCAAAACAGTTTAAATTGTCAAGGTAGCAAAAGAGATTGACAACGGAGAAAGGAAAGTATGTAGGGAGAACACAAACGTTAGAATAAGAATACTACATTACTTTTCTTTTTTTTCTTTTTCTTTACCTTCTTCCACAGCTAGAAATGGTTTAGAAATGGGAACTCTTCCAGTCATTATCATCTGGATAAAAGATGCATGTGAGCATACTTGGAGTTTTATAGTAGATCCTTTTAGCAGTTTTAAAAAATTCCAGAAACTATGTTTTAAGGTCTTTCAAAATGCAATTTGTTTACCCTTAGGCAGAAGTGAAATGAAGAAGCACATTTTCTCAAGTGCTTTTGTATCTTGTTAAACAATATAGCAACTTGAGAAAAAAAAGAAAAAAACATCCTTTGGTTGCTGACAAGGGAGATATTTAGTTGAGGGACCGTAGGCAGCTCAGATTTTCTGCAGAGCTAAAGAACTTGCACTGCGAAACTCTTGCTCTTCCCAGAGAGTTTGTCTGTGAAACTCGACATCCCTTTCTAAGGCTGTTTCATGCTCACTGCACAGGTGAAACTGATGTGTACACAGAGTGAATTTCATGAAATCCAGTCCCTGTAGGGGTCACAGTGTTCAGTCAGCATTGAGATGGTGCTGTCTGGATACTGGTTTTACGTAGTGGCACACGAGACCATTCTATTGAATTCCCCTTACACTGAAAGGATGTTGGAGCTGAAAAATTGCTGTGGTACAATATGAGGGAGTTAAGTTTATTAAAAAGAAATCCCAACAATCCAAACAGTACTCTCAGTTGTTGAACAGGAACTTCTAATGGCACCAGTACAATGGTTTGTCTCCTATTTCTTCTTATGGCAATGTTACCGTTCCAAAACATGAGCCACAGCAAGACTTCCAGTAGTTTTTGTCTATCGTGATATTTGGATTTTTATTTATCCTTTTGCTACATTAATTTGAATGGATATATTTATTTAACTATATTATGCTTGCAAGAGAATATCCTGGTACATTAGACTTGTAAATGCTATCAGGTAAAGTAACTACATGTAATTAATATTTTAAAGAGTAGTGGCATCAAAATTCAAATAGATAACAGGAAACCAACTGTAAATTCTACTACTCAGCTTTCTTTCAGTGTCCTGCAAACTTGCCATTTAAATAACTACTTCAAGGGAAAGAAACCAGCACAAGAATAAAAGGTCACAAAAGTAAACTTTATCCTGCTTTTGAGAGTTTCAGTAGTTTCACATTTTTGGAGCCAAGTGATTCACACCAGCTGTACCCACACTGAGAAGGGTACAAGTTTAATTGAAGTGAATCTGTCTGGATCTGAATTTTAAAGAACCAGTTACTGCTTCAGAGTAGATTATTTTAGAAATTTGTGCTTAAGAATCATGATTAATGCTGTTGCAGCCTGTGTTCTACATTATGCTTCTGACTTTAAAACCCAAGCAATTTAATATTACTATTAGAACATTAGCCTTGTTTGAACTCAAGAATTACTGAAATTAATGAGTTTATTTTAATGACATGAAAGGTTAGATATTTTGATGGCCTGAGATATTTTTATCAGGATGTATTAAGTTCTTCAGTTCTTTTACATGTGAACCTCTGACTTTTATCATATCAAAATATGACAACAGTGTTTTCTTGGAATACGTGTGCAAAAGTGATAATAGAAGAATAAACACACTAGATTGCAGTTTGGCATTATGTAACGTAGGTTACCTTTAATACTAAAACCTAGAAATGTAGGCCATGTTAGCAGAGTGTGATGCATTTTCCTCAGTATTCAGGGGTTTGTTGGAGAGCACTGAGCTCACGACACTTTGCCCTGAATATCCAGCATTCTCAGCTGATCCAAAGCAGACATTTTCAGCATAAATCTTTATCAGCCAGGATTTCTACCATCCTTTGCTTGAAGGTAACCAGTTATGTCTGGCATTCTTTAATCTTGTGTACAAATCCAAAAGCCTTTGAAACCCAGTTTTAAGGATGGCTTAGCAACCAGATCTGCATCATGTAGCTTGGCTAATATTTGTCTGTCCTAGAAAAAAGAAACCCTAACTGAGCATGTTGGGACAATTTCACTTGGAGTCAGTGAGTGTCATCCAGTTCTGTGCAGACAGTAGTGTAAGATCAGTAAGAGAATATGGGGGAGTCCAGTGTTCGCTGGGTTTACAAACTTCAAACATGAAGTGCAAGGCTTCACTGTTCCACAGGCATGAGATTTTTGTAGGGCTTTCAGTGTTTCCTACTAGAAGGCTGATCACATGTTGTGTCCCTGGAACTGCTTTTCAAATGTGTTTTCTCATACCTTTGAGAACATTTCTAGCATGCATTTCATATATGTTTTTGTTCTGGATGATTTACTGATTTCAACCTGTAATTAGCAAAGCTAGAGTTTCCACATTATTCCTATTAGCAATGAATCTACATTTCAGGTACTTCTAATGGTACATTTTGATACCTAATTTTCATAAAAATCCTAGCTTTTGGCAGAAAGCATCAAGAGAGGGGGGAAAAAAAAGGCAGCTCCAGGAAGGTAATCTTAGAAGCAAAAAGAAGTTTTTACCTTTACCCAGGAATTTGGAGTTTGGAAAGAGGAAGTCAGCTTACCAACTACACATTGTATGGGGGGATTTCTTTTCTGGGTATTCTGTGGGGGTGGTGGTGTGTTTTCCCCTTATTGCTTATTGTGAAGATCTACAAGATTTGAAAGCACTTTGAGAATTTCTTTGCTCCCTGCCTTTGATGCAGTCCTTTAACCTTGTGTGAATAACAATAACTTAGTAGAAGCTATTAAAAAAAAAAAAGAACTTACAAAAAAATTAAAGGGGAACATTGTAAAGTGCAAAGTAACTGTAACTCCAATTTTGCACAAGTGATACTTTAAGGAAAAAATCAAAGTCCTTATGTGTTGAAGGATAAGGCATTTTTGAAACCTGTTCAGTTTAAGTGGTCCGTTTAATCTCCATGAGCTTCTTGCCAAGCAGTCATATCAGAACACTGCTGAAAAGAGAAATGTTAACCTCCAGATGTTTGATATACTTCAAATAATTGCTTGTCAAGAACTAAATTCACTGTTTTCTCACAGTATTTAGAAAAATAGCTTCATTCACCACAGTAAAGACTCAATATTTGCACTGAATAAACTGAATATGGCTAGTGCCATATTATGAGTGTTCCTCTGTAATAACATGAACCACATATGTATGTATTTATTTATTTGTTTGTTTGTTTATTTACTCTTTTCACAGACACTTCCTTTGGGGCTGGGAGATGGACAGCTCTTCACCTGGACTGATGGCCTGAAAAGGAAGGATTGGCATGATTATGAAAGCATTCAAAAAGATGCTATGCGTTCAGGTATACATGAGTTCAGAACAAATTAAAGTGGTTTGTTTACTCATTCTTTCTCTCTGTGACTGTTTGTTCTTTTGAGCCCTTTAGGAGGCATTCCTAGCAACTTTTTTTTGATTGCAGCAATGTCACAAGGACATCATGTTCTGAATTGAGAGGTCAGACCAACCAAAAATACCTTATCTCTGAGAGTAACCAAGTGACAATATATTTCCTGCTAGTAACTATATAATGATTGTACAATCAGCAGAAATGTTTCCAACAAATTTTTTTCATGTTGAAGTCAGTTGCCAGGCTGTGACCAAATTGAGTGCTGGTTTGCGAAAGGACATATGTTACAAATAAACCCAAATTGTCCTTAAATCAAGGAACAAAACCTGAGTTCAATAACTATAGCTGCCAAGAACCTTTGACACTTTTACCATTGTCAAACTCTGATCCTTTAGTCTTGCTAAAGCAACTTCATCTCATTCTGACAATCTACAATTATTTGAAAATGGGAGAAAATTGTGTTTGCAAATAGACTGGAGGACACTTTGTTACAGTGAGTAATGTAATTTTAATGTACCTTCATGTGCTGCATCCCATAGGTGCAGAGAGTATGCTTTGTGTTCCTCTTTCTGTCATCAGAGCATGATCAGATTTGAGTTCTTTTACAACATAATGTACAACTATTCAACATAAGATGAATTAAATTAGAAGGAAGGAAGAGAAGCAGCAGTTGAATTACACTTTAATCAGTGTCTGAAAGTCATTATTTTACAAAGGCCAATCCACTATTGTAAAACAGATTATGCTGTCTTGATCCCACTGTCTTGAGACAGCCAAAACCTCCCCCAAAATATCTCTATAACTGAATCTCGTTGACAGATTCCTAAGACTTGGTAAGTACTTAATTTTGCAGGAGCCTGAACTAGTAAAATATTGCAAGTGTATGTTAATTTTGTAAGCTATTTTTCCCTCTTTTGAATCTTGATCACTAACTAAAGAAATTATCCTTTCCTCCCACATGTGCTTAGGTGGTAAAAAAAGGTAGGGAGGGAAAGGAAATTATTCTAGGCAATTTGGTAGTTGTCATATCAGTAATTGCTGTGTTCCAAATGGCTAAATGTAAAATGACAAATATGTAAGAATGTGCAAAGTAAAAGCAGCATATATGTGGAAACTTGAATATATGTGAGGAATATCATGTCTGCTGGTTGCAATGGACATGCATGAATGCTCTGGCAATGTACTTTTAATTTCTGAAGATGTAATGTGGACCCTATATGTTTTGGATAATAACAGTCTTACATACGATTGTCTGATGGATAACTTAAAGCATTGCCAATTGTAATGCAAGCCATTGCATGGAGTTGGCTGAGAAACTGAAAAAACATGTTATGTAGCTTTGTAATTTCCTAGTCCTAAACCTAACACGATAACCTAACATGTAGTAGCATGTGAATATTAAGATATTCTGACTAATTTACATTTTTTAGTAATTTTTTTTACCATTTGCTAAGTTTGATGTTTTAGAGATATCTTTCAAAAATTTGTATTTGTCATCATTATTCAATAGATTAAAATACCTTTTAATCCTGTTTTCTTTGAAAATCACAATATGGTAATACAAATGCAAAGCTAGAGCATCTCAATGCACTCTTTTGGGACATAATTTCTCTTCCTAATAACATTAGCTGAAATACACTGTTAGTTAAAAATCTGTCTGAAAGTGTGATGTGAAAGGGCTTTTTGGGACATTTCAGGAAGGGAAGTGAATGTTTGTTGTACAAAAAAGAAGAAAGGAGTGACATATTTTTTTAATTCAGTCTTGCTGTTTTATCTGTAAAGCTTACTGTTTCCTAAGCACTGAGAATGTGAATTTCATAATTTCTAATTATGTAGAGGTACTAGTTTCTTCATGACTTCTACGGTTTCATGGCCAAATATTTTGATCCCTTTTCATTCCACCAATTAAAACGTATGTTTCTGAATTTGAATTGTCTCTCCTATTGAAGAATTAAGCTTTTTGCAATACATGCAGAAGAAAAAGGTTATTTCTAATTATTTCTATTTATTTTAAGTGTTTTAGCTCATCATTTTTTGTCTCTAAAATGACAAATGATCTTGCATATAAATCCTGAAATAAGCTTGTGTTGCTTTTGATTTTGCAGGGCTTTGTTGGAACACCTGAGGTTCAAATGTGTGTTTATGATGCTTCTATCATTACATCACATTTTGTTAGCATGGTGATGCTACTTGAGAAGTTACTTGAAGGAAAAGCAAGGCTTTACACATAGGCAGAACGTAATTTAAAAGCACTTGTGAAGACTTCCAAACCAGTTCTAACAATATTGGTTGGTTAATCTTGATAGAAGAATTCCAGAAGACAGGGAAATGCTGTTGGGTCGCAGAAGTTTGAATTGTTACACTCTTGATGGAACAGGGAACTTACCCATTTAGTTGCCAGTTATCCAAGCCCTGAGTTATGCAATGTCAGAAAGGAATGTATAATGACTTAAATACACTTCTTATCATTTTATCAGTACAGAATAGATGTAGTGAAATGGAAATTAAGTTATTCAGTCAACCCGATCGCTTCCATTCTTCTCTGAATATTACTCTGTCATTAGCTCAAAACCAGTGACTGAAATATCAGAAAAGGAAAGCAAAAGTTGACCTTAAAATGTAATTCCTAACTAAGCAGTTGTGATAGATACTTTGGAAGGAAGGAAAAAAAAAAGTTTAATTGCTCCCATTTTCTAAAGTGAGCCATTAAGTCGATCAGATATTACAATGGATTGGGAGGGAACAAAATAAGCTAATCAGGGAAACTGACTTCATTGGAGTTGATAAGTTATGCCAACTTTTTGACAAGAAATCAGAATTTAAAATAAGACCTGTTTCTATTAATTTCTTTTCCATTGGGAATATAACTGATGACATGCCTTGATGAGTAATATGCTTAATTTGCATTAAAAATATGAGAACTGTAAACAAATGCAAATCCTACATCTGTCAGCTTTTGTTTTGGTAAGTAATAAACAATGTTTTCTGTATATCAGAAGAGTGCTCTTGTGTTGGATTTCAGAATGGTGGGTGCACCCTACATGAATGCAGCCTGTGTAGCAGTGACCAAGGTAGCTCCTGGTGTGTGTCTTAGCCCAGCTACAGCAATGCCTGTTATGTCAGGGCACTGTAAATCTACCTGTCTCTATGGAGAATACAGATCTGGATGCTGAGGCCCCTGGCTTTGCCATGAATCATTTACTGTGTTGCCATTTCTTTGTTTTATCAGAGACTTTCCTACTTTAGTTGTATAGGGAGGACTCTGAGGACATTTCTACCAAGACATTCATTTCAGGGGCATGGCAGCTTCTGTGGCTCTGATAGCACTGGTTTTCCATGGTTTCTGTGCAGAACTAGGAGTCTGAGATCCCTCAATGTCCCATGAGGGATGAAATTGACAGGAGAGAGCCATGAAAGCCTAAGGTAGTAATTCAGAGGCATCCCTGAGAAGACATCATGTTGGTTTCACCTCTATCTTTATGTCCTGGGTAGTGTGACTAAAAGCTCTCAAGAATCAGTCAATGCCATTGTTCCTCCATTTCTGAAACTTCTTTTATTCATTTCACTCAAGAAATTCTCAGCTTTATCATCAATTATGAGTAGTGACAGTAACGATGAATTACAACCCTTCTCAGGCAAGAGGATGGATTCATGTGTGTGATTCCTGGGCTTTTAAAGAAGGGCAGATTGAATGTTTATATTCAAATATGGTGCTCTTTCTGATCATGACAACCTATTTCTAAATACAAGTGATAACCTTTCCAATGTGAAGTACTACAGAAGGGTAACAGATTGACTAGAAAAAGGGAAAAACATAAGGTCTTATTTCTGAAAGCATGTAATCAATTTTATCGGTGATATTAATAGCCAGTAAGATACACATAGACTATATACTGCAAGTATTTTTTGTTTTCAATTTTTATTCTTTAAATACAGTCTTTTTTTTTGCTTTCCTTCATAATGCTTTGGAGGTATTTTTTGTCTGATTGCATGTGTATGCTGAAATTACATTATATGAGGTGGATTGAAAATTTAGTGTAATAAACTAATTTCTGAGAGAGTGGTAAAATGTAAGCTGTTAATATAAATTTATAAAAGCCTTTGTCTTCAAAAGAAATTAGCTAAGGAATAAAGTAAGTGACTTCAGAGATATGGCTGTCAATACTTCAATGTTTGACTGTGGAGCCATTTTGGTCTTGCCTGCTAATAAGGTCTCAAAGGAAAAACCTTTTAACATGTACCTAGTGTCTATTCTGGCAGTTACTGAGCCATTTGCAGTCTTTGTTTCTCCTCTTTGTGTATTTAAATAGCATGTGGAAGCCTTATGGGGAGGCAAGGAATGAAGGTTGTAATTCTTTCCTGTATTCAGTATTGTCTTTACCTTTCTACTTCTTCAAAATGTTACCTTGACTGGAAGAAGGGGATTTTAAAGATCTTGACCTTTACATGCCTCAGTGCAGGCATTTCATAGAGATTAGTTCTATAAACAAACAGACAGTATGTTCTATAGTTCTACAAACAAACATTCATACAGATTAGTTTTATAAACAAGCTAAGCAGAGATATTGAAAAATAAGTGACCTGTGCATGTTTGTGATGACAGTGGAAATAGATCGGAGCTCTGTATTCTTGGGTAGAATGTCGAAAGAAGGCAAAAGACACGAGCACTTTACTACAGCAATACCAAGTAGTGAACACTTGAAATTTGACTTCAGTGTCACTTAAATTGTGCACTAGTGATCCTTTTCCATCACCTTTTCTGCTCAAATATTTGGTTAATTCTTACAGTAATTCTGAATGGTGCCCTTTCTTAAATTCAGAAGAACTTGCCAAGCCTAGTGCCAGAGTGCTTCTAGAAGATATGAGGCAGCATAATACAGAAAGCAGCATTAATTGTAATTTCCTATTGACTATGAAAAAAATTAGCTCTGTGATACTTATACAGATAAATGTAATAAAATTTGTGCAAGAAAAAAAGTGTATACTAAAATACTGATGTACTTATGCCATATTTCATATGGAATTATGCACTGGGAATTTTGTCAGAATTACCTATGAAACAAGTTTTCTAAATTTAATTTAGGGCTTTGAACTTGCAATTCCTTTAAAAAGAATTTGAGAATTTGCAGTATAATTGGAACTGTAGTGTAGCCAAGGTCTCAATGAACAGTCATAACTTAATTGTTCATAGCATTAATCATGAATATGCTTCATGCAGTTTACAATGTATTGTTTGTAAAAGAGAAAAATGTTTGTCAGTTTATCTTCATGCAAGTCTTACATGATTAAAAATTTTTAAACAGTAATGTTAATCATGGCCTGTCAAGGAGACAGCGCATAAAGGATGTGTAATATGAAAGATGGATGCAATCCACTGCGGTTACATAAAGTGTTTCATGTACTAAAATGCATTTGCTCCATAAATAAAGTGCTGCAGACTGTGATCTGATTCTACCACTCTTAATGGTCTGGATTTCCTACTGAAAACAGTGAGATCAGCCTGGAGCTGGGTGCCAAGATAAAACTATTACGCTCTTAAATACTGATTTGGAAAGTGATTTTTTTTTTCAGTGGTGCCTTCTTTAGAAGTTTAAACCCTGATAACTAGAAAATTCAGTTTGGTGTTTTGGTTTTTCGTAACAAGGCCTTAAGGTTTTCTGTGGGTAACTACAGACTGGCTTCCTCAGGTTGTGAAATGGCATAATCACAGTATTATTTAAGTGGTCGCTTGGGTACGCATTTTCACTGGATCTCAAGTTGCAACTTCGTATTACACTGCTGCTGCAGAAGCTAGGAAGTATAAGGCTGAGGCTGCAGCAGTATAGGATTTCTCTGTCAGAAAACCTTGTACATGATAGAACTAACTCTTGCTGCTTAAATCTATGCATGAAAACAGTTTATAGGTGATTGTAAGCCAGAGCCAAGCTTCTGTTTTAAATCACAATGCCTCTGTTGCCTTGGCCAGATACGAGGTGCTTTTTGTGGTTGAAGTAAATGTGATTCTTTCCCTATTCTTCCCTATCCCCACCCCCTGCCACACACATGCACTTTGGGAACTCATCAGTTAAAGCATTTAAATGTAGTTGGAAAGCTAATTTTTAAGAGCTACCAGGGTGACAGAGGAGGGGTAAGTAGAGTTCATAATATGACTCCTGCCATTTAGAACATTGAAAATTATCTTCTGCATGTTTTTCTGTGCTGGGAATTGGCATGTTGACTTTTACCTTGATAGGCAGGAAGAAAATTATATTTCCAGAAACTTGGCAAGAAATATCTGTTGACTCTCACTGTATCAGTGATATAGATTCTTGAATGAAACTGGTTTCCAAAGTTCAAGAAGTGCTCTCCTAGAAAAATGATTAAAGAGGTTAGGTTTTCATCTTCCTCTATATTTTCATCTGTGCAGGAATATGTGGTTTCAAATCCTTAACAAACCAAAGTTTTCTCTCCAGTACCTTTCCTATTGTATTTGAATGTTGATTTGAGTGCTCAGAGAATTTTAAAAAGTAGGAAAGAAAGAAACAAGCCAAAGCAAGCATAAAATAAAATTTAAAAAAAAAAAGAATAAAAAACAAAAAAANAAAAAAAAGTAAAGAAAAAAAAGGCAGCAGATGCCATCTGCTTTTGATAGTCCCTAGCATTATCTATTCTGTATGGTGGTGAAGACTTGTGTTCATGGACTCAAATCAGTATTAGCAATCAAGAGCTAATATTGGTGAATGTATTTAATGGGCAATACTTGGGGATTTATTAGTTGCTGCCTAAAAAAGGAGGAAACTTGACTTTAGAAGTTCTGTGTTTGGGGTTTTTTTTTGGGAGGAAGAGGTAGAAGAGGATGTCTCATCTAAAATGGATCTTTTAATTTGGCAGTTGCACTCTAGAATGATGGTTTGGTTTTTGGCTCTCTTTGGCATCTTTCTCTGTACTTAACCGTTTTCAGGGCTATCTAAGTAATATTTAGTAGGAGTTCTTTGTAGGTACTTGGCTGGTTTGCTTTTATGTTTGGTTGGTTTTTTAAAGAGGGAGATGTTTTGTAGTAATTCTGGAAAAGGGATTTTATCTGCATAGTCTTTAAAAACACGGGGCTCATTTGCAGAGAGAGTTTGAAACAACCAAACAGTTTAGAGACCTTCAGGCTAGACCTGTATGGGTGTAGGGAGGAGGAGAGCTTTATAGAACATCTAAATTGATCTTTATTAGCTCTTGCGATGGGTGTAAAAATGATCAAGTTTGTCAGTTCAGGGCAATTATTGCTTGATTCAGTGGAACAAAGAAATGTCATTTAGTTTGCTGTGAAAACTCAAAAACAAAGAAGGAGAGAAGCAGGGAACATGGTTACATTCACAAAAACATTTTGGAGTATTGTTTTTGCCTTTTGGTCTTCAAAAAGCCAACAAGATGCTTGGATTCCTAAAGAAACCGACAAAAAACCCCAAAAAACCCCCCTCAAAAAACAAAACAAACCCAAAAAACCCCAAAACAAAAAACAAAAACAAAAAACCACCAAACCAATAAATAGTGCCCACTTTCCAGTCATAGCTTCTTTCTTTTGAGAACATGAATTAAGTTTTCAAGTACAAAAGTCTAGTATAGTTATCTCAATGCAGTTTATGAGTGAAAAATGTGTAAGGTGACTTTTTCTTTTCCTTCCTGTTTTCATTAAATAAGCTGACAGAGGAAAATTATTGGACTGGTAAAACCATTTGTCTGACATCCAGGGAATATGTGTGAAAAGGCAGAGATGTATGATTGTTTTGCTATAATTTGCTTTATAGACACTAGCTCATCAAATTATGCCCTGTAATCACTGCTGCTCAAGGAACAGAGCTACTTTTTGGATGGGATTGTGTAAAACAAAATTGTCTGCCCTGCCTGCTTGCAGTGAAGCGTCTGGGGGAATCTGTCCTCTTCCTGATATAAAGAAAGTAGAAAAAGAAACCACATTTCTAGGGTTGATGTTTTGTTCTGCCAACCTGTGTGACAATTCTGCTGGCTACAAGGTAGAAGGAAACTTTTAAACTTTTTTTAGGCAATCTTGATTAAAACTTCTGCAGGTGATGCTGAAATGTAAATAGTAAAACTTGCCAGGAGTTTTATTGGAAAAATGCTCTATTTAAAAAAAAATAAAAATCAAGATGCATATTTAAGTTTTATTACAGGTATTCTTAAAACATGGAAACAGTCTTTGTCTTGAAATGTCTCATGAAATGGTTTACATTTTTATATTTTTAAAAGACAGCTGAAGTAATTTTAGGTTACCCTCACTATTGCTTCTATTTTGCATGCTAAGCAACTGGATAGCTGGTGTGTGCTTTGGAAACCACTGTTAATGTATATGAGGTTACTGGTGCTTTTACTTGCTTCTTGCATTTTTATTGCATGCCACTTTACAAAAGGTGAGGCTGATCTGAAACACAGTGAGTACTGGTGTGTAAAGTGAGGAGGGAGAAGTCTCCAGAGGGCAAGTTGCAGACTTTATAAAAGGATTCTGATTCTGTTGTCCTCCCAGATCTCCTTTCTGAGCAACTCTGGTTATTGAATACTAAAAGGATTTTTTCTTTGAGAGACTAATCTATTTCTAATATTGTCACACAAAAAAGAAAAGAAGCCTCTAAATAAATAATGTTAGTTTATTTGGGTTTTTTTTCTATATATTTTTTTCCCAGCTTTCACTAAAATGGTTAGACTGGAAAGAATCCAAACTTCATATGCTTCACAAAAAGAGTTAAAGCTGTGAGTAGTTAAAATTCTGGAGGGCTGACATTTTAATTAGCTGCTGTTAATGAGTAAGTTAAGCAAGTTACTAACATTCTGCCACTTTAGTTTTGAAATTTTTTTTCCCTCAGTTTATACAATGAACAGCTTTTTAAAACCTGTAATAAACTGTGATAAAAATCATGTTTTCATGTTATTTTCTTCTTTTTTGGAGACTTTTAAAGTCATGCATAGAAGTTTTGAGCATTTCTTGGCAAAAAGTTAGTTTTTCTCCATATTGAGTCTGTTTTGCCCATGACAGCAGTTAATGAGTGGTCTCTCCCTGCTCATATCTCAACCCAGAAGCCTTTTTTTATATTTTGTCTCCCCTGTCCATCTGAGGAGGGGCGTGATGGAGTGGTTTTGGTGAGCACCTGGCATCCAGCCAGGGTCAGATCGCCATGGTAGGACACCATTTCTTAATCCAGTCCAAGTCCTTTGTCATAATTTTGCTCACTGTTGTAAAGATCTTGGTTTACTATTTAAGCAAGCACAGGAAAAATTAAATTAAATATTAACTTAAATCATATGACATGCAGAGATGAATTAATTGCAGGAAAATAGACGAACTAAGTGGGTTTTATTCCTCTCTGGAAAATGTGAGGTGTGGTGATTTTTTTCTTTCTAATTTTCTCATTTTAAATATACTTAACAAATTAAATGGTGTCATTTCTGGTAATGCATCTAAAACAAAACCTGTACTTAAAGTCTCTCATTTACGTCCTATTCCTCTGTTACCTGTGGTTATGGAGGGCTGTGTATGCTTGCTTGCTTAACATGGTTGCTAAAGATCTTTCTCCTCAAATAATGGATTTATTGAGGGGCTTTTGATCATACAGCCATAAGCAGAATTCAGAGTTACTATGTGTCATCAAAAATCTGCATAATAGAATTTAGCTTTTTTTTTTTTCATTTTCTCAGTGAGAAAGAAATTTTTAGGGGCTTTATTTATATACACTTAAGATTTCAAGCTGTGTACATATGAGACTTTGGGCTAGTACTTGACACTTTTTTCTGTCTGTTATAAAATTAGAAGGTATTGTTTTGGTTCACAACCAAAATTTTTAACTTGAATGTCTATCCTTTATTAATATCAGTTACGTTCTGTCATATATGAGATTTGGAAAAGAAAGAAAAAAGACTGCAACTTTTGGCTTTCAAAATATGTTTTCTATTTGCTTCTCTTAACCCAGATATCAACAATTAAAAAAAAAAAAATCAGGAAATGCTTTTGGCTGAATCCAGACATCAGTTTTCAATAAGTTAACTTTTTCAAAGAAGTTCCCAATGGACATATTGGGTTCCAAGTGAATTATGCATAAATGTGGCCTTGGGATAAATGTTTAGTTGTGTTCTGTAAGTGTTGAGTTGTCCTTTTGAACAGAAGATATTTTAAATTAATTAGTTGAAAATCTGTTCAGATCCTGGCTGAAAGTGGCTCATGAAGTCTCCACTTCTGCCTCTGCCGGATTCGACAGCATATATTGACTAGAAATTTCAGTTGCCTTTAGTACAGGAAATTTGCTCAAATTTGTGTCAGACATTTGAAAAATAGTTGGCATTAATTAGACTTGTATTATTCAGAAAGATGTGAATCAATGGCAAGGGAGGAAAAGGGCTGTGGAAGTCTATGCTGTGCTCAGAGTAGATCAAGCATTAAGTTTAGCTCTCCTTGCCACAGTAATGTCAGTCATTTGTATGGCTCTTTAAAATAAAGAATACATTTTAAACCATTTTAAAAACCGGGCATTTAAAAATAAGTGATAAAAGGCAATACTAATGATTGCAGCATTAGTATCTTTTACAAGAAGAGGGAAAGGCAGTGGCTGGGAAGTGCCGTAATAGTGAATATATGGAGCAGTATATGTAGTATCAAAAGTTTTCACAAGAGTAATGTGTCTGATTTGCCAAAAGAAAACATGAAAAAGAGAGGAGCATTGAGATTCAAAGTGTTACTTTGGGTGTGATAGAACAAAATGCATTTTGTTCTAAGTAAAGCAGAAGGACTTACTCAGGCCGCTCCCAAGAACATGGCATTCCTTTTCTCATCTGGGTTTATAGTTGCTTCCCTTGATGATAATTCTTGTATCTCTGAATTTGTAGGGGTGCCTGTTTTTTATATTATCCCTGGTAATGATTTTCATACTCAGTTTATAATGTATAAATCTGAACAGACCTGAAAAAGCAATAAACTATTTCTGTACTACCTGAGAAACTTGCCCCAAGTGAGCAAATGCTGCTTGCTTATTGGCATTCATGTCAGATTTACAGAAGGAATAAGTTTGTCCTTGTCACTGAGTCACCATATGGGGAATCAGAAGGCTTAGTTCTGCTTCTTGGGTCTGTCTCAAACTTTAACTGTGAAAATTTACTATCTCCATATGTAAGAATGGTTATTTTTTGTATATGTATATATATATGTATGTGTGTATATGTATTTATATGATATGTATGTGTGTGTATATATATATACGATATATGCAGNTTTTTGGGGGGCTGTTGTTCATTTTATTTCGGGATTTTTTTGTAGGGGTCCTGCAGGTTAAATCCAGATTTACTGGGAGCTGTGACAGCTCATGTGTTCTCTGGAGGATATACATCATGGAATAATGCTTCATGTACAAGAGTGACTACATTGTTGGACACTGTTGACTCACACTCATTTTTTACAGGTTATTCCATCTTCTTCATGCAGCAGCCACAAAACCAGCTTCTGGAGCTAGTTTAGGTTGAATTCATGGGAAAAAAAAGGAAAAAAAAAGATTCCATTAAAGGAAGTTTGTTCCATGCAACATCCTAATTGTTTTCCTGTGATAGTATATGGTAAACAACACATGGTTATAAAATGTCTTAGAAGGAAGAAAAATAGAGGAGCAAGGATAAATAACTCAATGTTAATTACAGCTGTTACAGCCCTGTCATTCTGTATTTTGGGATTTTCTGAAACACTACCTATGCAAGTGCAATTTTGCATTAATTTTGTGGATCTGTTTGGTTCTTGTACCTAACCCTGTTTTGAACACTTTAGTTTGAACTTTTTAAAGATATCAGCTTGACCGTACACATCAATTCGATAAGACTTTCTGGTATTAGAGACTAGTAGAATGACATTAGTGAGGCATTTTGTATAAATTAATTCATTTACGTACCCAGACAAATACCTTACCATTATTAGTAGATGATTTTCAGGTCTTGTTCCATAGTAGATACTTTTTATCCTAGCAGGTCCTTCAGTTGCTAAATGAAACTGTGAAGCCTTTTTTATGGTTGAATTGCTCATTCACTGTTTGGCTCTGACTAATGGTCTACAGCCAGTCTGTTCTAATGTTAAATGAAAAAACCATTCTGGTGGCTGTGGCATTTGGTGATAAGTAGTTAGACTAAATAGAAGATGTACTGTGCATCCCTTGGCTACAGAGTTATGATTAGATTCAGCTCAGCCTGCAGAAAACTACTGAGGATATTGCTTCTCTGCTGCAGTGATAGAGCAACTCATATCAAAACAGCATGTGTTACTGCTTATCTTGCATTGTACACTGCAGCATTCTAAATACACTGGACAAACCAAATAGTATGGTCTGTTTTTTCTCTTTTATTTTTGCTAGATTTATTAAAGTGGAAATGGGGAGGGGGATAGAATGAATCTTCCACCCAGCAAGCCATTGTAGTACTTAGAGTAAATATTAAAAGCCATATCTTTTAGGAAAAATTCTATTTCTTATTTTTGTGAAATGTTTATTCAAGCCTTTGGATGGTTCATTTTTCAGGGTTCATATGCTGTCATTCTTCTGCTAAAACAAAACAATCCCACTGGTTTTCCTCATGATATATTTTAAAGCAATCACTTCCCTCAGACACATACACACTATTTTTACTCTGCAATGTCTATGTTGGAAATTTAGAGGTTGCATTTTAAATGTCTCAAATGAATGAAAAAGGGGAGGGGTAGTTTACTCTAGTGTTCCATAAAGCACAGGGTGTAAGATTTAGAAATTAATTATTGATTAATTAATTGAAAATGACTAATTGAAAAAAAATGCAGATATTTCAGATAAACCTTGCTTATATATTGGGATAAACTTGTTTCTATATCAATGACTTCATATTGATTACTTGAAAGATACAGACTTGGATTTTTCCAGTGGTTTCCTGTATAATGCCCCTTTTCCACTAGAACACCACGGCCAACAGTAAAGGCATTTTAAAGTGACATCTAGTAAAATACCTAGATACCTGCAAGAATTAATCTCAGGAGCACTGAGCTAATTTTTTCTTCTTGCAAATTAATTAACTCAGCAAACAGTATTTTATTACAGATAAACAGGTAACATATAAGAGCTAATTCCGAAAGTATAACAATAATTTTTTTTCATCCACTTTGCCAAGGCAACATCTAGGCCAGCTGTTTGTTCCCCGTTCCTGAGCCGAAGGCAGCCTTACTCTTGGGAACTGTGGAGTCCTGTGAGGCAACATGCCCCAGCTGAAGTTTCCAGAGCTTTGTGCTGTGACCTGGGGCTTTTGACACTTTGCCAGATGTTGCTGTTGCTTGCTCCACTTGGTGCACTCATTTCATTCTGCTGCTCACTGCCACTACTGTTCATTGTTTTTGTGCTGCTCAGCCTGATCTACTGTCATTTTGTATAATTTTCTCTTGTTTCCATCTTAAAGAAATGCGGACGAAATGCTAAGGTGTCCTTGATGTATACAGAATATTGGTAATCAGTTTCTCCTGCTTTGTGAAGTCTTAAAAAAAAAAACAACTTATGCCATTTTTTGTTTGCAGTCTGACACAGTGCTTATGATCTTAAATTACCACGAAGAGTTGGCCTAGACCTGTTAAGTCTTTGGAAATCTGGAAATTATATTTAATACAGTTACAAAGCTGTAATTTACCTTTTTTTCCAGTTGGATATTCTTTTTATAGAAATGCTTCTCAAACATCTGTGAAAATAAGTACATTTCAGGGGTTCCTCTCTGTCCCTTTCATTTCCTCTCTGGCAAGTGCTCTTCCTTTACCTGCTTCCTACCAGGAATTTTTGTCTCATGTGAATGATAAGCAAACAATACTCCAAAGATCCATCTACAGTACAATTTGAATGTACTCTTTTAAATTTTTTTAAGAAGCATGTTCTTCTCTATTGGTTTTCTTGTTTGGTTGATTGGAGGTTTTCTTGGATTCTTGTTCTTGGGGTTTGGTTGCTTTATTGAGGTGTTCTTGTTTAGTTCTGGATGTGAACAAGCAATCAAATAACAAAATTTGAAGTTTTTTTTTCTCCCTTTTTCTCCCAACCTATGCTATTTGTCTAAAGCTATTCCTGAAGAGAGAAGTAATTTAGTTTATATTTCTCCTGCTGACATCATATTACTGTAGCAGCAATCTGGAGAGGACAAAGCCTCATATTTGCTCTCGATAACATCTCTATACCACTTACCAGGAACGGCATGATCCTTGGAAAAGAAAACCTGCATGTACTACTGTCATCTGAAGATAGATAAAATAGTAGGGACTTCAATGCTTTCTAACAGAAAACTGAGTGAATTTTTGATTGTTTTCTGTAATAGTTCGATATTGAAATTGTAGTCAATAATTTTTTTAAAATATTTATAAATAAACCACTTATTCCTTCTTGAAAATTTATTGTTCAGAATTTCCTTGACAAGGTTTTTGCATAAGATTTGATTGCTTCTGTAATGTTGAGAAAAAGCATTTTATTTTGCCTCAGACCTTGACAGTTATGTAATTAATAATTAGATTGTAAATCTTACTGTAATGCCTTTTTAAGCTGCTACAAGGTAGAGTACTGATAAAATGATTTTTAAAAGATACTTTTGATCCTGTTTCCATTGTTGTAAAATCAATTAAATTTCGTTTCCCTATAATATAAATTAGGGTAATGAAGTTGTGCAACTGAGATACTCTGAGAAGTTTAGGAAAAGTCAAATAAACTTGAGATAAATATACTTCAGTTTCTGATTTTGAGTTTTATGGACTCTGAGGGAACCTATAGTCAGTTCTCCTATTTCTCATAGCATTCATAGAAACTTAAGGTTGGGATCCACCTTAATGGATGACCAGAGTTGTATCAATCATCTCTCTGAGAGGTTATCATTTCTTGCATGCCCATACATGGATCCTGCAGTTCCCTGGATTGCCTATTTGATTGTTTTACTGCTCATACAGTTAGAAAAGTGTTCTTTCCTTTCAATCTGAAAAGCTATTTTATGTATATATAAATATACACCTACACATTTTTTGCAACTTGGGTAGGTCCATTTGATATGAAGGAAATCAATGTGAGACATGCAGTTCTAATTTTCTGTCTCCATAACAAATTGTCAAAGATCATTCATGCATTTATTAAATTAAAATTTTCATCCATTTTATTGGAAATTAACATAAATGTGCAAATCACAAAAGGCATTTGCTCAAAACAAGCAATTCCTTTTCTAGTATGAAAGGAGAAGGTGATTTCTGCATCCCCGCCCTCCTGTCTGTGAGGAAAAGGAGAAATAAGGAATACAGTTATTTTGTTTGTACTCAAATACAAAGTCACTACCAAAAAAGCAGAATATGCTGGCAATTTGAGTTGCTAATCTGTTTTACTTTTCTAAATAATATGAAGTTGATCTCCACAGTGAAAGATGGGACACTTGTTTGGATCTGTGCACTAGGAAAACTTCAGGAATTATGTAAAAGATACCACAGATTGATTTAAATAGTGTTTTTGCCCTCTGACTTGGCCAGTTGCCATATCAAGGGTCAAAAAGGTTTGTTTTGGGAAAATCTATGTGTCAAAATTAAGTAAGATTTCTGATGCAAATGGTTTTTTTTCTGTTGTTGATCTTTATTTCCCATTTTAATTCTCATACTTCTCTCTTAGAGGCTGATGTGTGACTGCATTCATTTGGAATTTGTATTTCTCTGTCTACCTTTGCTAAGAAATGCAATCACTCTCTTCTCATGGGACTTCAGTTCTGTATTGAAAGATTGCTCTAGGATAAGATTAGACATCTGTTCTCACTGTGAGAACTTCCATGAGAGAGGATGGGCTTGGAGTTTGTGTGATGAACACAGCCAAACTGTGCTAGATTCTCTATTTAGAGATAATTCCTAATGTGTCTTTTAAAGAATAGCAGAATTAACTTATCCAAAATAATAAAATGCACTATAAGTAAGAAGACTTAATTATTTGTAGGTTTATGTATTAAAATAAAATCCTTATATGCACTAAAGCATTTAGCACAGGGAGAATTCTTATTCCCTGCTACTGGTTTAGAATTAAAGGATGCTTGAATGCTTGAAGTAAAGGCTGTGCCTAAATACTTATGTGAATTATAGTCTTGACTTGGTATGGCTGTGTGGTCATGCCTGAGTAAACTAATAGCAGTGAGTATAAACAGTAAATAATTCAGATTTGTACACAGTTCTTCCCCACAGACACTGAATGGCTTATGTTCTTTATCCACTTGGTTTCCTGTGTTAAGATGTCAAGCAATTGCTTAACTTCTTGAACTTATATAGCAAAGCCAATCTTTTTTACCATGCCTGCTGAATTATAAAAAAATGTTCATCTGAATTTTATAAACAAAACCCCAAAAGAAAACCCAAAAGATCCTGAAATGAGAACCTGTTGCCGTTTGATTAGCTGTTTATAGTTTTAAGTAAGGTCCCCTATCTATTGCATATGGAAGTAGTGCAGAACTCTTCTGTTGCATTTTCAAACTGATTTACAGTTGATCTATTTTGCCAACAATATCCCTGTTCTCTCTGTAATTATAATGCCTGGCAGCTATACCAGTGTGGCTGATCCAGAGCCATTATTCTGCAATTAGACTTTTGTACTGAGTATAGAGAATTTTTTTTTTTTTAAATTTTTGTGTTTCACCTTAATTGTCTTCCCTTTGAACCATCTGTTGAACAAGAGGGCTCATTCTCCACCTGCTGTATCTGCATTGTACGTAAGGAGGAGATGCCTAACTGAGGTGTCCTTGAACTATCAGGTATCACAAGTTGTCACGCATAAAGCTGAAAATTTTTAGGGCTAGGTATACAGTGTATGGTTTCCTAGGAGACTGTAACATCCCTGAGTAGGGCTAAAAAGCCTTATAAAGTAACTAATACTTGGCCAAGGCAATACTTTATCTTTATGCCTTCAATATCTTTACCTTTTTTTTAACGTGAATATCTACGGAGAAGCATTTTAAGATGGTGTATTAAAATCGTTAAAATAACACAGTACTAAGCAATGTAGAGATGTTAACTCCAAAACCATCACAGTGCCTTAAGAGGAAAACCTAGCATATTTTCGTACTTGCTTAAGTTGATTACTGAGTTAAAAATCAGACTAATAATTCTGTAATCACAAAGGTGAGACAGCACTGTATGAATTAAACATTGCTCTAAGGCTTTCCATGCAATCTGGTGGGATTTTTGGGCCCAGGTTGAATATATGTGTCATTCTTGTGCTATTGGGTTTTTCCTGTCCCTGACAAATCAAAATCCTGAACTGAAATTTCTGATTGTCCTTAGTTTATGAGGTTATTTTTGCTGCAATTGTAAACCAGCCTCAGAGAGTTAGTATCAACTGTTAGTGTTGGGTTGGTTTTATCCATCACATTTGGATGAGTCCCCATTTTGATGTAAAGAGGCAAAAACCCCCACCACTGAGTTTTTTACTATCAGTTTCTATAGTACTTTATAGCCTTGTTGCACTTTCTGTATTGCTGTTTTTCCTTCAGACAGAAGAGACAGTATAAGAGGGCTTACATCTGCCTATCAATACATTTAAAGTAGTTGTCTTTAGCCAGTAATTACGTTTTAAATTATACTTAATCAGGGTCCTTTTCACTAGAATTTTACTCTTCTTGCACTGTGAAATTCCCCCTTTTTATCCTGGCATATCCTAGCATAACCATTGTGCAGTGATATAAATTACTGTCAGACATCTGGGAAGGTGAATCAGTGAGAGTCTTCTGTGCTTATGATTTTTTTTAATGCTGAATAGGCTCATACATGCCACTTTCCTCTACATGGGGAATCCTTCAAGCCTAAAGATCACCCAAAAGTTGTACGTAATTTTTTTTAATGCTTATCTTCTGAGCTCTCTATTTCTCCCCCTCCAAGGTCATTCATAAGGAATGGTCACTTTTTACCCAAGGTCTTTTAGAGAAATTAGAAAACTGCTTCCAGCTGGATCTGATAGATGGCTCCCCTAGTTAATGATCCCTAGCTCATCAGGAGGAACTGCAGGGTGAGAGAGCAAGCAAACAAAAAGCGGGGAGAAATAGTCATTACATTCAAACAAGTGCATAAACCTCTGTTTATGTTATATCTGCATATTTTAATAAAGTGTTAGGAGGGAGTCATGCTTCACACCTTCTAGTGGCTGAGCTATACTTTGCACAAGTGCAAAAGCAATTTGGTCAAATACTTACACAGCATGATAAGGGAATGTTCTGCCCATTCCTGAGCTGCTCTAGATAACAGCCATGATACCTATATTTTTGGCTTGTGCACAGTGATATTGCTCCATATTTGATGGGGAAGAATGGAAGACTATTTTAAAAATGCTTGTCTTCAGTTTCACTAGCAAGGGACATTGTGAAGAAATCTCTTAGGGCAAATATTCATCTCCTGAAGAACCAAATGGATTTGTTTAAGAAAAGCAAAGCAAGAAATTCACCTCTCTTTATACAGGGTGAATAGCTGGATTGGACAAGAAATTTTATAGTTAAAAAAAAATTATTTGCAATAGTATGTTTTAATCATATAGGTCATTTATTTCAGAATGTTCACAATATTAGTAGCAACCTGGATAGATCTCTTATTAATAGCCAGTTAAAATATTTACTTTTGAGCTATGTAGAATATATGCTGAAAGGGAGGGGCTAAAATTTCTATGTCTTAAGTAGAATGACATTATCTTAGTGTTACTTTATTATGAATCATATTTGATGCAATTGTACCATTGAATTTGGAATAGTACTTTGACTCATTTGCTGCTTTTTTAGAATCATAGTTCCTCCCCATTATTAGTATGAAATCTAAAGATTTGCATAGAAGCTTAGTCTCGGATTTTGTGTTATGTTAGTCTGTTGCATGCAGCTGGGGATAAAAATAACAAAATACCTGTTAGTAATGAAATAGCATAAACAGAAAGGGTTTTATGATAGGAATTAATTTCTCCCCCCCCTTGTAAGTAACAGTAATTGTTTTCATTAAGAATTTAAATGAAATTGTAAATATATGTACAAATATTGGAATAAAAAAATGCTATTTTAGCTGAAAAAAAATCTAAAATTGAGTCACTACAGCACTTTTAATTGCATGTTCTGTGTTTTCAATGTCTTGTGCAGTGTGAAATAGGGCACTGACAGAGACCTGTGGGCTTTAAGAGTACCAGTGGCTGTTTCTCTCAGCTTCTGCTTGCTTTCCTCTTCATCCACCCCTGTAGCTGCTCCTGATTAGCTGAGGCTCACATGCCCTTGATCACTTATTGAATCCAGCTGATTAATTTCTCTATAAGAGCCCAGGTAAAAGGAGGTATTTTCTTAAGAGGGAGCCTGGTGGTAGAAGGACAGAGATGTTATAATCTGATTAATGAGATGTAAAGGAAAGTATATGTTCCTGGGTAGACTTAAAGGGTTTTGAAACTCTGAAGAGTACATCCTCTGCAAGAATGAGAAGAATAAAAGTGGTTCAGAAGAACTGAAGGCTTTTATTTTCTGATTTTCTTTGAAGTGCTTTTATTTGTTCTCTGCTCTCCTTCTGGAAGAGACAGAGGTATAGTAGCCTGAGGTAGGTACTAAGCAAGCCAAGTGACTGATGATGAGAACTAACTTGGGAATAAAAGGCTGGAACAGAAATTCTGTGCTTTGCCAGGGAACAAGCAGATAATTTCTTTGGGGAAGCACAAAGTGTCCAGTTTCTGAAACCACCTCCACACTGTTGCGATGTTAGAAACACTGAGTACATCTGTCTTGTCCCTAGGAGTGCAAGGGTGTTTAAGGAGCCTAGAGCAAAACATCTGGCTTCCTTATTGTTTCTTCTGGAAAGTTGGACACCCTACACTTCAATGCTAAAGTTGCATTCTGAAAATATGAATGGGTGTTAGGGTGCTGTAATGTAAAGTAACTCATTAACTAGGTCCCTCATAGTGATCAAAAGGCATAGTGCTGGAACTGATCCATTTGTTCATAATTTTGCTATGGAAGAGAAAGGTCTTATTTACAATTGAAATTTTTCTATATAAAATGGCTTTAACCTGATTTTATGTCTGGCTAGAGGAAAGTTACATGAATTGGGTTTCTTCAGAGAGGCTTTTGAGTCCTGCTGTCTGTATTTATTTTCTGGTTTTGTATTGGAAATAACTGGGACTATTGCTAAAGTTATTGCAAACACTGCAAGAAATTTCTTTGAGGTGTTCCAGACACAGTGTAATAATTGAAGTTCAGTGTAACTTTTTTTTTTGTCTTTGTAGTACATTTTTTGCTGTCAGTGTGAGGCAAATAATCCTTTTGTTTTGTTGTAGGGAAAGGTGAACATGGGAAACCGTACCCTCTTACAGAGGAAGACCATGATGATTCTGCTTATAGGGAAAATGGCTTCAACATATTTGTTAGCAACAACATAGCACTGGAACGATCCCTGCCAGACATCCGACATCCTAAGTATGTAAACCGTTTCCTGGACTATTTAATTTTTAAGATTTTTATCTTTCTATATCTCTAAATAAGTAGTCAACAAAAACCAATGGTTTCGTTTTATAGGAAGTGGAAAATTTACCACTGATGTTAAACCATTTGAGCTGTCTTTTAAAGTGACTTCTTATATGATTAGTTACACATTAAGACTATAAAAGGCCTCTTTTTATCACAGAATGATTTTTAATAAATTTCTTTGTAGTGAATTGGGCTAAAAACATTCACATAGTTCTTCATGTTCTCATTTGGTTAATAGCTGCAGATCTTTGGGGAGCAGAGTGACAATTTGTAAATAGTTTTTGGCTGTGATTGTAATGTGTTTCTTCTGTTTTGTTACATAAAAATTAAAACAATCCAGTAGCTGCCGAGTGCTGATAAATCAGCTGATGTGTGCAGCACGTAGAATTATGTAAAAACAGAGTGTGCATGACTCACAGGTAGAACTTGGGGGCACTGGATGATGGTATTGTTCCCTAAAGCATTAATATAACACAGAAAAACTGGATGAAGGTTATTCTGGAAAATAACCACTGAGCTAAATATCGTCATTCAGCAAACCTAACTTGCTTTTCACGTTCTTTAATTTTTGGCTCCTTTATACAAAGAGTAGAGCTTCCTATCTCTACAGGAAAAGGGGCACTGTTGCCTTTGTAGGCTCCAGGCTCTTGTCCTCTAGAGTCATTCTGAAGCTGAACTCTGAAGAGGGAGCTGATTTGGTTTGTCTTTGTCTCCTTTTCCTGCTCTTTTAATTGGATGTTATGCAACTAGTGTATGGGGGAAAGGTACAGGAGTGAGGCAAAACTAATTGTCTCTATCACTGTTTGTATTTTCCTCAGATACAATTATCTCTGTTATTCAAAGATTCATGTTAAGATATCATCCCACTTCTTAATTTATTTTGATGTGAAAAGTTGTCAGAGAACAGAGCTGAACTTCAGAGCTCGGCAGAAGTTCTCAGTGCAGGGAGAAGAGAAACATCATGGCAACTAACACTTGTTTTTCTGTCAAATGTGCAAAAAAATAGTATGTAAATATTTGCATAGTAAGAGTTTAAAAAAAGAAATTCACTGCAGAGGAATTAACCTTTTGTTTGAGATGTTTCTAGTTTAATTTTAATTGTTAATTGTCTGATTTAATTGTTGCATTGTTTTGAGAATAAAAACCCAGTCTCTCTCTTAATTTTTAAACAATATTTTAGTATTGTTTGCATAGGATTAAGTAAAAAGAAATATATTGTTACAACAAGCTGTTTTATATACATTTTTTGCTTCCTGCTTTGACAAATTACCTGGAATTATATAATGAGTGCCTCCAAGAAATTTGAGTTCTCAAGTACAGCTGTATAGCGTTGAAGCTGTGGTAGGTTACATTGTTGGTATAATAAATATGTTCATCAAGCAATCTCCTCTGTTACCAGAACTGCAGAGGATAATGACTGAACACAAAAGGAAGCTGTCAGGTTTGTCATCCCTTTGTGGTTTTGTAAATTGGTCTTTTGGCAGCTTCTTTCTCACCTGCTGCTGTCCTCACAGTCCCTGACATTTCCATGCACGTCCCCAGAAGCGATGTGTTGTCAGAAGTAACGCGTTAGGAACGAGTCAGTGCCACACCAGCCTTTCTCTGCCCTCTTCCCCAGCACAAATCTTTTTCTGACTGGCACCTAAGTGTTGTATTTGGGAAGCTTGTATCCTTGGGTGTCTCCATTGTTTCCATGTTTCGATTCAGCTAGGTTCCTGTGGCATTCAGGGAAATCTCATGGTGGATGTTTTAGTAGTGTCCTGACTGACCTGACTCAAGTCATGGCCCTGTAACCTTTCCTATGTTAAACACTGCTAACACAAGTAGCCCATTAGTTAATTGGCTGTATCACTTGCCATCTAAAGGTAAAGAGAAAAAATGTTCTTGTGCTATAATCGCCTACTAAGTTGTGCATCTATTAAGGTGACAAAGCTGGGCTCAATACTTCTGATGGCTATGCCTTGAGGAATGTGTATTTCTTGAACTTCCAAGTGACACTGAAGTCTGACAATGCTTTTTGACCTATTGTTAGAAACAAACACATCTCTTGGCTGCTGTGTGTTAAGTATGGCTGGTCTCAAACTGCACTTCACTTTTGAAAATCTCTTCTCTTCAGAAGTGTCTGAAATGTGAAGTAGTTCATGTGTCATTGTGCTGGTTTTGGCTGCGGTACAGTTAATTTTCCTCACAAATTTCCATGTCATCCATACTAGAGGCTGGGGCTAAACCATGGCACTAAGAGAGTTACTTTCAGACAAACTATTGGAAAATTATGTAATTTCTGGGTAAGAAAAGGGTGGTCTTCAGTAATGTTAGGGTGGGTATATCAGGTGTGGTATAGCAGGCAGGTCTAGTTTGGCCAGCTTTTGAACTTTATAAAGGGTTTGGCTTTGAGGCCTTTAGCTGTCATCTTATGCAAATCTATGGGAGATGCCAGCTAGCATTTTAAACTTTGAGTTTTGATCCTCTGTCTCTATGTAGTGCCTCTGTCTCTAGTATTAGCCATTTGCACACGGAAAACGCTTGTCTTCTGCTTAAGGTGTATTTCCTGAAAATACTGTCTTTGATGTGTTTTATAGAACCAAATAGAATAGTTTTATAGAACCAAATAGAATAGTTTTATTGCCATCGGGAGAAAAAATTCACAAAATTAACCTTCAAATGCAATAAAACTGAGTGGTAAATCCTGTAATTTGAAAAAAACTTACTTAAATCAAAACAGAAGCTGCAGCGGTTTCTACATTTTACTAAAACAACTTCAAAAATATTTTATTCCAAAGTCAAACACAAAGAAACTTTAGGAACCACTTCCAAGTGTTTCATTTTCTGGGAAGTATGTAAAGACAGCAGAAAAAGCTTGTTCTTTTTAATCCAAATAAACTTTTTTTCTGAGTTTCTGTGGAAATTTGGCTCAGGATTTGCAAATAACAGTTTCTGCGCGGGGATGGGTAGAACTAAACAAATGCTTAGATGAATGAGTTCTGAGAAAGTCAGGTTTTCAAATCTCTTTAATAATACTCTTGTTTTTCCTGTGATATTTGAAGCACTTCAGCAAGATGTTATGATTGGTTCTTCTTTCCTTTGTATGACAGCAAAGCGTGTATTCTGTAAAAAAAAAAATCTGTAGCAAAATGAAGCAGTTAACTTCTATTTTAAGGTTGACTTGACTTTTTCTGCATCTTTAGTTTGTTTTTATTGCATCTCCCATGCTTTTTTTCTCTCATAGCTATGCTCAAAGAATATTTTTTCCATTTCTGAGTGCTCTTTGATGTCTTGTTTCTGTTCCATTCTTGTGTGAAAGAGTGGCTTGGCACAGTGGGTGCCAAGCTGTATTAGCTAATTCCCTGTTCTCTACCCACAGTCACCCACGTCTTTAAATTTAAACAAACAATCAAACAAAACAAGTTTTTTTTTTCCTTAATTCTAAATAACAATCTGAAAGAGACTTATCACCTCAGTTTATTTGGTTTTAGGACTGATTTAGTGAAAATAAGAATTCTGGTCACCCAAAGTGAAAGGCAACGTTGAGTTTTGGGTAGTACTGAGAGAAAGCAATGGAATTAATATTTAGGGGTTAGAAATTTTGTACCAATATCAGAAATGTTTCAAAACCCTCAAGAAGAGCGTTTTCATTCACCACTCTTTTCACCTGCTTTGTGCCACTTGGTGTCGTCTAGAATAAACAAACCTGCTAATGCTAGGGAAAAAGTTGACGGTATTATTTTCTATTGTAGAAAGAGAAATGCTACTTATTCTAATGTTGAATTTACCAGCTGAAATTAATTCTTATCTTCTCCACATTATCAAATATTCTACTATTCATACCAGCTTTGTTCAAACAAACAAAACTGAATCTGACTTGCATTTTGAATAGTGTTCTAAATGTATTTTAATGAGGCTTCGGGGAAGGATTGCAATCATCTAGTCTGAACAGTGAATATAAATTTTGTAACCTATCCTGTTTCAAACTCCAAAGTCTTTTTATAGTAGACAATAAATTTTTAAGCTTTTCGTTATTAAATCAAGAAATTCAAGTTAGTCCCAATTATATGCCAGTATATTTGTGAGCTTTGTAATTTAAAATACTTTGTTTTGTATGTTTGTATAACTTAGTTTCAACAACATGTCTCCTTTTATCTAAAATTTGTAGATTAATTGCTGATAACCATATCCTGAAGTGCATCATGTGCAGCCTTGCGAGCCAGGCAAGGGAGGGGCTTGTCCTGCTCTGTACTGGGGCAGCCTCACTTTGAGTCCTGTGTACAGTTTTGGGTACTACAGTATAAGAGGGATAAAAAAGCTATTGGAGAGCATCCGGAGGAGGAGTATCATGAAGATGAAGGATCTAGAGGTGAAGTCGTATGAAGCGTGGCTGAGGTCACTTGATCTATTCAGCCTGGAGGAGACAGAGTGGAGACCTCATTGCAGTCTGCCTCATGAGGGAAAGAAGGCAGGCACTGATCTCTCTTCTGTGGTTTCCAGTGACAGGGCTCTAAGGAATGGCATGAAGCTGCATTCAGGGGAGGTTTAGCTTGGATGTTAGATCAAAGGTGTCTTTTACTCAGAGGGTGATCAGGCACTGGATTGGGCTCCCCAGGAAAGTGGTCACAGCACCAAGCCTGAGAGAGTTCAAGAAATGTTTGTAAAATGCTCTAAGGCAGATGGTGTGATCCTTGGAGTTGTCTTGTGCAGGGCTTTGATGATTCTTGTGAATCCCTTCCAGCTCAAGCTGTTCTATGATTCTGTGTCTTGGGTAGTCTTAGATCGGATGTGCAAATACTCCCCGGCTTGCCTGAGTAATCTATCACAAGAAATCTGGTCCTTTTAAGGTTTCCCTAGGCATAGATAGATTCATTTGGTAATAAAATTCTTAGCGTTCTTGTTGTACATTAAAAATGTCCAACCTGATTCTTGTAGTGTCTGGTTTTTAGCCTGTATGGGCTGGAGTCAGTGTTTCCAATCCTTTTCTGCTAGTCTTTGCTGTTGAAGTGCTGGCCCTGCACTATCACGCCCAGCAGTATTCCTTTTTAAAAGTCTGAAATATGCTTATTTTTCTTATGTATTAAATTTTTCACAACTGTCAGATGAAATGCATTTTCATAATCAAATAAATAAGAGCATTTAGCTAAGGGCTGGTTACATCTTCTGTGTCCTGAACACTAATGAGGTTTTATTTCTTTCTAATAACGAAACCAAATTTCATTCCATGGGCTCTGCATAACTGAAACTCTCATCTCAGTAGCAGAAGCTGAAACAATGCCTGAATGGTTCTCTCTCAAAACATTTGAATGCAGTGTGGTTGCTCTCCATTGTATTTTTAAAAGAGGCTAAAATGAATATGTAATGGGATTTCTCCGGACAGTATGTTTTTTGATTGATTCCATTTTTGTCCTTTTTTAGAGTAGTTGCAGCACTAGCAAGGTTGGAGCTGCTCTTAATCTCTGTGTTTTAGTACACTTTGCAAAGATTCTGATATTACTAAAATCATGGGATGTAGTTAGATGCATAGGCAGGCAGTAGTACATATCTGAATCCCCTAAAAAAGGAGTTATTGCATTATATTTAGTTGCTTTCTTTTTATAAAAACAGCACATTTGTCACGATCTAGCCTATATAATTGGTCCCTAAAACTAAAATGTAAAAGTTTGCCTTTAATCCAGTGCTCCAAGGTAAATTCCAGTTAATTCCCTCTGCAGTCTGTGATCTTAAAGAAGGGCTTGGGTTGTCCTGCCTTGCTAAGAAAGAAAAAAATAAAAAATCAGACTAAACCATTTAAGTATGCTGAGCTGAAAAATATTTAATAAGTCTTATGGAAATCATTGGTTGTTTGTATTGATCTTCTGTTGAATTTTTGATCATATGGTGGAAGAAACAAAGATAGTATAAGGTGCTTTCTAGTTCTTATTAATTTTGGGGAATCATAAATATCTTCAAACACACATGTACATTGCATTGCTTCATACCACTGGTTACTAGTATTAGCTTAATTTTTCTGGCCACAGAGCAACCTGTTTAAACTCAAGGTGTGCTTTTAGTGAGTAGTGGAAATATTACTGTGCTTTTCAAACTGTTTTGTGTAGTTGTTGAATAATGTAGTGAAAGTGAAAATCCATGTGGTCCAAAATACGATGGGCAATGTCCCCATTTCCAAGCCTGACCAGATTGTTCTCTTCAATTGCTTCAGGGCATCCCATTTGAAGTGCAGCTCCTCAAAAGAGTATCAGGAATATTTTATACCCAAGAAAACCTATGGCTTTCTGTCTCTGTCATGCCTGCTCTCTCTTCCTCTGCAGGATATGTATTGATAGGAACAAATAACATGGAATAATTCCCAAGTGCTTTCTGGATGCTTGTGTGTCTCTTTTTTTAGGGCAGCAACCACAAAAATGTGGCTGAAGATTGATGATTCCTGTTCCCTCCTTTTATTGAGAAATAGGCTGCAGTGTTAAATAGGCCAGTGAGGAGAGTCCAAGCCTGATGGGTCTGTTTCTGTTTACTGCAAATTATTTGATAAAAGAAATAATCTGTTTATACACATGGAGAAAAGTCGTTCCTGTGTGTTTAGATGCCTTGCATGTTACTTAGACTCCAGTAAATCCTCCCATGCTGCTGAGAAAATAGCAAGCTGCAGTAAACATAACGGTGAAATTTCAACTTAATGGGGACAGGAATTTTGAAGAGTATTTACCCTCCAGCCAGTTCTGTACATCTGGGATAGCCAAGTCTATTAGCATTTGGCAATGGCTAAAGCTTAAACTTTTAACTGTCAAAAAATACGATAGTAAAATCGGCAAGTACATCCAGCTTTGCTAAGATTTGTGTGGAATGTGGGATATTCTGGGGTTTTGTATCTTTGAAGTTTGTAGGGGAAAGTGATGATATATGTTGTTAATATAGTGGTTTTGTGAAGAGCTTCAGTATACCTTACCTCAGTAAGGTGGTACATTCTCAGCAGTGCATTCTCAGTGGTGACATACTTAGCTGTTGCACCTCATGTAATAAGGACAGCAGATGTGCAGTAATGCTGGAATGGAAAAGCAACTTCTATTTTGCTTGATTTGTTTGTCAGTAAGCTTCTTGGACTCCAATTTTCTGAAGGCTGTGCTGGCCACAGGATGTGGTAGTAGGCATGAGAATTTACTGATCTCACTGGCATGTGGCCCAACAGCTTTTGTCACAGCATTTGCTCCCTTGTGATTTCTGTATTATAAACACTGGTAAGACCTAGTACTACCTTGCCCATTGTTTCAATATTGTGTAGAGATGATGGTGTTGAGAGGTGTAAGCCTGACCGCATATTGCAGTGAAAAGGAGAGGTGAGGAGATGTGGGTAGATCACAGAAAGACTGTCTCTGAAAATGAAGTATTTTATGCTTAAGCAAACAGGACGTAGTAAGTCCATGGGATGTAGCCACAAATGCTGAAGAAACTGATGTCTGAGGGTCCTTTGAACAGTCTTTGATCACAGCAGCTGAGAGAAGTACTGGTGAACTGATGCAAAACCGGGAGGCTGAGCTTCTAGAGGGCTCCTAGAAGCCTATGGGGTACCTCAGGAATATAAGGGCAAATGGTAATAAGATAACTTGGATTTCTAAAACAGAAGTTGAAGTAATTGAATGTCATAGATTGGTTTGTTACTGAAGTAGTGTGCTATAAAAATGCACTTTGAAGTGACAAAAACCTGAATTCTAGTCCTGTTTCTTCTTCAGCCAGGAAAATGACCTTAGACTCAAAATAGAGACTTTTTACTGATCATGTTGAGGTCTGCCTTACTTGAGAGAGACAATCAGATAAGTATGCTAGGGTTGAATGAATGAATTTTAACTAGATTGTTATTTCTCTGATCTTCTCTTAAAAAGGTGTTTTGAGGGCATTTGCTTGTGTATGTATTAAATAAATTGGTCTGATGTTATTTTTGAGTTCATAGGTAACAAACTGCAACGTTTAACCTAAAATATAATTAGAGTACTAGAATGCCTTCTTATGTGCACTTGCTAGTGAGGAATGTTGAGATAGTATAAAATTACTGCATGTATTATTTCCCAAGCCTCCTAGATTTAATGCATATGGGTGAGTCGATAAATTTCTTAAAACATATAAATGATTATTTTTAATTTATAACCTTTTTTGATAAATTATGATTTTATAACTCACTGTATCATAAAACAAAGATTTTTAAACATAAATGTGCTTTATGTCAATACAGTTTATCTGACTCTTGGACCCTTCCCTTGGTTAGAGTAACTTTTTAGTTTGAAGGACAAAGTGAGACAAACTCACAGACTTTGATTTCTTCAGAAACATGCTGCTGAAGAGACTGTACATGAGAGGCCGAAATGAGGCAATTTGACATAAGGTAACAAGCACCTAATTCAGCTCCATCAGTTCTGATGAATTCCATGCTGAGGGAAGTCATAGAGTACAGGACTTTGCCTCCTTAGTTCCCAAGACATGTTGATAATGCATTTAATAGCAATTTCACAAACAATTTCTACTGCACAATTTATTTTTCTTCTTTTTCATGAAAATAGTACTAATGGAGAAGGTTTATTCTAGTAAAGTGTTGTGACATTTATTGAGGCCCATACTCAGTAATGCCTGCTTGCTTCCCAGCTGTGAGTCGCTGTGAAAATAAAGATTACTTTCCCTGCCATCAACTCACACCCCAGCTAATTTTGCAGCCTTGTCAAATAGCAGGAGAAATTACTAGTTATCACTACTTAATCAGGCTCAGCTGACAAGACTAGATGGGAACAGAAACATGGTGTGACTGAAGCTTGTTGCTGTAAATTGAATACTTTGACATGCTAAGACAATTACTATGTAAATTTCACTGGGAAATGTTTTGTTCTGGTAGCTTATAGAGGTCTTGTCAGTACCTGGGGGCCCAGTGGGTGTTGTAGTTTCTTTTAAAAAAGGGAAAGAAAAGGTCAGATCTGGAAAAGCAGCTTAGTTAAGAGAGCAAGAGCTGACGAAGCCAGTGGGAGAAAAAATGTAAATCTCTTTCTGTTTTTCTTTAACTTTCTCTGGCACTTCCTGTAAGAGGAGAAAATTAGAGGTGGACTACTTTTATAGTGCAGAAACTGCAGTAGTAGGCTGCTACCTCGTTTCCTAAATCCAGCAAAGGGATGTCTGTGAGACACTTAACTTCTCCTATGCTATTATCTATTAGGGCAATTTTCAAAGTTGTTGATGTATGTGGAAGGCACAGAGCCTGGTAACTGACCACAACATTGCTAGTGGTATCCCTTAAGGTGCATAAAACATTTTTGATATCTCTACAGGGTCAAGCAAATTGCTGGTTTTATGAATCAGCTTTTGCTGTCAAGTGGCTGGAATGGTGCCAGCAGTGCTCTCTTTCTCATCATGTTGGAAGCCTGTATTCTTTCATTTTGTCTTCTACAGAGGCAGTATATTTCTGCAGGTTTCTATTAACTGTGAAGCTGTAAAGAGGGAGGATTTGGAAGTTCTGTATCTTTCCTTAAGCTCGTGTGATGAGGACTATTCTTATTCCTTGAAGTAAAAAAATGCTGTTATTTGTGCCCAGTAGAGTAGGCTAACCTACAAAATGAAATCGTAATAGTCTTAGGATTCTTACTAGTGAATAAGAAAGAAATGTAATTATAATTCCTTTTCACCACTTCTCTTTTTATGAATAGTTGTTTTTTCAGGTTGTGTTTTAAAGGTGCCTACTGTAGATAGCTTCATGGTGTTTCTCAGACAGCTTTTTTTCTTCCTCAGGCAGTTTAATATTTCAGGAATAGAGGAGCCTCTTGCTATTTTCTTGACCTTCTAAAAGTCTCCCTGCAACTTTTGAAGCCAACTCTAAAATTGTTTTGTTCAGAAGCTTGGTTTTGATTCTTGTTTCAACCCTACAGAAAGATTCTCTATCTCAAAGGAAAAATTAAGTCAATATTGAGTGATTTAAAGCAAGTTAAAGGGTGTGACTGTGTATTGTTTCTATGAATAAGCCTTGAACTCCTAGAGCCAAGTGTCCAGCTCCAAAACCAAACTGGCAAACAGCAGGCAGAGCTGGTGAAAAGTTCTGCTTTGTGAATTACGTAGGGGTTTTTTTGTTTTGTTTTTCTGGAGTTTCTTGGGGGGGGGTGGTGGTGGTGGTGTTTTTTGGGGGGGGGTTTTGTTTGTTTGGGGTTTTTTGGGTTTTTTTTGGTAGAGAAATTGGGTTTCATAAGCAGCCATCTTCTGGTGGCTCTGTGGCAGGTGTGCATAATAAACAGTATTGTGCAGCTTTCTGAATTCAGTTTTTCAAAACAGTAAAATCACAAAATTGAATCATACACGTGATTGGTGCTTAATTATGTTTCTAATAGAAGGGAGAGAGGAAGAATATTTTTTGGACAGGGATTGATTTTCAAAGCAGCATGTACAACTTCACAATGTGGAAGCAGCTTGTGGACTGGTGGATTGGGCCTCTGTTTCTAAAAATCTCATCCAGAAGTCTCTGAGGGACTAATTTAATGATGTAGGAATATTCTTTGATAGGAAATACCAGATATTAAATTCTGAAATATCATGGAAAAAGAGACTAAATTGATTGAGGATAGCAATATTTGAAAACATAATTCAGGGTTCATAACTTTTGGTTCATTATTTGCTTGAAAATGGCATTGTATCTTACTCATCAGAATATTCATCATTGGATGCCAGTTTTTGGTTGCTTGGGGTTTTTTTTTACACAAGTATTGGCATTTATAAAATATTTTTGGCAAAGTCCACATTACTGGTGTTATTTAATAATTCTGAGTATTTGTGCAGTGGCAATGCATAATGCCCCTTGCATTTCCTTTTCTGAACTCCCTTTGTTCTGAATGGTAATGTCATACCTTCAGTAAGAAAATACTTGCGTGAGCTACTTAACTAGCAGCCTGACTGTTTCTTATCATGTATTTTCTTACTAAGTATCTATCAAGACATTTCAGATGTAACACAGAAGTTATTCTGAGACTTAAGACTTTAGTGAATAAACTTGAAGTCTATTATTTATGGCAAGAATTTTTCAATTTTTCAACCTTGGGTACTGAACCTATTATTCAGTGTTGTTCCATGAATAAGTGCTAGTGTGCTGCACTAAAATATGCTGTGTTAAGGTGCGATAAAAGGGGCATCTTCAGGAGAGCCTCTGTTGTACATTACTAAGGCCAATCTGTAGTATTCTGTTAAGGTTATGCAGAAAAGGCTTCTGCTGAGTAGGAGAGGAGCCCTTTTCTAGTTTCAATCGTCAGGTTCTTCACCCCTTGAACAGCATTCCTGACATGAGTCCTAGATATAAAATGTTGCTTCTTCATCCCCTTATCCCCTCTCAGCTTGTTTATTGAGGCATTTGGATACTGCCCTCTAGAAATAAATGACCTTGCTTTTGAAAGGGCTTAAAATAATATCTTTTGGTGGCAGCCATTTATTTGTTTTGAAAAGTACAGCCTAAAGGTGAGTAGTTACTTGACTGAAACTCTTACTGAGGAGTTCTACATTTCTAAGTGTCTAGGATGAGTGCATTGTGTAAAAATGCAAAAATTTGAACTATACGCTTTGTTTAAATTAAAAAAGAGTTCACCTAGAGAACCCAACAGACATCCTCTTCCCAATTTGCCTGTAGGCAATATATAGTAGGATTATACTACAGAAGCAAATTATTTTGGTTTAATAGTTAACTTGCTGTATGGAATAATGATGACCTAGTTTTTTCTCTTGTTTTGTGTGGTCAAATGTGTCACTGTGGAACTCAGCAATAAGCTGGATTCCCAGTCTCCAATGAGGAAAGTATTGCTAAGGGATTCCATGAGGATGGTCAGTAGTACAGGCAGCATAGTCCTAAACACTGAAGGCCACTGTCTTTTAAAGCTCTTAAGAGAGGAGTCGGCAAGTTACCTGCATATGATGAGACTGCGTGGTGAAAGGACAGGAGAGATAACGTGCCCATACACTGCTGGATTCCAATCCTGGCTGTGAAATGGTCAGGCTGTTTAAATTCTCAGGCTAGTCTGGCACTCTGCAGAGCTAGGAAGAATCCCAAATTCACTCTTTGGAGAAGACAGAAGGCCTGGATCTGTTCAGTTAGGATGAGCCACAGGATGTGCAGGTGTTTGCTGCTACAGTGCACTGGGTGCTGATGGTGTGGCATGGCACATACCTAGAGATACAAGCATAGATGTGAGCTAAGCTGACTGATCAGGATTTCTTGGAATAATTTGTGGAAGACAGCATCAAACCATCAGCACTCAAGCCTCCAGTTCTGTAAATGATCACCTACCAGCCACTAATGAGGAGACTGCATTAGTCCTGTAGCTGAACAAGATAAGCTGAGGAGAACACAGTGTGAGGCTTCTGAGCAAAGTGAATGAGTGGTGCCTGAAACATGAAACATTAAAAATACTGCTGGACTGAGCTCTGAAGAAACACAAGTATGGAGGTAAGGATAAAAGTGAGGAAAAATATAATGAAAACAGTGGAAGACTAGCCAAATAACGTACTCTTAGCGTCCTTAAGTATTTATCCTCTTATCAGTATGGGAATGATGAACATGCATACATAGCCAGGGCTAATTACAGAAAACACTTTCATGGAAATTATAATGATCAAAGCCAAAGTGAAAAATCAGTTTGATATACTAATTTCAGGTAGACTGATTTAGTTTTCTGCTCTCAATTCCAAAACTATAAAATATCATGGCAAGTTTTTCTTCTGAAACTTTGTGTGTATTTATACTAATATATATATCTCATTAAAACAAGCCATTTTACTATATATATATATATTTATATAGAATGAGTTAGCAGGGTCAAATAACCTGTTTTCATCTTTATTTGCCATTTAAATCAGTATGGTTAGTGCAGAGTTCTCATATGTTATTTTACAAGTTAATCCAGTTTAAAGTGCCACTAAGGCAAAAAACTAGTCCTGATAGAAACAAGCTAAAAAAGGCAAATAATACATTCCTATTAAAATTATTTTGAAAATAGGATTTGTAGTATTTGTATCCATTTTTCAATTCCCCACTGATTTTTTAATTCCTTAATCAGAATATGATGTGACACTAAAGCTCTGTAGTAGTATATTTGCCTTTATCAGTTGAGCTATGAATTCATAATTAAGAGGAGAGCTTAAAGTAATGTTGATTGACATCAGCTCTGTTGCAGTGTTTTCTACACTGAGTTATGTCTTGGAGCAAACCCCTGCTTCACTGAAACTGGCTGAACTGCCTATCTGTCCATCTTTAATCTACTAACCTCTTTTGAGTATTGATTTTAGGATTTATTTCCAGGCCTTCATGAATTTTCTACTATTTCAAGCCTCAATGAAAATCATTGTGCTCTTTGGACACTTTATTCTGCTATTCAAACTACCTGAATGATACTTACTGTCCTCAGTAAGTAATAATAAATAATTCATAAATAAATAAAAAATAAAGCCTACATTCATTTAGTGTGCAAGTAATTTGCTATGTCTTTATGTGGAGGCTGACAATTGGAGTTCCTGTATGCAAGTACAATAGTTTGCTAAAGTGACACAAATTTGACTTTCCACCAAAATTTTTAGCCTCTGGGAAAAATATTATTTTGCTCAGTAGTATTTTAAGTACTTCAGTAGGTAGTCAGTTTCATTTAACATGTATACCATAATTTAGACAGCTTTACATAATGTATTTGAGGTTATGGTAATCTTTTATACATAGCATGTTTCCTTTCTACATCAAACTTTTTTTTTATTTTAGTAAATTTTGTTAAGATTTCATTCTTCAGGAAGTATTAAAGAATCTTGAATTGCAATTTCTCATTTCTTTGGAGACTCAAGAATTTTCCTTTTGAAACAAGAAGCAATGTCTGTAGCTCCTAAGTAGTCTTTTTGCAGCCAGTGTATTTGGTATCACTTTGAAAACTCAGGATATAAAGAAGCACACTCATGGACTTGGAACAAATGGTGCATGCATTATATATGTTTATTCTCATGAAAATATATTGCTTCATTCTCTTGGTACATCTAGTGTCTCAGCTGTGGAAGTCTAACTGCATCTTTGTTGCAGTTCATGGGCCTTTCCTGAGCATTACAGCTAATTCATCAGGTCTGTCCTGCAACCCATCACAGCACAGAGCTGGCCACCCTCTACAGTTGAATAGAACTTCAAATGAAGTGGATTTCATGTTACGCTTTTTAAAACAGTGATCTTCTGTTGCAGTTAGAATCCCAAGTCAGGAGAACAGGGGGCTAAAAATGAGCAGAATTCCACTTGCTGAAAAAAGGCAAGTAAAGCACTACTATGAAACCTAGCAGAAAATGATGAAATTTAAGTTTTCATTTCTAGGAACTTGAAAATTGACCCATTTCTTGGTGGGTTTTTTGGTTTTCTCTCTCTCTCTCCTTTTTTTTTTTTTTTTTTTTTTTTTTTTTTT
>VZDJ01007747.1:11064036-11094752 GCA_008694505.1 Cyanoderma ruficeps
TTTGGAGGGGGGCTTGGGTTTTGGGGTTTTTTTTAAGCAGAAAGAGGACATTTTGGTGGTTTGTGGCTCTTACTAGAAACAACTGACGTATAGTCAGATATCTTTGCAATGGCAGTCAAAGGTAAATGTAAATGAGGATTAAAAGTCAAAGCCGAATGATGGAGAAATGTTAAGAAAGTATAAAATGCTTTCCTCTTCTAAGTGTTCCTCTTTTTCAGATAAATCTGTTCAACAGGAAGAATGGAATAGTTGTAAACTAAATCTACATCAATGTTGCTTCTTCTTCTCAACACTTTAGCATATGCAATTACTCTGAAACTGTCAGTGAGAATATCCACATCCAATGACCTATCCCATCCTTACGTACATAATGTTACAATATTAACCATGCAAATTTTGGTGCAACTGCTTTCAAAAGGTATCTTGTTAATTGGAGAGGTGACTTTTTGAAAAAGAAATGGCATTCTGATGTGTTTGGGTATTTTGGGTACTTTTTTCCTCTTACCCTTTAGAGGTTCTTAGCCTGACATATGTGAGGTTCTTTTGCTTGTTTTTTTGCTTGGGGTTTTATGGAAGTGGAAACTTGCTGGTTTTGAAATAATATTTACTGGGAGCCAAAAATCCTGAAGGAAAAACTTTTGTTTTCAAAAATAGCATGAGAGTTCCATGTCTGTTAGTTGCATTTGTTCTAGTCCAAGAGGCATCACTGTTGACAAACAGCTGGCAACAGTAGATGTTGGTTTTGGTAGGTGGCTTTCTTAATTTGCCAACTGAAACACCTACATATTAATGGGCTTCATTTATTGTATTTCTTCCTGCAGATAAGAAAAAAAAAATTCTACTAAATTCTTTTGTTGCAGTAGATTTTCTTCTTCTCACAAAACATTTAAATATACATGTTTAGTTTTTCTGTCACTAGATAATGAATACTGTTTTCTCCAGAACTCCACGTTACTGCAAAGCATCTGTCCTTTTTCCAGTGTGCATATATGTTTTACCAGCGAGCTGCTTGCTAAAATGTTTCCACAGTGATTATTTCAGAAAATGGCTTCTCATTAAATTAATTTTCACTGTTTTGGGGAGAAAAATCTGAACTACATGTTTAAATCTTTTTTTAGTAAAGTATCTAAAAACTAGTTTGTTTATTTATAGCTACATAACAGTTAATATTCTGCAAACACAACTATAGTAGCTATGAGGTTTTATTATTTTTTGGAGCATTTCATCAGTGTGGTTAGCTGTATGGTGTATTGATTTCTAAGTGTCATCTATAAAGAGGAAAGACAAATTAAGCTGCAAATATGAGTAAATCAAAATTATATCCTATAGCAGTTTTTTATTTGCATAGTTATGCTTTCTGACAAGGAGAAAAGATGTCTGTACTTTTTTTTTTTTAACCCTAGAATTTGCAGGGCTAAAATTTCAATTTTGTTTGTTTATTGCAGAGCTGACAGGTTCCTGCTCTAGGGATACCTTTATCAGGATGTGACTTCCTTTAGAGGAATGAGAAATCATTCAGTTACATTTTCCCCAGAGGTGAAAATGCCAGGCTTTGTTAAAAGAGGAATGTGTCCCTTTTTTCTTTTTTTTCAACAAAACATGAAAGATGCAATCCTATCAGTTGCAGTAATTTAAAAATTTGTCATAAAATATTTTTGGATATTAGGAGACACTGATCTGCATGGCTGTTATTTGTTTTTGAGTGTTATGTTTTTTTCTTTCTGAAATGTGTAAACAGCTCAGTATTGAAAACAGTTGGGTTAAGCACTGATATTCCATAGCTGCTGCGCAATTAAGATGTTGAACATACAGTCCTTTCCTTTCAAAGATGAAAGATTGTTTACATTTCCTTGTTTATAAGACTGCATTTCCAGAATTAATAGGGGCAATCATTTTGGATCTGTAGATGTGAAGTTGGATTTGTATGTGTGGATATTGTTGTTTTTCATATTGCAAGCACATATCACCCAGGATAATACTGAATTGTTTTCTAGAGTTTATCTCTTTGTAGGCCAAAGTGTCATTTCAGATTAGCTTCATATTATGCTTCAGAATTCTTTTTGATAAGAGGATTTAGTTTTTGGAAATGATGTCATAGAAGATATGTCATCTGTCATATTGCAAGAAAAAGTTTTCAGTGAAGGAAAATAATTCCAGGCAGTTAGATTTTTTTCACTCATTCCACTTAAATTTTGTCATTGTTGCAATTTATTCACTGTGGTAAGCAATGTGTTTTAAACAATCTAGCTATTTTCACATGAAAGTACTGCTTGATTACACTGTTGAATTTTATGCCAGAAAACATGTTGATTGAATGGCCCAAATGGATGACAGGATATGCCAACTCAGATTTTCAGTATGCTTATACAATTCTTTTCTTGCCTCTGCAGCTGTAAGCACAAGGTGTACTTGGAAATGCTACCAAACACCAGCATCATCATCCCGTTCCATAACGAGGGCTGGACTTCGCTCCTGCGCACGATCCACAGCATCATCAACCGCACTCCAGACAGCCTGATCGCAGAGATCATCCTGGTGGATGACTTCAGTGACAGAGGTAAGGCCTGATGGTTTCATTTTAACTTGAAATTTATAATGCTGTGTGGTCTGGAGAGAAACTAAAGGGATGCAGCAACAGCCTTGAAGTATTCTTTGATAGTTAGCAGGAATAAACATTTATAAGATGCTTTTGTGTTACTTGGCATGAATGCTGAAATTCATGTCAAAGGGAAGAGAGACTGACAACTGTTAATTAGTCTTTATTAATGTTGTATTTAGACTGTTATTACTGAAATACTGCAAATTTTAGTATTGTCTTTTTTTTTTGTTCACTTCTCTTTTACTCTGAAAATATATCGACTTTGGCTATTTTGGATGCAACTCATTAGGTTTTGATCCTGGAATTTTATTGAGCTAGGCAGATTCACATGCTAATAAAAAATAACCATACAGAGAAATGAGGCTCTTTTGAAAAGAATGTGAAAAAATTGCTTTTGAATAGTTGAACAAAATTTACATCATTTCTATAAAGTAAAATTAAGAAAACTTCAATCACTTAATGTCTTGCACTACCATTAGTTCTTGAATGCAGCAGAAAAAAAATGAATTCCTGAAGTTCCTTAAATGAATTTTTACAGTTCATTAGGTAAAAATCCTCTATGATGAGGATATGGAACTAAGAAATAGGTTGGGGTTTTTTTTCAAATTTCAGTTCATCCCTTAGAAGTTTAAGCGTGAAGACTTTTGACTTGGTGTTTCGCAGGGTGGGTTTTCTGTTTCTATTGAAATATCAGTTGCTGGTGTATATGTGAGCTTTGTTCTGAGTAGACTGATAGCAAAAGAGAGAATTGTACCCTTTGCTAATGTTTTACGTAAAACCTTTGTCTCAGCTAGGAGCTTAGAGGAACAGATTTCTGACCTACTGTTTTAAGAAGCCCCTGGGTGAGTGAAAGACATATTAGTAGAGCGCTGCAGTAGCAGAACCATTTTTGTAAGGTTTTTTTTTTTTTAACTTGATATTTCAGGGTTTGGAAAGATAAATGCTGCACACATCTATCTTGCCCTCTCATATCTGCTGGTTTACTTGCAATATATCTTTTGATGAACTGCCTCTCGATCTGTAATGCAATTTAAGTGAAATTGTGAAGTGAGTACAATTCTGACTATTCTATGTTTATGAAATCTAGACCACAGATGAAAGTTTTTGAAATCAGACCTGTAAAACAGCATGACCAAGCTGTTTCTGCAGGCTAACAATTTCCCAGCAGTAAACAACTCATGGGGAAGTGTGTAAGTTGGTTTTATGAGGTATCTGACAAGTAAAAGAGCTTTTTTTTTTTTCCTTTTTTTTTCCTTTTTGGCTGAAATAGCAGCTGTTGAGGCAGTGCTTGCTCAATATGGTAATACTGTAGAATTTTTTTAATGAAGATCATAATTGCTATTGTTGATGCATTTTAAAATATGTTAGTGTTTTGTAAAGCTTATCTACTTCCAGGTCATTAGAAAAAGAATTAATGCCAGTAAACAGGCTCTTGCGCTTTCTTGCATGCTCTTAGTTTCTGCTGATGGCTGAAAGTAATATTATTGCTATAACACCATAAAAATCTCCATAGTCTTCTTCATTTCCAGTTATATAAAGCTCTCTGACTTTTCAGTGGAACAGTTTTCAGCTGGAAAGTGGTTCATATAGCATGGAAATGTTTAACAAATTGTTTGACGTAAGTTTGAAAAGCTAAAAGAAATCTACAAAGCAGACTTATATGAAGTGGTACCAGTAAAATTATTTACTCCTGTTTATTTATGTTATTAAAATAAAGTTCAGGAATGTACTTGTGAATGGTTTCCAGTTTTGAACATATTTGGTACCATATGTTTTAAGAAGAGAGATAACGCAACAAAAATATGCTGCGGTCTCTGCTCTGAATTCAGTAACATTGAGGTCAGATGAATCATTTTGGTACACCTGAACTCAGTTTAGTTCTTACATTTGTGATCCTCGAAACTTAACTGAGACTATATTGTGTTTTTTTGTGCTCTTTTTTCTCTGTTATGAAGTGGTCACACATAATAGAATTGGGTTATTTTATGTTAAGAAAATGGTGACTGATATCGATCTCTGTCCCCTCCCAGTTCATAAAATAACCTGTTTTTAAGAAGCGGCAGATTCTTTTATCCTTTAGTTGTATTTCTGAGACTGAGAGGAGTCAAGCAGCAAAAAGATATTGAAACCTGATTAGGCAAAAAATTAAGTTTGTGTGCTCAGATATTGTCATAGAATCATTGCAAAAAAGGTTTAGCACTGTGTTGAGGCAGTGTAGTGATTAGTGATAAGTTCATTTCCCTTTTCCTTTTTGTATAACTTCATGAAGCTGCATATGCCGTGTAGCTGACAAATGGCTATTATTCTGTGAAATCAGTTATGTGTTATTAAAGTGACATGTGTATGCTATTTTTGTTCCATAACTTCATATTATGAGGGGAGAGTCTTCTGTTAGCGATCTAAACATCATGTGTAGATAGCCAAAAGTGAAAAATGAGGTGTTTATTAAACAGTGGTATTTTAAAAGTAGTGATTAAATGGCAAACACTTTTCTCTAAAGTTTTCTATTAATCCTGCTGTTCCTTTTTACAAACATCTAGGAAGTTACGAAAAGTCAGTTCCTATTAGAAGCCATAAATGAGAAAAAGAAGAAATTTGAAAGCTGTGTAAAAGATTTTTTAAAAAAAGCTCCTGCATTTTTCCTTCTTTTTAACTAATGCAAATATAAATAACTGAAATGTACTGAAAAAAACTTTTGATAACAAATGACAAAAATGTTTTTGTGACCAGCTAGATACCAGGAGTTTGCTGGTTTGTCTGCAGAAATACTTGCACGCTTTCATTTTATTCATATACACTCCTTTGGCTTTTATGATCAAAACCAGAATCATTAGATAGTTCATGCGTGATATTCAGCAGAAATTATGACATTTAGATGTTATAAAACTGAAAGGACAGCTGCACAACTTTAAATATCAATATAATGCAGGCTAAAGGCTTGGTATCATGAGGGAGGTAAGCAAATGTTATGAAACTTGGAACTGCAATATTTGGTTATGGACAGATTTAATATAAAAGACTACTTGAATATTAGAAGTTATCTGTGACAGTAGGAAATGTAGATTTAAATATAGGTACACATTTGCAAGATTTCTTTTTTCATGTAATTTATACAGAGTGTTTATATTTAAAAATGATGAAGCAACAGGTAGGAGGAAAATGTCCGATTTAGTGGATCTCCATTTCAGCAAAAATAACAGCTTTCATTTATATTGTGAACACAAATCAAGGGGGAACTGAACCTAGAGTTTGTAGGTGCTCTAATAAATGTAAAATTAATACATTGTCACTTAAACGCTATAAAAGGGAGGAAAATAATAAGCTTCTCTTTAGTTTGCCTTAGAAAGCTATGGGTACAGTAAGGGTACATTTAACGATGTACATAGTTTACATGCTAAAACGTGCAAAGTGTTTGTGATTTTCTGATGGATTTGGGGTTGCAAATCCAGTACTTGATTCATATAAGCCACAAAATACATAATGTTAATGTATTTCAAACTCAAAGACCTATCAGTTTCAGTGTAACCTACCATGGAAAATGAATCTTTACATTGGAGATACCAACACACCTCTGTGTCATTATCTGCAGTGGCTTTGTGTGCAGCTCTAGTTTTGTGTTCCTGGTTTCTGGGAAAACGAGCCTTGTGGAAATTGGCTTTTTTTTCTGGGAAGGTTTTAGGTTTTGTGTGAAAGTTGCTTGAGATGGAAGGTGGGGAGGATTAGTTTGCAGGTTTGACTTTCGAGATTGGGTGTTTCTTGACATAGTTTGCTGTGAAGTCAGTCTGTCAGCAGACAGATCTCTGAAAAAGGAGTATGAAGCAGAATATGGGCAACAGTTTTAAAGGAAAGGGTAAAATGAAAAAGAAAACAAGTTTTCATTGATTCAGTTATGGAACAGCTTGCATTTACAGAGTAATACTAAAAATTCTAGTTAATGTTTTAAAACTTTGGGGAAACAGATTTGGATAATTCATTAGTTACACAGTTCATGTAGGTTGCCAACATATGATAGATTTGTACATCAGTTTTTATTTCTTTTTGTGTTTTAATTACTTAATTAGCATAGTCAGACATGTAAACTAACACAGTATATGCCTATGAGTGTAAACTTGGATTGCCCCATTTTTCATTTTGGCTTTACCTTATAGTTCTTGAACCAGTACAGCACCTATTATAAGAAAAAATAAAAAATGCCACAGCCAACAATAAATCTATTAGCAGTAACAATTCTTTGGCAGTATTTTACTTTGGAAAGAACCCCTCAGATTTGCCAAGAGAAAAAAAGAATTTGAAAACTTGGTAGCCAAATTCTTCTTCAACTGGTTCCTGTCACTGGCGATGAACTGGTTTTTTGGTATAAAATGGCAAACTGGGAAGTTTTCCTTCATGTTGATGAGCCAGTCCCTTCTCATTTTGCTGTCTTATTATGTTCTCCTGTACCTGTCCTCTTGCTTAGGTCTGTTTCCTGCATCATTCATTTGAGAGTATCACGGTATCTCCTATCAGGTACTATGTGGTTTGTGTCAGACATCTGAATAGCCCAGATTAATAACATGAAAATCAGTGTGCAGAAGCAACCTGTGACTACTTCATCAGAGCTGTAGTTGGTCAGTGAACTTCAGTGCCAGTAATGTGTTTTTCTTCTGTGAACATGGAAAGTGACCTGATGTGTGACTGGGGTTTTTTTAAACTGAAGCTCTATAAACTACATTGGTCATATTTTACAATGAGGGTAGAGTAAGGGAAGAGAGTTTGTGCTAAAGCAAAGCAACTCTGTCAGACTGTAAGATTGCACCACTTTCCACTGAAGGAATACATGCTATTGCATGATGTTGACATTTGCTGTATTTTGTTTGTAGACAGTTTATGTAACGTCATTGAAATTCAAATGTATAAGTGCTTGGCTGCAGATCATGGCTAGATGTAACTTTCTGATGCAATGAAAGTGAAAGTTATATTGTACGAAGGACTGTCTTGTCATAGGAAAGCTCTTCTGTTGACAGAAAGTCTCAGTCTGATGAGAGCTCATGTCTCCAAAAATTGGAATGTTAGGCATACCTCATGTAAGACATTATTTTTGAGAAAGAAAGTGTGACTCAACATATGAATCTGTTAGGTTTGTAGACAAATAGTTTTATCTGAAACATGGGTATAACAGAAACAGGTTGGGAAGCCTGTTGTTGCACTCAATTAATTATACAAAGGTAAAGAGAGATGTTTTCTGCTTACTAAATAATTTTTAGTGGCTTTGAACTTGCTTAATGCACTTTTTTTCACTTAATCCTGGAACCCAGAGTGATCCCAGCAACTTGAGTTGCACTGTTCATTTCACTGATAGCATAAGCAAAACTGGAGCAGAGTTTAATACAGCAAAGTTTTTAAGTAACGTTGACCTTAATATTAACATATTACTGCATCATGTGTACTGCATAACAAAAAAAACACGTTAACTTTTAACCCTATATGAAGGTCAGTCTCATATTTTAAAGTGATTCAAAAAAAGAAAAAGGCCAAATAGAAAATGAAACAAATTCAGTTTCAAGATGTCTATATTGACTAGAGATCTAACTTAATGCAGGATTTCAACTTTTATACTTGTGATACTGAGCTATAAAATGCCTCTTTCTTTTCCTCTACAATACACTCAGTTACTTGAATTTCATGAAACTTGGGCTTACTTCTGATCAAAATACTATCACCGAAAAAGTACAACTTAAAAGATATCTGTGCATAGGTTGGAATAATCTGATTTGAATCTATAATACCAGGTTTTCTGTTCTTTACTCTGCATTCTCAATTTTGATAATTTAACATTATAAATTCTGTTGTGGAGTTTTTCTTCTGAAATTACAGAGTACAAGATTTTACCTTCAGCTTTTTGATGTACCTTGCAATAGCAATTTCATAATTGAAGGCATTTTGACTTGACAGAATGGCTTTACCAGTGGGAAAAGAAAGGGTTGGCCTGAAGTTGGTGAGAGTTCAGCTCAGAAGAATAATGGTCATTTTGAAGGCAACTGCAGCTCATCTCAAAATGCATTTCAATTGCTGGAGTAAAAGAATTGTCATGTTGTGAGAAAGTGAGAGGTGGGAAGAATTTCAAATAACTGAAGTTTTACACTTTACCTACCTACACAGAATTGGGATAAATTTAGAAGTATCTCCCACATCCCAATGCTGCCTTACTTCAGGAAACTCAAATACAACTTGGCTGTAAAAGTGAAAACTCCAGTGATGAAATATTAAAATGAAAATAAATTCTTACTTTTCACATAGATGATCAAATTGGTTATAATAGGTAAGGAATTTTACTTTTGAGTATATGTGGAGTCAGAATACAAAGCTTTTGTTTCCACAAGCTCTATATTGGTCAGTCTATCTTTAGCTGCCCACCCTATGAAATGCTTGCTGAGTGTGCATCGTGCCTCCACGCTGCATCCCTTTTGTGTGTGAACGTGTGAGCTGGAAACCAATGAGCAACCTGTGCTTAGCAAGGTTGTGTTCTCTTGGTGTCAGCTTCTAAAAATGTTATGCCATGCTTGTTTCGAGTGTGGCTCATGAGATACCTGAGGTAAATCTGGATTTAAAACAGTATAGTTATTCTGAGTAATTTTGAAATAATAGAACCACATTTATTCGTGTGGCAAATTTTTGTGTTATGCATCTCTGTTTAGGTTTACATTTCCTTAGGGTTAAATTGAATTATGGCTGAAATTATGTCATTTAAAAATTCCTCATGTGGAATACTCAACTTTGATCTTGTAAACAGGAAGGAAAATTTCTAACTCTGCATAAACATTGTTTTCTACATTGGCTTTTCTCTGAAACATGCACTGTTTACTTTCCACTTGAAAAAGCATTATTACATTGCAGTAATAGACTAAACAACTTGACAAGAGACTTGAACAATTAGCTCACAATTATGTTCTTAAGCTTCAGTTAATGAACTATGGAAAAGATGCACATTAGTTTCAGAAAAATTTGAAAAGATGTTGTTCTTACACATCTCCCTACATTTCTTGTCTGAGTTTCTTTTTTTAATTTCTTTTTATAAGCTTTAAGATTTTTTTCTCTTATTTGCATTAGGCAATTTTTAATTAGTATTCCTCATGTATTACTTCCACAACTTCACTGAGTACTGTAATGGAGATGTCAACCAATTTTTACATCTTCAAATGATATATCCCCTGAATATTGACGATTAAAACCTGTAGACAGGTGATGTAGGATGAAAGCTGAAGTCTTGCTTTGGACTTTTTGCAAACATTCCATCTGATCAAATCCAAACTGATCAATTTTTCTTTTCTGGGTGATGCTTTGTTATCAGGAATCAGGATAACAGGCCTGAGATCTTATAAAGTATTGTTTTTCATAAGCTAATCAACTAGGTTTTGCTGTAATATCGAGAGAAATATTCTTGCCAAGTATTAGTTGTCTGTTATTTAGAAAATTTCCTTTAATTTAAAATTCAAGTTTATTCATGATCCTTTTCATGCATGATGGTTGTTTCAGTGTTATTTGTAACTCATTATCTTCCCATTGTACACAGAAAGAGATAGCAACTTTCAGTTTTCAAAGTTCATTGCAGTTTAATAAAATGTGACAAGCTTTTGAATTGACATCCTAATAGTCTTTCCAAAAATGGTAGTTTGTTAGAGTCAAGATTGCCTTAATTGCAACATTTGAGTTCATCTAAGTAGACTTTAAAAATACATTTCACCTTTCCCGAATGTGGACTTTCAAGCTTGTAATCATCAAGGAAAAAAACATCCTGAAAGAATAGGCAATAGTATTGTCCCTAGCTACATTTTATGCATCTTAAAGAAAATAATTTCAGAAAACCTTTTACTTTATTTTACTGTACTATAAATGTATTTTGTTTTGTCCTTTTTTCATATTTGCAAATCATGGATGAGCCTGAAACCTGCTAGTATTTCAAATATATTATCAATAACATAAGGGAGGTTGTTTTTCAGTTCATTCACTGGTACTGAGCTTCACATAAAGTAAGAGGGGGAAAGAATGTGGGTGGTATAATATAAGGAAAGCTGTGAAATGATCAAAGCAGGAAATTATGATTGTCACTCATAAGAGAGTTTAAAACCCAGAATTCTGGTAGTAAAACACTGTTTTACTAAAAGATTTGTAAAAGTCCTTGCAGTGAGATATGGGGTATAAATAGTTTCTAATAATTTCCCTGGAAGATGAGTGGGAGAATATTGATTTGGTTGCTAGCTAAATGCCTTTTTGTTGGTTGGTTTTTTTTCCCAAACTACATGCCTTTGTCTTTTCTAGACTGATTCTTATATGTAGGATTGCTAGTAAGTGTTTAGTTTACAAAGCTTAACAAATCCTAAAGAAGAAGAAAAATCCAATGAGGAGGTTAGCAGATGAATGCCTTCAAAGCTTTATACATGAAGAACAAAGGCTTGTCCTGCCCTATTATTTTCAGTAACCCTGACAAAGTCAGACACATTTAAAGAGTTGTGATAGGTATTCTGACCTTGCTTCACTGATGGAGTAAAACAGTTAATAATTTCCATCCAACTTCTGGTATATTCTGTTTCTGTGAAAACAAATGAATAAACAACAAAAAAGTCTACAGAATATTTTCTTAGAATATTGAGAGCTGAAATTCATCTATATTAATTTAATCTTGGTGCTTTACTTTTGAGATAACCCAGTGCATAATTTGACAGCATTTGTTTCTGATGATTCTTTCTTGAATAATGACAAGCAGTTCCTCCATAATTTTTATTTGTTTTATTTATTTATTCTGAATAAATTGAGGCCCTGTTGCCAAAAGCATCTATTTGTTTAGTGTTGTATATATTTATGCAGATTTTTGTTTTGTGCAGTCAAAAATCAAAAGTGTACTTATGCATGTTTGTTCATTGCACTGTGCATCTTTAGTGTCTCACAGGAAGCATTTGTGACATATGGAATTGTCTAGTTACAAATCTTCTTGTACAAAAATGCAATCATAATTTTGATTAACTTGAAAAGGAATGTTGTTGCTCTCAGAAGTCGCTATCCAGACGTTCAGTCAACTTTGGGGGCTTTTCTGTGTGTGCTGATTTCCCAAATTGAGCTCATGCATCTTTCAGACAGATGGGCAATTTTATGAAGCTTATAAATGGCTGAAAGCTTTAACAACTCTGTCATGCGCAGTTTATTTTTTAAATGCTACTGATTTGTGAAAAAAAGCATTAATAACCTGTTTTGTGCAGTTATAAAGGATTTATTTTAATAGGACTGGGTTAAACCATGTTTTCTAAATTAGAATAAGTTCTGTATGCAGTGGAAGATTTCAGAAGAAAAGAAGAAGAAGAATGACAGAAGCAAAGTGTGATTTGCTACATGCAAAGAGTTTTTAGCATTCTCCTCTGCCTTCTCAAGTTACAGGTATAAACTCATTTTACTTGGGGTGGTGATTTTTTTTTACCCCCTTTTTATCCAGTTGTATGTTTATGCATTATTGAGAGCAAGTACACTCTTTGGTTTTTGCAGCTTTGCAGGGCTGTTGCATAATTGAGACAGCACACAGAGGCAAACCAATATGTTGATCCCATTTATGGTCAGTGACTTAGGAACCTTTGTTCACCTGCTGTAGGAACCCTCGTGTGTGCCCTACTCACAAATTCAAGGACATATGCATTAGGATAAATGGAAAAGTGTTTAGTGGAAGCAGAATGCACTACACGATGTGGAAAATCCTAACCATTTAGAGCAGGTGATTGCTGGGGATTTTGCTTTTATATGGTATAGAAAACCCTTCTAATCACACTGATAAAATGTACTGCAAACATGTGCATGACATTCAGGGATGGAGGCTTTCCAGTCTGTGCTGACTTCTGGCTTTCAAAGTTGAGTGTTACTGTTGTCAGAGGGGTGGGGGCGCGGTTGGCGAAATTTTGCTTTTATTTGTTTGGGTTTTTTAACATAAGTAATTTCTCCTACTGTTATCTCAGAATATTTTTCTACAGTATCTTCTATTTTTATTTTTTTTAATAGGGACCTAATAATTCTTTAATAGGTAGAAATCTCTCAACAAATGTTGAAGATGATTTCTGCCTCAGGTCTCTTCTTCCCTTTCATTTGAAGGGCAACATACTGAATTTAGAAAACAGGATTGACATTCTTTGTAAGAAGTGCTGTTTATGCACATATGTCAAATAGCAAACCTACTGCTTTAGATTTAGCAGGATAAACGTGAGTTAGCGGTCTTTATTCCTGCCTCATTTGATCACAGAAGAGACAGAGATTAATTGTTCTTTATTTGTGGTATGCTATTTCTGGTCAACAAGGAAATCAACTGATGTTTGTAAATAACTTTGTAAAGTTTCTTTTTTAAACTGTTCTATAGTTCTAGTGGAAAGTGATGATGCTTTAAAACAGTTTAAATGTGAAGATCCATTTATGAGAAGTTGAAAAAAAATTTAAGTCTTACTCCCATAGTTTTGCATAAATCAGTTTCTGGCGCGAAGAAAGAAACATGTACTATGTACAAGCAAATGTAATATATTTGAAATCAGTATCCTTTAACATTACAGAGCAATACAGAACAGATGCTAGTCTTGTTCTTGAGTGGTTTACCTATTGGAGTTTTTAACAGTAGAAAGCAATGACAGATTATGCTAATGAATGGAAAAAATGAAAATAATCCTTACTACATTTGAGTCTAAAACTATTGCACTTCTTGAATAAGTTTGAAAACACTAGCTGAAGTGCTTGCTTCTTATCTGCAGAACTCATTCTTGTGGTTTTGTATTGGCAGTTTGATAAGAATGATAAGAAACAAGCTTGTTAAGAATGTGCTATGAACTGTAATATTACATGAAAATGGCATTGAAGTGTACAGTGGGCCAAATTCAGATACATGGATCTAGTCAGTGTGTTAATTACGGGACCTTACATGTACTTTTTAAACCCTGGTTGTGTGGGGTTTTTTTCTTTGAGGAAAGATAAACAGGTTCTTAGTCAGTGAGTGACAACCTGTATGCCAGCTGTGAATGTAGGGATGTGAAATGTAAAATAGGTTGATGATGCCAATTATGCTGGAGCCCTTTTTTTTGTGTGTTCTCCTGAAGTAGAGGTGATTAAATTTTGAAGAAAATTGATGATTATTACTTCTGAACTGAATTGATTATTTCTGTAGAGTCTTGTAAGTGTTGCTAGTTCAGGTAATTTAACTGAATTTAGAGCTTCACTGAGAACTGTGAGATAATTCGTTTTTTTCTTATGTCCCATGTTCATTTTAGTTCTTTGAAATGCTATCTATTTCAGCTTGGTTTTCTTCATGGAGTGGGCATGGAGTTAAGTTGTACCTAACAAATGCCATATTTTTTTTAAATGCTATGCCTTGATTATGAATGAAATAATGGCTATAAAAATTCAATTAGAAGCAAATTTCCTTTATTTCAGTGGGATAGAGTTTGGGAACCCTTCAAAGAAGTCTGAAATTCTGGGAAGTGTATGCAATAATTAAATGGTAAACTATTCTAACACACTTGTTGGTGGTCATGGTCATCTTCATTTTAATATGGACAATCACTTGCATTTCACTGTGCTGTAGTGGGCTTTGTCCTTGAATACTTTCAGAGTTCATGTAGTAGGAGGAATGAGCTTGTCCTAGTACAAATCAATTATGCTGGCAGAAAAAGATCTGTGATTGAGTTACTTGTATCTCTTTTAGACTGTCCAATTAAGGTGGCATATACTGAGTTGAATTTTAGCAACATGCTTTAGGTTAAAAAAAAAACAAAAAAACAGTCATGTGCTCAAGAACAGTTGCCCCCTCAACAAGCCTGCTTGTTCCCCACCTCATCCCAAAGATCTGTGTTCCATAACTTGAATCTTTGAAAAGATACAGCACTTTCAGTTTATTCCCCAAACAATTTTTCTTTAGGCAGGTGATACTTTATTCCAGGATAGAGTCACCTTCTATTCCAACATATTGGCTGCTTCAAAGTGGTTTCTCTGTGTTGTGAAAATTGTAACTTGCGTGGCACTCCTGCATTACTGAAGCAGCAGCATGAGCTGTGAGGCAACTTGGAGTACAATGATTTAACTGCACACTATTTGATATAAAATAATTCTCTACTCTAAGGTGTCAGTCTAACCTATCTTGCTATTATAAGTTGTGCTGCAGATGCATGCATGGGTTTTTGGTAATGCATCCTTGCAGTGTTTCTCTAAAGCTGCTTAAATTCTTATGCATTCTTGTTGTTAAAAGATAAGTATGAAAGAGATAAAATCCTGTATGCAGAGTTACATTCCTGCTTGTATACAAGAGAGAAGTATTGGAGCAAAACCAGAGTTTTTCTGTTTCCTGTTCTCACTCCACTCCTTCAGGCTGTGTTCTTAACATCATGATTTTCTCGCTTCTTTTAGATTTTTGTCATAAACACAGTGTCCCTGAAGCTGTAAACCCCTTCACAGTTATGGAATGTGATACCAAATCCCAGGTAACCTGACTGATTCCAGGTTTCAGTAGCTGAGAAAAAAGAAGAGGGATGATGGTGAAGTTATTCTTGGAAAAATATCTATTGGTGGGATCTTGATCGGTACCATCTGCAGGGAGCTGAGGGACAAGAATGGGAATTTGTTTTGCAGGAAACCCAGAGGGGGATCATAGCAGAAAAGGATGATTGACAGAAAAAAATCGAGACCAGAAACATAATTCTGATACATATTTTAAATTTCGGGGTGCATTTGCTTCTCAAGTTTTATCTTACTGCATAAGGTTGTGTTTTAAGATGAATCAGCAGTATTTTTCTTAATTTCTTACTGTAAAATCAGAGGGCTGGAACACCTCTTTTATGAAGACAGGCTTAGAGGGGTTGTTCAGCCTGTAGAAGGGAAGGCTCTGCAGATATATTAAAACAGCCTTCTAGTACATAAAGGAGCCTACAAGAGAGTTGGAGGGGAACTTTTTACCTGGGCAGGTAGTGATAGGACAAAGAGGAATGGCTTTAAATTGAAAGAGGGCAGGTTTAGATGTTCTGTTGGGAAGAAATTCATTCTAGGAGGGGGATGAGGCACTGGAACATGCTGCCCAAAAGCTGTGAATGTCCCATTTCTGGAAGTGTTGAAGGCCAGGTTGGATGGGGCTTGGAGCAGCCTGGTCTAGTTGAAGGTGTCACTGCCTGTGGCAGGAGAGTTGGAACTGAATGATTCTTAACGTCCCATCCAGCCCAAACTTGACTATTATGAGTAAAGTATCAATCACACATCTAAAAGCAAGTTCCCATCTTCTGTAAAGGTAAAAGCAGTTTTTCTGAGTATATTTATATACAAATACAGTGTCTAACTAGAGTTCTTCTTGTCTTCCTTAGCTGGACAGAGCTTTGGAATGATATGGTTATCCTAGTTTTCTAATTAGTGTACATGTATACATGTTGTCGATACAATATTTCTAACCTATTGTTAGAAATACATACCGAGTGTAAATGGAATTACTTAAGTATTAGATATGAATGTAAACAATGTAGTAACTTTTGTATTCCCTGTCAGAGACATAATTCAGAAAAACAAGTCCAGAATTTTGAGCAATGTTGATTGTCTAATAAGTAGCAAGCTTAGTTATTTGACTGTTTTATTCAAGCCATTTTGTGAAAAGTATTATACAATGCTTTTTGAATCATTCTTGCCATAAAAGATTCTTACTGAATGTTCCAGTCCAACTTTATGAATTGCTGTCAGATATTTGTGGTATTTATCTCTGTTGCTTTTAGAATTATTATACAAGGAAACCAGTAGTAGGTTTTTGGACATTTTTCTTGAATTCAACTATTCTTTGTTTTGGTTTGTCAATGTATAAAATATGATGTTTAATGTGTGTGTTTTTTGAGAGAATGAATTGTTCTAAAATTGCTAAAATGAGTATGTCTCTTCTATGGCGTGCCAGTTCGCTCCTATAAATTAATTACAGAAATGCACTGTGTGAAGAAACGCATTAAGCATTTGAGCAACACAATTCACAGAACCACAAAATGGGATGGGGCCACAGTGGGTTATCTGATCTGGCCTCCCTGCTCAAGCACAGTCGTCCTAGAGATGTGGCACAGGATTGCATCCAGACAGCTCTTAAATATCTCCAGTGAGAGAAAGTTCACAACCTCTCTGGACAATCTCCAGTGCTTGGTCACCCACACAGGTAAAGAAGTTCATCCTAAAGTTCAGATAGAACTTCCTGTGCATCAGGCTCTGCCCATTGCCTCTTGTCCCATTGTTTGGCACCACTGAGCAGAACCTGACTCCATCCTCTTTGCACCCTCCCTTTCAGATACTGACAGATGTTGATGAGGTGCCCCCTCAGCTGTCCCTTCTTGAGGATGAACAGGCCCAACCGTATAAGCATTTGTTTTTTTCCACCTTCATGAGAAATATTACTGAAGAGTAATGAATCAGGTGTTGGTGTTCTCTTTCATATTTGCATTTGGGTTTGAGTGGCAAGATTTTGGTAGTGGAAGTAGCTACAGGGGCATCTTCTGGAAGAACCTGCCAGAAGATTCCCCCAGATTCAACAGAGCCAATGCCAGCCACCTCCCAGATGGACATGCCACTGGCCAAGGCCTGGCTCATCAGTTTTCGTGGTAGTGCCCTTGGGTTTAACAGATTCAAATAACTGCAAGAGCAGTTTCAGCCCGGGAAAAGAGAAGTGAGAATATGTGAGAGAAACATTTCTGCAGACATCATGGTCAGGGAAGAAGGAAGGGCAGGAGGTGTTTCAGGGCATATGATATTCCCTTGCAGCCCATGGTGCAGATCATGGTGAGGCAGCTGTGCCTCTGCAGCCCATGGAAGTCCGTGGGGGAACAGAGTTGTACCAAAAGGAGGCTCACCATAAAGCAGGGGAATGGCAAAGGATGCTGTAACACAGTGGGAAACTTGGCCCTGTGGACCATGGAGAGAGGAACCGACACTGGAGCAGGTTTTCTGGCAGGACTTGAGACCCTGTGGGGGACCCACACTGGTACAGTCTGTTCCCAAAGAATTGCATCCCATGGAAGGGACCCATGCTAGAGCACTTTCTGAAGAACTGAAGTCTATGAGAGGGACTTAGGTTGGGAAAGTTAGTAGAGGATTATCTCCCATGGGAGGGACCCCACAGTGGAATGGGGGAAGAGTGTGAGAAGTCCTCGCCATGAGCAGGAAGGAGTAAGTGACAGAGCCAAAGCTGACCATGCATCCGCCATTCTCTGTCTCCCTGTGCCATTTAGGGGGAGAAGGTAGAGGAAATCAAGACTGGAGTTGAATTTGGGAAGGAAGGAGTGGGGAGAAGGTGTTCTAATTTTTGGTTTTATTTTCTCATTATCCCACTGTGGTTTGCTTGGTAATAAATTAAACTTATTTATTCAAATTGAATGAATTTTCCTCATGACAGTGATTGGTGAGTGGTTTCTCCTGGTCCTTACCTTGACCCATGAACTTTTCATTATGTTTTTTCAACTGAGGAGGGAAGTGAAAGAGAGGCTCTGATGGGCACCTGGTGTCCAGCCAGGTTCAACCCGCTGTTGTTTAAGTTGAACTGAGTTGCTTCAAGACCAAGGTCAGTATCTCTGATGAGGAGTTTAACAGTTTGCCATGTGTCACAAAAGCAATGGTTGCCTGGCTGGCACCCAGAAGTAGCCAAGCATAGTGAATGCAGAAGGAAACCGAGTAATGTGATTCATAATAATGACCTGGATATCTGATTTTCCTTCTTTGTCTAAGACTCAGAAAATGCAGGGGCTAATTAAAATACTTAGATTAAGCCGTGAGAAATCAAAGAGATGCAAAATGGCTCATTTCTGGGTCTCTGATGAAGCAGCTCTGGGATGATATAAAATGTTATTCTTCACTGTTTTTCCGCTTGGCTTTAGGGGACTTGAAGTTGTCAAGGAGAATTGAAGTGGAGTGATTGATGTGTTAAGGTATAAAGTCAGTGATGTAATCTCTGTCCCAGAAGGCATGTTGTTCTGTGGTATATCGCCTGTTTTACAGGGAAAGGCTTAGAGTAGATTGATTATGTATGAGAAAGAGTAAACTAGAAGAATTAGCCAAGAGAGTATAGTATTCATCTAGACAGCTTCCTTCTTAAATTGAACAAAAAATCTGTGCAAGTGATGATAATGAAAAGCAAATAACCTTAGGGTGAAACATAAGTAAGGAATTTATTGTGTGGAAACAAGAAGAAATAAACGGTCTTTGTAATCATTGCAATAGGAATCTGTGTTTCCAGCTATATAGAGATCTATCTAATGCTTGTCTCTTCTGTTGGGCAGCTTGTGGAGAACACTATTAGATAAGATGGCATCTAGAAAAAAGCATCAAGATGGTATTGTTACTTTCATGTTGTGTATTTTACCATTTTAATTCTAATTTCATAATTTATATGGATTATATCCTGGATATATGCAAAGGCATCTAATGCAGATCAGGATTTTCATCCTGTTTTCTTTGAGTTCACAGGGCTAGATGGCTGTTGGGAGCTAAAAAAAGAAAAAGAAAAACTTGGTATTTGAGGAAAAAAATAATATATCTAATTGATTCCTATGTTGTTTACATTGATTCTTTCTGTTTATGTCAGTGGCCTTCTGTTAGAAAAAGCATCTTAATTTTATACTGAAAGCTAATGAGTGATGGCTACTTCTTACAAGTTGTATTTGCTGTCTGATCATTATAACTAAGCACTGTGGTTTCTGCTGGTTTAGGAATGACAGAATTGAACAAAAAGTGAAGTAGAAGAAAAAATTAAATATAATTGATTTCTGGGAAACAGATTTAGAAGTTTTCCCTTTTCTGTTGAGCAATCTGGTATGAGAAACTTCTTTTTAATTGGGTCATGTCTTAGAGGCAGAGAGGATTTTTATACCTTAATCCTGTTTTCAGCTTTTTTAATTGTCACTAAGACCTGTCTTCCTTTTCTTCTCTTGATATTGGACATCTGTGAGCATATTTAACTACAAAGTCATTCTTGTCTGTATGGTGTTTTGATGTCATGCAGTAAATTTGCTAGTGTAATAAACTAACTTTATTTTGTCTGTTCCCAAATAATTTTTCAACCAGGAAGCCAACAGTATCTTATCTAATTGAGCAGAATGAACCTAGCCTCCTTAAAATTCCTGTTGATTTATGTGAAAGTCTCATACCGAAGAAAGCATCTGACTCACAGGTTTGCTCAGAAGTGCCTCTAGCCAGCTGGAATGCTAACCCAACAGATAAGATTATGCATTTGAGAAGCTTCATGCCAAGCGAGTATTGCTGCTGTTGGTATCCAGTGATATTCCACAGGCACAGAACGTCTTACGTTAACATCTTATTGTTAACATAATATGAGCTGGGAAAAGAGATTTGCTGTGGGAACGTTCTCAGGTGGGCCTCAAGATTTGCATACATTTATGCTTGTTTTGTGTTTTAAACTTGTACACAGTTCCCTGGCGCTCTGATCGGATCTCTTGCCTTGCCAGCAGATTATCACACAGCAATTGAATACGTTCTGTCTGTGGTGTCTCAAAGCACGTGTTAACCACTCCGATGTTTGAACAGTAAGACAAATGTTTGTTGGCTGTGGGATGCAAGCATACCAAGACGTGTGTAAAGTGCGATATACTCTAGTGGTACAACACAAACAATGGATAATGAGCAAAGTTTAAACTGTTTTTGCACAATTTGTTGTAGCAGTTTAGTGTCTTCCCCTTATGCTTGTATTCTATTGCTGTTGAATACCCACTATCGTGGGAATGCAGCACTTAGGTGAATGACCAGGTATTCCTCTGTTCCCTATGTCCTAATGGCCACTGCAATTTTAACTTCTGTTATAAGATCTGTTCTGTGGATTTTGCAAGCTTTTAGAGAAGTATTTTGGGTGGACATGCCTAAGGTAGGTCACTACAGGAACTAAGTCAAGACATACATTTTTCTCAAGCCTACACTGAGCACAATTAAGGCGTTAAGGGATATTTTCCCTGCAGTTTGTAATACCTTGAGGGTCACAGTACTGCTGTTACAGTATCTGTATAAGTCCCATGTTTTGGAAAAAGTTAACAGTATAAATGCTTTTATACTGATAAAACAGCCCATACTAAAGAGAAACAATCTTCTAAATGGCTTTCCTTAACTGTTTAATGCAGGATAAACACTGGGGTGAATCAATGGAAGGTCAAGAATCCTAACATGAAGTAGAAGGTCAGCAGCTTTGTGGAGCAAGTTGCTTCCCTAACTTGGCTGCCCTTATTGGCATTATATTAGTGATCTATTTCAGATTATGTCTAGCCTCAGCATAAAAGTTAGGCTTGAAAAGAATTTGATAAATCATTAAAATAGTAGACTATGACTGAAGAGTTAAAATGGTGAGGTTATTTTGGTCATAGAACTGTAGTTGAGCATCTACTTTGGTTTTAATAGAATTATTCAACTATATTATTCAACTGCTTAATCTTTCCATAAATTGAAAGGTGCTACCAAGAACGACATTTCAGGACACATTGACAGTAGTGGTCAATGTAGCAGTAGTGCATCATAGCATAAATTAGATTATAAACAAAGAAAGTAAATAAGAGGACTTCCATTTGGTGCACTTGTTCATTAAATTCAGTCATAACTTTTTCAATGTTTTCTCACTATGAAAATCCCTTTATCTCTGGTTTGGTTTTTTTTCCTAAAACTTTGTATTGCAGCTAAAATGTAAAATGCATATGGTGGAGATTAAGAGGAAGGAGTTATCTGTGATAGAAAAAAAAAGGAACCAGTTATTCAGAATGTTCTCCTAGTTCCCAATGCCCGAATGAAGACTTCACCACAGGCTCTGCTAACTTCTCCCCTTCTTGCCAGTACTTTCCTAGTTTTGTTTCTTGATCCTGACAGCCAATCTGGGACTGTCTTGTGGTGTGATGGACTCTACTATTTTTAGTATTGGGCACAAATTGTTCCCAGGGTGACAGTAAATTATTTGTTTTCAGTGTTCCTAATTGCTGGTTTTGCAGCCTTTCCTCAGTATTGTCAGGGGTGATTTAAGCTGACTGTATGTTATGACTGAAGCAAGAAAGTGAAAAAGTAAAGGAGAAAAAGGCATAAAAAATTCTTGACATTGCTTAACTTTCATCTCAGACCATTATGGTTACTTAAAACATCTTCTTAACTTTTAATGCACATACTTTTACAGCAATTAATTATATTTATTGGATGGCATGGTATATTTTATATTCATATTATATTTTAATCTTCATATTATAATGTAATTTGTAATGTACTTCTCTTCTGAACACTGAGCAAGGAACTATGCAGCATCTACCAGACTTCTAAGATGCAGATCAAGTATAATTTCTGCATTAAATGTGATCACATGTCTGGAGTGGGCTGCTATGGCACTGAACACCCCATTTGCCTTGGGAGGTGAATGTTGGTTTTAGCTCTTCAGACACTGGAGTTTTTTGCTGTTAACAACTTTTGCCTTCCTTTCTTGAAAGTTATGTTCTCGCTGCAGTTTCTTCTAAAGCTTTCTCCTTTTATCTACGAGTATCCTCCTTTTGATTTTTGGTTGGGAATGTTTGCTTTTAATTTAATCTGTAATGATGTTACAATGGTGCATGTAGAAATGGAGTGCTAAGGGCTTCTGACCCAGTTAGAGGAGAAGAAACTAGTTTTTTGAATACAGGTTTTTTGAATAAAATACAGGTTTTATTCCTTTGATTCCTATCTGCTCCTTAACCTCTGCTTCAATAATGCTAGAGATTGAGGCAGTCTTTAACTTGTATGTGTTTGCAAAGGTGTTGTGACAACAAAGCAGGCTATGTAGGCAAAATTAAAATGGATAATCTTGGCAGAAATCTGTATTCAGCACATATATCGGCACAGTTGTCTTACCTACCCTCTGACTTAGTTAAGCCTAATTGCTCTTGTATCTCAGAATTGATTCTTATTCTAGTCATTATCTCAAATTTGACTTTTAATGTTTTTAAAGAAATTACCTACTGAAAGGTAAAGCGCAGCATCTGTATTAAGCTTAAATTTTTCGAGACATTTTGTGTTCTAGGTAGTTTTTAACTGCCCATTATTAACAGCAGCACAATCTTCTCAGTTCCTTCAGAAAAGGCAGAAATTATGACATAAGGAAAACCTTTCTTTTTAAAGCATACTGTTGAACTGTTGCTGAGATTGCATTTTAAATATTTCTTCAGAATGTTTTTAGATGCAGTCAAGTACCTAGCAAGTGAACAGATGCACATCCTGCAGCAGCAAGGTAAAATAAAAGAAAGAAATGCCAATGGCCCCTTTAGGGCTGAGTTTCTTCAGTTATCATTTTATCCTGTCATATGATTTTGCAGTCAGCTGCAGGCTCTCTGAAGCAAGAACTATTCTGAGATGTGTTTCTGTGTATGTCTAGTATGGTTCCTGTCTCAACTGATGCATGTAGGAATTACTGCAAAGCACATTGAAAATAAAAAGAAATAGATTGCCTCATAAACAATTAATATTAATTGTGTCTTTTAATGGTAACTAGTACCTCAAATATTAAACAATCCCTCAGTCTGAAGGAAGATTGCCATTACCTGAGGCAGGTATGCTTTTCTCTTCATGAATTATTTCATTCCTTTCTCATTTTGTTTAACAGGTGGTACCTTGTTGGAGATGCTTATAGTTTTCTATGGAAATAGCTTGCAAAATTTTCTAACACTATGTATTCCTAAAACTATGGTATTCCAAGTAGGAAATGATCACTTAAAGCAGTAAATTGTTCCTCTTTCATGTTAATGTGCACTATTAATCCCAGAGTCTTGTATGGGTTCCTAAAGTTTGCTTCTAGAGCGTGAATGTCAACGTGAATGCTGTCAGTGTCAGTACGTCTTAGAGCACTTTTGTTAGAATTGGATCATGGTTTGGAAACTTCATTTAATTTCAATTAATTCCCCATTCAGCTATGTACAGACATTAATTCCTGGACTCCTTAAATCAGTGGGTTTTGCTCATTTTGTCTTGTCATTTCCTAGGATAAATCATCATGACCCAGGCAAGCAAATTTATTCCAGTTATGAAATATGGGTCAAACTTAATTTTTGGAGGTGAAAATCAGTAGTGTATATCAAAGTATCATGCCACCTCCCTCCCTAGTTAGCAGTTTTGTTTGCACTGTGAAGATGACAACCAAAAGTGCTAATGCAAATTACTTTCCTTATGATATAAAACTGGGAAAGAATTACTTTATTTCTGACATGAAACTGTGAGAGATAAAGAGTGGAAGCATAGTATCACGTTGGTGACATTTTGCAAGAGACCTCGGAGAAACTTGCGTATGCTTGAAAAATAAAAGCAGCTTAAGCCTTCTGGGTGAACTTACCCAAAAAGGAAAAACGGGAAGAAAGCAGGCAGCTCTCTTCAAAACTGAACTACAATTGCATTTTTTTTAAAAAAAAGGGTGCTAGGAAATGCAGTTATAACTTAGTGTCCCTTTTATTTGATAAAGAACACAGTACAAGATAAAAACAGAATTTTAACATGTTGTGTGTGTTTATATTTTTTCTACTACTTTTACGTCTGTTCTTGCATAGACAGCATTTTCGTAAGTGCACCATGTACACACTTTATTTATATTATATAAAGCTCTTCGGTCTCTAACATTTTTCTCAGCCTTTTGGGTGTCCCTAGGTCTGCTTAGAAGTTTGTGTTTCTACTTGACCTCATATGTATTGAGACATAAACCGAATCTGTGGGCAGCAAATTGTTCTCTTGTAATAGTTGTGTTAGGATTGCATAGATTCTTTTTATTGTTTTTTAAAGTATTTTTGATTGTGAAAGTAGCAGTATCTTTATTGATATTCATAATGATTTTATTTTGGTAATTTATATGTGTCTTACTGTATATTAAGTTTATTATCTCACATTAATTGATTTTGGAGTACTTTATCATCCCTGCTAATCTGCCTGCATTAGGTTCTAGTGGAGAGCAAAATAAACAACCCCTTTTCCCTACACACCCCCCTTGTACTTTTTATCTTTTGTAAATCTTGCATATGCAAATTTAAGATCTGCTAGGTCTGGGTGGAATGCCTGAACACAGCTGAATATTTTCCACTGTGGCTATTCTGATGTATTACTGGCTTAATTAACGAAGTTGGTTGCAAAAGTCTCTAGACTGTACTTGTACAAAACAACTTTCATAGCACATTGCTTGCATGAAATGCTTAGAATCTTTTTAAGACAAGTTTTGTCGGAAACTCGGTATTATGACAGATGGATTTTAAAGAAAGCATGCACTTACAAAGGTATTAAGTTGATTCTTTTTCATACTGGGTTTTTAAAAGGTTCTGAAATGTTAGCTTCTTGCCTGAAGGATAACAGCATCTTATAGTGAGTGAATTTATCAAGAGCTGTTATATTTGTGACAAGTGCACAAAAATGGCAAATGCAAATATGGATTTTTAAATCATATGAATCACCTAGTAAAGAAATATTAATNCCCCTTTTGAATATCCACAGAAAATCAGCAATCTTCATACAGTTTCTTGTTCTTTTTTTTCTCTTCAGGTGACTGGATACCATTGGCCAAAAATAACAGTTATTTATCATTAAAGTAGTACTACTGGATATCTGGGGCACAGTTATTTCTTAATTCTGGTGGAATATAGGTGTTACCGTCACAGAAATGCTCTGCATCCCCTTCCCAAAAGGCTGATAATACATTCTTGAAAGAACAGAACAGGTCAAAAAAAGGAATGATGTTTCAATGAAATACTTGTTCAACAATATCTGTGTCTTAGTACATTTTTGAGGCTGAAGTATTAATTTCTTTCTTTATTGAACTTGGTACCTTTTCCTTCTAGAAATTTGTGTCATTATTTTGCACGATGTTTTGTAGCACTGAGGTCTGGTTTTTTAAATGCATGTGGTATAGACCAAGTAACTGTTCAGTTCAGTTGCTTTTGCTTTCCTACATGCCAGTTCTTCCAAACAGTAAACCAAAGGAGAATTATCACTATCTTTTGTTTGTCTTTCATGATTTCACACGTGAGGCTTCAGTCTCCAGTCATTTCTTTTCTACACTGCGGAGTGTTGGTCTGCTTACCATTCCTATCATTTCTTGTTTCAGAAATACTTATTTCTACCATCTCTTTTTTTTTTCCTTTTGCTGTTTTTGTCTTATATCTTGGGTGGCAGAAGAGAAAGTGCTGTAGATACTACTAAGGATTTGGGCACATGACCATTTGAGTGGATTTATATATTTGCATTCTTACTCTTATTTTGAATCCTAGTGTACATTAAGATGTTTTTTCCGCTGAGATGTCTATATCTATTGTCAATATTTTTTTCTGTATAATATTCAGCTCAGTCCAATAGATATTTGAAGTTAGCCTTTCCTTTCCCATGTGACTTATTTTGTTGATCTGCATTGAAACATGTCTGCCATACAGTTAGTGATGAAAGTATTTAATCTTTTTTACTAGGCTTTTTGTCAGGAAAAGGATTATCATTTCACTATTAACTCCTTTCTGAATCATATGTGTAAGTTGAAAAGCAGTGGAATTTGTGGAATTTATGCTGTCTTTGCTCTGATGTGAAAACTAGCATTTGCCTATCAGTCTTGTGATTAGGTGATAATCCTTTCGTGAAAGGAATTTTCCCTCCCTGACATTTCAGTTGCTTTCTATTTTTGTTGAGTAAAAACGATATATAGATTCCATAGTATGATGTATTATCCATATGTGCATTGATTCTGGTTTTTGTTCCATTTTGTCAGTTTTCTTGATACTGGTGTCAGACTCTAGGAGCTGTTGTTTCCCAGATGCTGCAAACACACTCTTTTGAAATACTGAGGCTATATTTGCCACCTTTTTTTTCTAGTGTTCAAATGCTGATTGATAGTTTTGTGCTGGAGTTGCAATTCAGCCATTTCATGTTAGTGTTCCCTTAAATTCCATGTAGGATAGCCTCTGCTTCTGACACTGTGATACTGATTGTACTATGACTGTTTTATAGCTTCTTCTACTAGTGATTAATTTTGAAGCAGATCTTCCACCATATCTGTGCTAAGTGGGAGTTGTAATGTGAAAATCACAAATTTTTTTACAGTGTATGCAGATGCCCCTGAACATGCAAAGATTTCTGCTCTTTTCATGTCTGATTTTATACAGTAGCCTTACTTTTTGGCAACCTTCCCTCTTTGGAAGAGAATTTATTATTAGGCATGTATAATTTTGGAAACTGTTCCACAAGATTTTCGTTTTCTTTTTTGTCCTACCCATGTGAGGTAGGACACTTGATTTTCTAGTCATGAGGGTTTTTTGAATAGTTTAGATTTGACTCAGAGTATAGTCATATTTTAAATAGGCTTTGATGCCTTTTTATTTGACCAGGTGAACTTCTTTCGTTGTCTCTTTTTCTAAAATGTTTTGCATTTATTGCTTGGAGACAAGTGTAGATCATTTCAAACAATGCTACGACTGCTAAACCCAAAAATCCCTCAATGCTTCAGGAGTGCTTTTTATCCTTTCAGATGCTCCTCTTAACATTGTCTTACTGAACTTTTTGTGTTGAGGTAATTCTTATTTGTCTATCTTACTGAAATCCTGTGCAAAAATATAGAATATAGGAAACCACATAGTTCAAAATCACAAATATCAGTCCATATTTACTGTCTGCCAAATGTTTGTGTATCAAGCTGGTTCATAATAGCGAACATTGGACTTTGTTGTGGGGTCCTTAGTGTCTGTCAATATAGTGTCTTCCAGACATTCCAATTTCTAGCTGATCCATTAGAGTAGTGTAATATAAATAATTACACCAGACTTTTCCTCCTAAGCATGCTGTCTTCAGGGGTTTTTTCCCACACATTATCATCTGTCTGCATTTCTAATGTTTGTTGAATGGTTTTGCTTCTTCATGTTAGTGTGTGTCTTATAAACAACTGAATGCAAACCGAGCACTGTGTTTTCATGTATCCTATTACAGCTTAGGCCTAAAGTGATCATGGTATGAAAGAACCACTGATAATTAACTACTCCATTTAGGAGTTTTTTATGACTTTTAAACAGTTGAATTTGTATTGAAACAGTAGAATTTGTCTTCTGTTGCTTTTACTCATCCAGGAGATTGACATGAAGTCATGTACCTGGAAAGGAGACATTTTTAAAATGTTTTATGAAAGTAAGAAGGAAAACTTGCGCTTACTTTTATTAATGATGTGCAAAAACAAAGGCATAGTTAATATCTTCCTGATCCTTATGGACTGAATAGGCTTAAGTCTTCAGTGCTGACTGCAGAATAAATCACAATGAAGCAAAGGGTGACCCCCTTGACTATATCCTCACGGCAATTTTAAGTGATTTTTATATGTATCGTTAGGTGTTATCAACATGGAAGCTTGAGCTTATGGACGGTTTGAGGCATATAAATCTTGGCTCCTTTTTTAATTGCAAAGAATTTTGACTATTACACAGCTGATCTTGCAAATTCAAAAACATTCAGTACTTTAATTATGCTTACTTTATTTAAGTGCTAAAGGCCACAGCAGGCCTGCAATTGCTAGCATGCTAACAGCATATAATACAGCCAATTGCAAACAGCAGTCTAATTTGTTGATTTCAACTGAGGTGTAATTATATTGCTTCATTTGCTGAGCAAATCATATGAGAGCTTCTCTAAATCAGCCTGATTGTGTAATGAAGAGCTAATTACAAACAGCAGTGTTCTTGCAGTAAATTTATGGTGACTGCTAATGCCAGGTTGGCACCAGTATGACAATGGCTCATTAGTACATTTACAAAAGCAACAATGGAATTCTGCCCAAAGCACAGCAACTGTTCCCTATTTCAGGAGATGAGAGTTATTAACTCTCTCCTTTCCATTGTTACTACTTCAAAGAACAAACAAAAGCACCGCACTGTTGTCACTCGCTCTTGAAAGAAATTATATAGCATTTCTAGAAGAGTCCACCATAGGACAGAATAACTTGGAAAGAATTTTTCCTAGCCTTAAAGCCATGTAGGCTCGGAAAATGTTATTTGGTTAGAGCCTGCGCATCAGTAACAGGTGGAGGTCTGGTTTGTGCTTTTGCAATTTCTCTTCTTCCCTTGTACTTTTGCTGCATGAAGTCAAGGATTGTTTTGGTAGTTGCAAGGCTGAAAGAAAATTTCTGAGGGAAAATTATTTTTGTGTTAGCCCTGTGATTAAACATTTATTAAACAAATAAATATTTTTAAATTTCCTCAATGTAATATTTTTTCTGATTAAGTTATAATTAGTGGTGGCCTGATACATCTTTTATTTAATCCTAAATTATTTCTAATGTCAGATCAGCCAATTCAAGTGGAAAGATGAACAGGTCACTGTAAAAATTCACAGTACAATATAACTTCTCTCGTCCTTCTGAAGTTTCTATTAATCTTTTGTTTTATTAATTTCTTTGATTTCCATGAAGCATACATTCTTATAGGTACTTTCAAGCAATTGGAATAATTTATTTCTGAATTAGATGTGTGTAATTGCCTGTTCGATTTTAAGCCTGACACCCACAGTAGATTGAATGCTGTTTTACACAAAGGCTTCTAATCTATTAAATGGTGCACTGGGACTGATTTCCTGTGAAATGGTCTGAATTACTTTTTTCTTGGCAGAATAGCACAGAATAAATTTCTTCCTCTATATCTCCATCTGGCTTCTTTCTCCTGTAACAAAAAAAAAAAATGAAGTTGTGGCCTCTTCTTATTTCTTCTCTAATTCTGTTTAGTTACAGGTGACCCTTAATGTATGGTTTGAATTGGACAACCACTCCAAATACAGAAATATGGATTCCTTAGATCAACAGCAATGGACTTGAGTTTATAGGAAGCAGATTTCCTTGAAAAGTATTTAATATTTAAGTCCAAAGTAGTGATTTATTTTTTTTCCCCATGAGAACCAAAGTGGCTGTTTGCTCAGATGCCTTTGAGTTTTGTCTAGTTTTGAAGCCTGTATGTAACATGAGGACAGTCCAGACTAAATTTCTAGATAAACATCTTTTGTAAGTAGTGAATTTGTGGAGAAATGATAAAAAGGCTAGTAGGAATAATAGTCACTAGTCACTGGTCGTTATTGATATGGGCATGCATATTTTGAAATTCCAGGAAGGAAATGAATATATGCAAATTTTGTCTAACTGCACATTTATTAGGCATGGCGAATATTTTGTAAATGCTGGTTTTCTTTGAAATGGTGGTTTGCCTCAGCCTTGTGAGGTATATATTCTCAATGAGATATTATGGACACTCTCTTTTTTGATGCATATTCTAACATAAAATCTGTTTCACTAACCTGATCTTCTACTCCAAAGCTAATATAATGATAGGTGTTAGTAAGACTATCAAAGGAGCCATATTTTTATTTTTCATGATATATAGCCAAAATATTGCAGTAGAGAATATAAGTTATTTTGTATTTCCTTAGTTGTTTGTTTTCTAGAGAATAGGGGAAGGGAAGATCAGAAAGATTTGGTGAAAATTATTTTCCACAGTTGTTTTCCCAGTTTTCAGACTACTACACAAAATCATTTTCACAGAACCCTGTCATATTGGGGGAAGTTTGCTTTTTGGGTAAAGACTGGTCTCTAACATTGAGGTGACTTCCCGTTTTCCTCTTTTGCTTTTTAATTTGCAGGGTAGTCTCCTTATCCACAGTTTCAAAGAGCACATATTGGTCTACTTCTTCCCTTGATCTTCCTAAACAAGGTTTGTGTTAGAGAGAGACCTTCCATAAATTATTCTCTTACTTTGATTTCCCATTAATATGAATTTTAAAGTTAAGTTCAGAACAAATTATTCCTTTGAGTGGGGTAGGAGAGCAAACTCCCTCAAAAGGGGCTGATGCCTGAGGAATCTGCATGAATCTTTTTCTAGTTTCTCATAAAGGAAAAGTATCATCACTTTGTTCCCTCTGGTATCTGGTATTCGCATTTATCACTTTTTCTTATTGTGTGATATGAACTCTAGATCATATTTCCTCTGAGGAAACAATCTTGGTATTTTCTGGTTTTGGAAAATTAAAAGGATGGATATCTCTCTAACATGCTCTCTCTTTTTAACTCCCTTAGGGTTTTGTTGGGTTTGGGGTTTTTTTGGTGGTTTTTTTTTGTTTTGTTTTGTTTTGTTTTTTTTGGTTTGGGTTT